>WNWU01000043.1:1835879-1892542 GCA_012654045.1 Ptyas mucosa | reverse complement strand
GGAGGATTAACCAATCCCCGGCCGGATGTCCTTATAAGGACATAACAGAAAGAGACAACAAAGCCAAGTATAAAGAAAAAACAAATATACCGGTAAACGATTTCTGATTTTACAATAATTATAAGTATAAATTTAAATTGACTTCTTAGTAAAAGGTTACAACATAACTTTCATTTTTAAATTTTTTTTTCTAATAATCAAACATGCATAATAGTTTCAGGTTTTGGGGGTTTTTTTGGTTTTATGCAGGAAGTTCAACAGAGGTTTCCAATCGACATTCAACAAAGGAAAAGTCTGATAATACAACTTTTAAGATAATAGCATTGTTTCTCTTTAGAAATTCATCTCAGTGCAAAGTGGCTTACTCCTAAGAATATTAATGCAAAGAATGCGAAGATGGATTTTACAGTTTGTAACAATATTCTTTCAATCTGGTATGTACCGAAGCTTTGGATTTTAACTCTCACAATTCTCAAACACCATAAATGAATGGAATTTGGATGGGGCTAAGTAAAGAAGGTATTTTTAAAAAAAATATCTTTTCCAAAATATATTAAAAATTGGATACTGACTTTATTCACACATAACACAAAGCTATGATATAGTTCTGGTTTATTTTTCTAAAGAACCTATATGGTTGCCTACCTCATATAATGATCCTAGGCAGCTCAAACCAACTGTAAAAATAAGAATAATAACAAAACCACCCCTCCCACCTGGCGCCAGACCAACTGCGCTATTAGCTTCCTGACTCAACCCCCATCCTAGCCCAGCACTTGGGGGGAAGAGCCAAATCTTCATGGCCTTCTGGAAGGTTAAAAGATAGAGACTTTCGAATCTCATGTGGGAGGCGATTCCAAAGGGTGGGGTGGCTACAGATAAGGCATGCCTCCAAGGTCCCATCAGATGACAGCATTTAAGGGAGTGGATCTGGAATGTACCCAATATATCAGACATCGTAAGGTTGTGTAGATACTCTTGGAGAGAGATACTATGATATTGCTTGTTTAGTTTTAACTGATGTGGTACATGAGGCCCCCCTCATATTTATGAGCTCTACTATACGACTTGGTGTGTATCAGATTGCTAAATTCTATTCAACAAACTGTAGTTTATGGATGATAGGCAGTGTGAACTTTGTCTTTCAAGGGCTTGTTTGTCTCTTGTCTGAAATGCAGGAGTGAAATCCAGCAGGTTCTGGAGAACCGGTAGTGGGAATTTTGAGCAGTTCAGAACCAGCAAATACCACCTCTGGCTCGCCCCAGAGTGGGGTGGGAATGGAAATTTTGCAATATCTTTCCCCCAGGAGTGGGAGGGAATGGGGATTTTGCAATATCCTTCCCCTGCCATGCCTACCAAGCGACACCCAGCAAGCCACATCACACCCACCAAGCCGCGCCCACAGAACCTGTAGTAAAAAAAAAATTGATTTCACCACTGCTGAAATGTTTAAAAATACTTGTTTTCTTTTTTTTTAAAAGCGCTGAATCTGTATCATTCTGAATCAATTTGGAGGCAGCTGATTTGATTCAATGATTCCAAGCACTTCAAAAATCACTTTTGATTTTTGTTTTCTTCTGCCTGATTCTTGGAGACAGCCCGGAGAAGTCTCTGCAATTTTCTTGGCAAGGTTTTTCAGCAGTGGTTTGCATTGCCTCCTTCCTAGGGCTGAAAGAGAGTGACTGGCCCAAGGTCACCCAGCTGGTTTGGGCTTTAGGCAGAACTAGAACTCACAGTTTCCCAGTTTCCAGCCTGATAAATTAATCTCCACACCAAACTGGTTCTACCTTAGAATTAAATACTTCAAAAGGAGAACTTCAGCCAATTCAATATGTTGTGGATGGTATGCATGCATGCTGGTTTTGTTTCATTCACACATTACATCTGTAAAATGTGTTGTACACTGCTTACTTATTTTCAGGTAAGTGTGCAGAAGATTTCAGAGTGAAAGATGTAACTTCTTTTTTTTAAAAACGGTTCATAAAAATCAAACGATCATATCTATACGTTTTCTGAGGTCACCATTAGGATTCTCTTATTCTGTGCTTTAATTTCTTTTTCTTTTAAAAATGATTTTCTCTTCCGTGCATTTAATCAAAAAAGGAAGCCAAAAAAAAAAAAAGAAAGAGAAAGAATGGGGAAAGAGTCCAAGAAAACAAATGCAAACTCCTACACATGTCCCTGGAAACTTTGGTGGTCTGAAGGTCATTCATCTTTTCACCTTTTCTGAACCTGAAAATAGTCCTTGACATGAAAGCTAATAAGAAACGCTCTGCACAAAACCCAGCATTACCCAGGTCAGAAGGAAGGAGTCGGGGTTAAGGAAGGAATACATCCTAAACGTCAAGAAAGAAGTAGAATTCGAAGGCTTTTTTTTCTCCGTTGCTTGGCCATTTCTCTCCACTCACATGGTTGTGATTTACAGTATGGGCTCAACCGCTGACACCTTTATGTCCCTCCCCCCTATCCCAGCAGGCCTCATAGACACGGCCCATGATCGATGCTGGTGAACTTTTCCTCTGATTACCTTCTGGAGAATTTTCCCATCATCTATTGTTTTCCACCAGAGTGGAATACAAAACCAGTTCTTCGCCTTCCACCCTCTACTTTCGCTAAACTAGCTATTTTGCTCTATCTTTAAAGCTATGTGCAGAATTTATTACAGCCAAGTGAAAGAGGTTTTAAGCTCTTCAAGGCTTTTACCCCACGGCCTGAACTTAAAATGGTCCAAAGTAAATCAACATAATGGCTGCCCGCCTAACATTGTCCCGGGGAGGGCTTTTATACACACTGTTGTCTAGTCATTCAGAACATTTAATGAAAAACATAAAAAGAGCAGGAGATGGTTGACTTTGTCTTCCTTCAGTATACTGTATTAAAGTAAACAAAGAATGAACACCCTAGGCTTGATTAGGCAAAATGAATGGGAGGAGGCCATAGAAGCATTCCACTTATTTTGGGGAGATGATGAGAATATATTGCTGGTATATATGGTGCCACCATCTGAGATTTAGCTCAGAAATACCTTCGTTGACTGCGTGTCTCATCAGTATGCAGCCTTGCTCTTGCTGTAGCGCAAGGCAGGGAGGTTGTAGGAGAAACTGGGGGAGTGGGATCGGCAAGAAAGAAAGTTGCCAATATGTGTTGCTGCTTCTGACGCTGTGCCTTAAGCACAAGCCTAGTTTGTGTAATAGTGTAATAGCAGATACTGAGCAGGCAATGCTGGTTCCAGAAAAGGCATCGTGTGTTAATTCAGTTGGTGCTCCCAAGAAGTTGAGTGAAGGAGCTGATTCAGCTATGATTTTGGCCATCAATGAAGCATGCCTTGATGGCCAACGTCATACCTGAAACAGCTCCTTCACTTATTTAATTTGGGATTGTTGCTTTCTTCTTTTAATTGTTAGGGAATGGAGATCAGCGGTGGATTTCTGCCTCACATCTCATGCAGCTGGTGGGATGCAGATGGATGGATGGCCGTTTGTTGTACTACTTCAGGGCACAAAATGTCTTGGTACAACTCTGATCTTCGTATAAATGAAAAGAACAGGCAACTTTGGGGGATGCTTACAGAGCCGTCCAGGTTTCACAAGTTACTATCAGGGCGTGTCAAATTTTTAACTTTTAATTTTCAAACGTTAGGGGTGCTTAAAAGTTGCAACATGCCTTGTGGGTTGTAAAGATTTTTGGCTACTTTCATATAATTTAGATGTGCTTGGTAAGTAACTACATAAGTATCGTAACTTTTTCACATTTTGTTTGCTTCGTTTGAGTAACCATGATTCTACAGCTTTGTTGGGAAATTTATAACTTTGTCACTTTACAGGTGATTTGGGAAACCAAAAGATGAAGGTCAGCTAAGGGTGATTCTTGTAGAGCTGCCAGACAAAGTAAGCGATGGACCAGATTCTTGCATAAAGTAAGAGGTGTATTTTTGCAATTTCCTTACCCATAAGGTAAGGAAGGTTTCAGTGCAGGCAAGCATATATATTCTCTCTTTGTTAATTCTCTGCACATCCAATCTGATTTTAAGCAGCAAGGCTGATTGTTTATTAATTCCTTTGTGAGTCAAATGAAATAACCAAGTATGCTGAATCCACATCTATTAGGAAATGCTTTCTTGGATTTCGATGTAATCTTTGCCTCAGGGGTGAAATTCAGCTGGTTCTGACAGGTTCTGGAGAACTGGTAGCGGAAATGTTGAGCAGTTCAGAGAACTGGCAAATACCACCTCTGGCTGGCCCCAGAGTGGGGTGGGAATGGAGATTTTGCAATATTCTTCCCCCAGAAGTGGGGTGGGAATGGAGATTTTGCAGTATCCTTCCCTGAAGTGGGGTGGGAATGGAGATTTTGCAGTATCCTTCCCCTGCCACACTCACCAAGCCACGCCCACCAAGCCACACCATGCCCACCAAGCCACGCCAACAGTACCAGTAGTAAAAAAAATTGATTTCACCACTGCTTTGCCTTCAGAAATCATAGGCGCTCTATCACTGGAGGTTTTAAAGAAGAGAGTGGACAGTCACTGGTCTCAGATTGTAGACCAGTTTGTAGATCAGATTGTTCTCCTCCTTGAGCAGGGCTGGACTAGAAGACCTCCAAGGTCCCTTCCAGCTCTATTCGATTCGATTCAATTCAATTCAATTCGATTCAATTCAATTCGATTTGATTCAATTCAATTCGATTCTAGTGTTTTTATATCTATGCTATTTCCCATGTGAACAACTAGTCCTCCAAAACAGAAGAAGAAGTTGGATGAGAGACCAATTTGTTGAGTGCCCACTTCATACTTTGCTATATACTCTATGCAAGACTATCCAACAATGCTAAAATTCCAAGATTCCATATGAACTATGAAGGACATAAGGCAGGAAGGAGGGATTTGCGGGGGCGTGGGGATGACTTTGAGTCACTTGGTGATTACAAGGACAGTCCATGCAGTTTTCTTCGCTTACTAGTTAATGACTCAAATAAACTTTTCTTGACATGATTTTGGAAGGGGCCTTTTATTGCCTTCTTCCTAAGGTTGGGAGAGAGCACAGCTGGTGCAAGGTCACACTGATAGCTTCATGCCTAACGTAGGATTAGAACACATGATTTTCTGGTTTCTAGCCCAGGGCATTCAACCGCTACCTCAAACTGGCTCTCTTACTTTGGTCAGGACTTTTCTATATTGTCCTGTCCCCGCAGTTGGCCAAATGAAATATTTGCCTTATTCTCCCCCTAGGTTGATGGCTATTTAAATTAAAACACAGGCCACTTGAGGTAATGGAGCAAATAAACCACCACATTAAACATTTTTGTTATTTGTTATCTTTTTCCAAAGGATGTTTCATTTAGTTGTTTCTGTAAAACACCATGACTCGGGGGAGATTGTAGGCGCCTAGTGAACCTTTTCGGTGAACCTTTTCGGCACCGAGCGCCGAAACGGGAGCGAGCGTGCATGCACGTGGGGGAGTGGGGGAGTGCAGGAAACCAGAAGAGCAGCTTCCTGGTGCGCATGTGCAGGAATGCTGGAAACCGGAAGAACAGTTCCCCGGCACGCACTGAGGTTCCGGTTTCCAGCATGCGCATGTGTGCCAGTCACCTGGTCTTCTGGTTTCTGGCGTGCATGTGCACACAAAGACCAGCTGCCTGGCATGCATGCGTGCATGCATACACCGGAAACCAGAAGCTCAGCTTCCCAGTATGCATATGTGTGCCAGGGAGCTGCTCTTCCAGTTTCCGATGCTCCCGCGCATGTGAAGACCAACTGGCTGGCGCACATGTGCATGCCAGAACCTGGAAGAGCAACGGGTGATGGCTGGCATGTCCAGAGAGATGGCTCTGCGTGCCACTTCTGGCACACGTGCCGTAGGTTTGCCATCACGGTTGTAGGCAGTGTTTACTCATTTACAAGCACTCGGGGAGGTGGGTTCAGGGAGCAGAAAAGTCAAGATGTTGGCTATGACTGTGACCAAAGCCCATCCCTTTATTTTGTGTGTTGCAAGGACATTCCTGCCTTCCTTTCCCTGACAGTTCCTAGGCTTCACCCTCTTTCGCCAGTCTTCCAAGGAGGAAGCAACTTGGTGGCTTTTCAGTTTTCCCTTATAGGGGCCATTAAACTAATTAACACCACTTGAAATCAAGATTGAGATATGCATGTACAATTTTTTAAATAAAAAAAAAAATCCCCTTTCGTGCGGATTGGATTAGGATTGTGGTGAGGATTCTAGGAATGGGGGAGAGGAACAAAACCGCATTCTCTGCTCCGCCTTTTCAGCATTTTGAAGCTGATGAAAGTGAAGGTCATTATGTTAATGACTGTAGGAACAACAGGAGCAGCCTGGAACTGCCTCAATCCCATTGTTAACTAGTTAACTCAGTATGATTCTCTATGCTTAATGCAGTACCTAAATCAAATGGAAGAGCTAATTCACCCTCTTAGAAATCCACATGAACTGGTGTTGAGGATGGGAAGTGGAACCAATTGGGTATGATGGCTGACACTTTGCTAAAAAACCAGGCATTCTGCATCTGGTTGTTGCCAAAGGAATTCAGCTCCTAATGTCCTCAGCAAGCATCGTTCTCCGTATTTATTCATGTACTTTGCATTGTACCCACATCTGGAAGGAACCAATCAAGGAAGGATGATTCAAGGAAAAGAATGTATCCATTTCTAAGTGCACAAAGACAGGTTTCAGATATGTGTCCTTTGTTACACTGCAAGAAAATATATTAACCACTTCTGAAAATTGTATTTTTTTTTTAATTTACGGAAGATTTATTGTACGTTTAAATGGATGAAAATTGAATTTCTCCCCAGAACTACTCTCATTCAACTTAGCTGTTTTAATTATATCTTCCAGGTGAAGAGAGTATTTTAATAAATCAGATTTGTGTGTCTCAATTGTCCCAGTCAGGAAACATAACAAAACTGCATATAATGAAAAGAAACACTAGGAAAAAAAACTTCTGGGAACAAGAGCCTTTGAGCTGTCTTTCTTTTTTTTTGAAGAGTTCCCCACACCCTTTCTTAGCGGAAACCAAAAAGCCAGCTTTGAAATTGGCCTGTTTTGCAAAACTATTTTCGATTCAACTTTTTGGACCAACTATTCTCTGAGGTCATTTTAAAATGAAGCATTAGTACCAGTAAGAAAGTAGCATCACAAATATAAAATTGCACAATTAAAAGGGATCCTTTTGAACTAGGATAGGTATCAATGCACAGGAGTTAATAACTCAAATGCGTTTAATGTCTGAGACAAGGGAAGCAACGTTTTAAACTGGCGCCTAGTGTTGGCGCCTGATGGACTGTTTTGAGGATTGCTTAAGACCCATTAAGTTAAGGACTGCTTTGTACTGAAGCATCTTTGCATGAGCCATTTGTACACTGTAGATAATTTTTTTTATACACTCAGATCTTTCCCCATCTTCTCTGCTCTAGAGATAACTATGTCAGTCCTTGATGTCATCTGGTTTTTCCTTGAAATCCATCCCTCTCATGATTCATGGTCTTTCTACTTCTCTTTTTTTGTCAGATTTAATTAGTTTACTTGTGTTTCTTTTGAAGTACAATGTGAAATCGGGCAAGGAAATGAAAGGTGCCCTAATATCCGCAAATTGAACTACATGTTCCTCACACAATGAGGTTCTGTACAAGTGGGTTGGTTTTACTGGAGAACAACCAGATCCAGATTAGGCCTTGGCCTAAAAGGACATTTAACCTTTCTCTCTCAAGTTTATCCCCTTCTCGTTTGCTCTCAAAGTAGCATCTAGCACTATTATGAACTCATACTTTGTACTTGGTTAAGTACAAAGCAATGCTACCAACTCCTAGGGATAGCTGCAGCATGGGGAATTTGGGCACAAACCTCACAACTAGAATTGGAAAATTTAAACTTCTCCTTCAATAGTTCTTCTTAGTAACCTATGTTACTAAATAATATAAAATAAATAAGGTTACTGAATAAGTAACCTTATTTAGTAACCTATGACTATCACTAAGTGTTGTATCTTATGATTCTTGATGAATGTATTTTGTTTCTTTTTATGTACACTGAGAGCATATACACCAAAGACAAATTCCTTGTGTGTCCAATCACACTTGGCTAATACAGAATTCTATCAACTATCCATCCTTCTATCTATCTACAGTATCTATCTATCTATCTATCTATCTATCTATCTATCTATCTAGCTATCATCTAGCTATCATCATCTAGCTATCATCATCTATCTATCTATCATCTAGCTATCATCTATCTATCATCTAGCTATCATCATCTATCTAGCTATCATCATCATCTATCTATCTATCTATCATCTATCTATCTATCTATCTATCTATCTATCTATCTATCTATCATCTATCCATCCATCCATCCATCCCATCTAGCTATCATCATCTATCTATCTATCATCTAGCTATCATCTAGCTATCATCTATCTATCATCATCTATCTAGCTATCATCATCATCTATCTATCTATCTATCTATCTATCATCTATCTATCTATCTATCTATCTATCTATCATCTATCCATCCATCCATCCATCCATCCATCCATCCATCCATCTATCTATCCATCTATCTAAACACTTGTGGACTACAACTCCCAGAATTCCTGAGCCAGCCATTCTGGGAGTTGAAGTCCATAATTCATAAAGGGGACATAGTTCCCCACCTCTGTTCTAGGCACACATCTTTTTAAGCATCATGTTGTCAGGCATGGGCAACTTGTAACCAACATTACCAAAGGTTCCTGACTCCCTCCAGCACATCTAGATATGCTCAATTCTTCCAAGTAGACCAAGTTTGGATTGTACTCCACTTATGCACACAGACATAATTGCCATAAACAAGGTGATACGTGTACAAAACTTGGAAATTGAGTGGGTTTAATTTATAGTATAATCAAAATAAATTCCCCCCCCCTACTGTTTCCAGAATTTGGATAGTACTGTATACAACTGCAAATTTCTGATTTTGTCTTGTCTGGTTCTTATTGTAATATTTCCTGGATTTTCATTCATCATTCATCATTATAAAAATACAAAATGGTAGGGAGATCACTGCTGATAATCTTTTCAATTGGATTGCTATAATGTCCTTTCTATGGGTCCACCTTTGAAGGCCATCTGGATGTTGCAACCTGACTGCTAAGTCAGGGAGCTAACGTGACCTTCACCGCTATGAAAGGTCTACAGGTGATCAAGTGTGGACCAGACTGAAGGTTTTTACATTGGCATATAAACCCTAAACAGCTTAAGATCTAAGTTTTTTTAAGAAAAATGCTTTCTCCCAGTACCACCCAGTCTATTAACTCAGATCTACTGAGAAAGATCTTGGATGTTACCTGTTAGAAGTACCTTTAGAGCAGTGGTTTTCAATCTGTGGTCCATGGATGTTGTTACAGGGGATCTGTGAAGGCTTGAAGAAATGTTATGATTTAAGTCTTGGTGGTCTTGGTGGTCACCCAAAAAAGAGGGTGAAAATCTAGGTGCATCTTATACTCCAAATGTAGCCCCACCCAGCTTCTCAAACAGAGGTTTCAAAGGCTGAAAAAAGCATCAGAAAAAAAAGCTTCAGAAAAAAAGCCCCCAAACAGAGCTTCAGAAAAAAAGCCTCAGAAACAGAGCTTCAATTATTTTTTTTCTGAAGCTCTGTTTCGGAGGCTTTCAGAGGCAGAAAAAAAAGCAAAAAACAGCAAGGCACAGAGCTCACAACCAACTAACCTGTTGCTAAAATTCACCTCTGGGAACAGCTGATTGGGGGTATTCTGGGAGGCCAATCCACCCGCCAATCAAATTTTTTCTTATTTTCCTCCCCAAAAACTAAGATGTGTCTTATACTCCGGTGCATCTTATACTCTAAAAAATACGGTAGTTTTAATACCCCCCCTCAATTGTAACTAAATTATAGTATTGAACATGATGGAAGAAAAAAAGATTAAATTCAAGGGAGCAAACCTATCAATTAATTAATTAGATTTGCATCAAGCTTACACTCAATGTTAGGGTTTTTTTTGTTCTTGTTAGAATGTGGCCTCTGCAAGCCAAAGACAATTCAGGGATAGTTGTAGGCTTGAAAAAAGCTGTATGGTCCTTATAGAAGGCTTACAAATTTGGGGTTAGTTTCTCCTTTCCAAATGTAGAATGTAGTTTATGATGCCCATTTCACTTACAGGTTGTCCTCGACTTACGATCACAACGGAGCCCAGAATTTCCATTGCTAAACAAGATAATTGTTAAATGAGTTTTGCCCCATTTTACGACCTTTCTTGCTACAGTTGCTAAGTGAATCACTGCAGTTGTTAAGTTAGTAACCTGGTTGTTAACTGAATCTGGCTTCCCTATTGACTTTGCTTGTCAGAAGGTCACAAAAGTTGATCACATGACCTTGGGATACAGCAACCATCATAAATATAGGTCAGTGGCCACGTTTCTGAATTTTGCTATCCCATGACCATAGGGATGCCTCAATGGTCATTAAGTGTGAAAAACAGTCATAAGTCACTTCTTTCAGTGCTGTGCACTGCAGTGCAAATTGAGGACAACCTGAGTTGTTCCAGTAATCTTGTAGCAGTAGGGTTGATTGAACTCTTTGAATTCCATCAAAATTTCCCTTTGGCCCACTCTCCCACTCTAAGATCTCAGTAGCTTCTCTGCTTCTTGACTTTCTAACTGAGACTTTGTCCTTCAAAGAACTTTTCCCTCTTCATTTTTAAACCCCCCCCCCCAGTTTCCTTTTGCATTTGGTTAATGAGGTTGTTTATTTTTGTTAAAGTCTTCAAAACCCATTAATTTTTACCAGGAGCTCATTAAAAAGCCATGAGTGAAGAATACGCATGTATTGATAGTGTAATGTAAAATGCATCCCCATTTAAAATTTAATGGCACAGCAGCCTCGATCATTAAAAATGCCATTTGTAAAAGAAAAGAGGTAGTGCATTGTTATCTACCCGTTCATTCATTTGTTTCCAGACAATGGCTTTTGGCTGCCTTGTGGCAACCATTTGGGAGACGGATGAGGCTTGCATCCATCAAGGCGAAAGCTAATGGTTGCTGATGTCAGGCAGCACCAGTTTGTTGTGTTCTTCAACTCAAACTCTAGATGTTCCCAACATTTCCAAAGGCGACTATACTGATGAAGGATTCTTGCACTGCTTTGCTTCTAACCATTCGTGGGTAGATGTTTTCCTCAAAACTATTGTCATGTCAAAAGAAAACTTTAACAATCAAGGGAAAGTACTTTGGGCTTCTGGAGGCCTCAAAATGCTGGAGATGGTGTGTTACCAAGAAGAAAAGAAAGCCAACCTGTTTGCAATGGGTTTCTCTTCTTAACAGACCTGTTGGGTTACAATAAATAGGTTCTTAGCCTGTTCTGCTGGATCAGGAAATTTACATCACAGGACTAAGATTTTTAGCGCAGAATGGCACATATTCTTTCGTGCCCCAGAAAATAAAGCAGGTGTGCAACAGGAATATGCCTACAGAAAAATGAGTCCCATTGAGTTCAAGGGAAGTTTTTAATAAACTTAAATAATAAATACATCTGTCCTAAGTCATAATGTGATTTGCTTAGTTTTGGCTGTTCAACAGCCATCGATAACCAGGCCATTGCTTTGAGACATACTGAAGATTGCTGTTTAGAGCCAAATGGTTAGCAAAAAGAGAAGAATTGAAACAAAAAAAGAAAATGAATTGAAGGGGAGAAATTTAATTTTTTTCATCCAGCAAGGGTGAAAACATGTCTTCCCCTAAACTAAGTATTTTCAGGATCAATTCTGGGAGCATTACAATTGCTGCAGAACTGTATCCATGGTAACTCTGTGTACAGGTAGTCCTTGACTTACAACCACAATTGAGCCCAAAATTTCTGTTGCTAAGCAAGACACTTATTGAGTTTTACCCCCATTTTACAACGTTTCTTAAGTGAATCACTGCCGTTATTCAACGAGTAACACAATTGTTAAGTGAGTCTGGCTTCAGAAGGTCACAAAAGGACACTGTGTCTGTCATAATTTAATTTAATTTAATTTAATTAATTCAATTTATATGCTGCCTTTCTCCGAAGACTCAGGGCGGCTTACAATGCATTTTAAAAACCATTATAAAAACATTTAAAAATTAAAACATTAAAACGATAAATATGAGCCAGTGGCCAAGGATCCAAATCTTGATCACGTGGCCATGGGGATGTTGCAACAGTCATGCATGAAAAAGGCTCTTGTCCATTTTTTTTCAGTGCTGTTGCAATTTCAGTCACTAAACAAATTACTGTAAGTCGAGGACTACCTGAAAGTTTTCTTCAGATGTTTTCTTCCTGTTTTTCAACTGGGCAAAGTTGGACATAGCAGGAGGAAAAAGAGAAAGTTTTTGGAAAGGAATGGTTTTTTGGATCTGCATAGCAAGCTGCAGATGGGATATATTTATTTATTTATTTATTATATTTATATACCGCTCAGCTCCCGGGGGGCTCAGGGCAGTGTACAGACAAATGATAAAATACATATAATACAAATATTTTAAAGATTGATTAAAATACAATTAAATAATTTGGTCTTGAACCTAAAATTAAAACACTAACTTTATGAGATTAAGATTTAAGAATTTAAGAGCAGTTTTAAAAGAGGTTAGTCCAGGCCAGCCTGCTGGAATAGAAACATCTTGAGGGCACGGCGGAAAGCGCGAAGATCCGGGATTGTCCATATCTCCGGGGGGAGCTTGTTCCATATGGTGGGTGCCCCCACAGAGAAGGCTCTCCCACCGGGGCCCACCAGTCGACATTGTTTGATCGACGTCACCCTGAGAAGCCCCTCTCTATGGGAGCATACTGGTTGGTGAGAGGCTACTGGTGACAGGAGGCAGTCTTGTAGATACCCCGGTCCTGGAGCCATGGAGCGCTTTAAAGATGGTGACCAAAACCTTGAAGCGCATATATGTCACACTTTATTCCAGTTTTCTACGATCACACAACATAAGCAGCCACAGATTTACCACAGGGCTAAATGCATAGAATATTGGTTACCCTGAAGGCAAACATAGACAATTTCAGAAAATCTGAAAAGTATCTAAACTCTGAAAACTTCCAAGATTTAATGTTTTGATAAAGAGTCGATTGAAGTGCTGACTATAGCCACATATTGGTTGTGGTTTGTTTCAACTTTTTTAAAAAATAAGCCATTGTGGGCCAGAATGGGATGATTCTTCCAACACACTAAATCACAACTAAACAATCCAGATTATGGCTTTAGACAGCATGTGAACTTCATCAGTAAAACAATTCCTTTTCTTAAAATGGCAAATTGTACCAGTTTGTTAAGTTGCAATAAGTATATGCTTTAGGTTTAAACACTCTTAACTATTTAGGATCTTTTGCATCACAGATATAACAAAATAAAATCCATTTTTATTGGACTTTGATTTTACATAGAAGGGAATCCTACATATGAAAGTTAAGTAAATCACTGCAGTTATTCTGTTAGTAACAAGGTTGTTAAGTGAATATGACTTCCTCATTGACTTCACAAAAGGTGACCACATGACCTTGGGACACTACAATCGTCATAAATATGAACCAGTTGCCAAGTGTCAGAATTTTGCTCATGTGACCATGGAGAGGTTGCAATGGTCATAAGTGTGAAAAAGTGTCTAAGTCACTTTTTTCAGTGTTATAACTTTGAATGGTCACTAAATGAGCTTTGTAAATCAAGGACTACCTCTAGCTGGTGCTTTGTCTACAGAAATCTCTTTGTTCGGTTCCTGATCTAGTCATCATAAACTATAATGGTTGGGTTCCCATACCATTAGTTAACCAAAGCCAACTAACCTAGCACTATTTTTGTCCACAATGTTGAGTAGATGGATCATTAAGCTCTGATGCAGTGGCTGTGCTTTCACATCTGAAGGCCACACTCTCATTGAATGAGCACACGTACAGCTCCATCTTGAATCTGTGCAAATTACATACTCTAACCTTCAAACTAAAATGGCAATTGCTCCAGAGTCAGCAAGTCTCAAATCTTGATTAAAATACAGTATACAAGGAAAGAGATTGTATCTGTGTGCTCATCAATCTACTCCTTTAGTTTACTAGATCATATGAAGTCATTCAGCAACTGTAAGAGAACTATCTTTGCTTCAGCATTGAGACTGTGATTTTTTTGCCTTCATCAGTTTAAATCTGTGCACATCAAGTATGATGGGCATCACTTATGGAGGAGGAGTTGCCAAGATAGTGGCTACAATTGCATGATCAAAACCTTGCCCTGCTACCAGCAATAGCAATAGCACTTAGATTTATATACCGCTTCACAGTGCTTTCCAGCCCTCTCTAAGCAGTTTACAGAGTCTGCATATGACCCCCAACAATCTCATTTTACTGATTTCAGAAGGATGGAAGGCTGAGTCAACCTTGAGCCGGTGAGACTCGAATTGTTACATGAGACAGGGGCTTCAACTTTATAATCATGGAGACATCTCACTTCTTTGACCCTCTCTGCAGACATGAAGGGATCTGGAATCAATAGATCTGTGAAAATTGTTCACTGTATATAGCTGAAGCAGACGCCAATGATCCTGAGCCAAACTATTTTGGTGCTGGTGGGAAAAGAAAGGACAACACATAGGTGCCAAAATGCCCAAGGAGGAATCTGTAGAAGTTTTATTGGGGCAATCAAAGCAATGAAATGGCAGACAAAATGCAAAGGGCACTGAAAGTTGAAGTTAAGCAATGCCAATAGCAAAACTATGCAGTGAACAATGTAGATCTGGTAAGGGGGTCTGATTAAATGGAGAAAAGGAAGACTCTGAATGGAGAAGCAGGTGATCCGGTGAGTCTAAAGTGGGAATCCGAACCCCAAGCGAAGGCAGATTAAAGATGTAGCAAAGGGGCAATAAATATTGATACTACTCTTTGTAATATCACCCCATGGGAAAGAATCTTTGCCGGATGTTCAGGCCTGAGAACTACAGGAGCTGGGAGAGCTGTTTTGACAGCAAACAATACACAAGAGGCCGAAAGAATTATACGTTCTTCAAGCAAACCGGAATGCAGAAGCAGCAATAGCAGGCTCGCAGCCTGGGAACAACAGCTTCTCGGAGGCTTTAAAGAACCTGAAACATAACCCTTTTATATAGACTCAGCTAAAAAGACGCAGCTGGTTCAGCAGTTCATGTCTTGGAATACAGGGTAATACCTTTTCAGAAGAGAATTAAGGGGGAAGATTTAATAATAATATCAAAAGAATCTCATTCGCGTGACCGGGCTTTGTTTTTGTGGTGAACCCGGCAGCTTCCACCACCAATAAGGGTAGCCAATGATTTGGTTCCCAAGGTTCTTAAGAAGATTAGGAGGCAGGTGAAAAATTAGATGCATCCAAAGGCTGTGATCTTATATGGCCAACCTTGCAGCAGCTGGTGCCTTCCAGATGTGCAAGGCGCCCTTAACGCTCCAGCCTCTCACCAGGTCTGGGAAAAACTCAGTGTGAACTTACCTAAGAATAAATCTCATTGGGTTCAGCTGGGGAGACATAGAGTTGAACCTGTCATGGAGTAAGCCTTAGGGCAAGATCTTTGTCCATGAGAAAACAATGCTTGTGATGATTTTGAAATCTACCGTACTGATTTTAATATGAGCATGCATTAAAAATAAAATAGGTTGTAAGTCTGGGGCTATGGGCTATATTGAACTCAGAGTAGCGATGACAGAAGAGATGGACATTTAGAATCTACTCAGACAGTGAGGGCAATTAATAGTGAGGACAGTAAACCAGTGGAATAGCTTGTGGGTGCTTCATCACTGGAGGTTTTAAAGAATCAGCTCAAGGTCATCCAGCTGGCTTTGTGCCTAAGGCTAGACAACAACTCGTGGTCTCCCGGTTTTTAATCTGCTACTTTAACCACTACCACTAATCTCAAACTTTGGACTATTAGAATTCCCTGAGGGTCGGTGTCCAGGGTTCAGCAAGTCATATGAATGCAGTTAATGGGATTTCAACAAACACAACAGGAACTTGTTTGAGGAAGGGGGAAATGTGAGAACTGTTCTGTGTCTTCAGCAAGGAAGGAGCATCTCCCTAATTGGAAAGCGCCTAGTTCTAAATCCTGCTCTCCTTCTCTGAATAAAGGTTCCTGCTGAGCACACAGCAATTGTACAGGTAGTCTTCGACATACGACCATAGTGAAGCCCAAAATTTCTGTTGCTAAGTGAGACATTTGTTAAGTACATTTTGCCCCATTTTACCACTTTACATGCCACAGTTGTTAAGTGAATCGCTACAGTTGTTAAATTAGTACAGGTAGTCCTCAACTGACAGGAGTTCATTTAGTGATAATTCAAAGTTACAATGGTGCTGAAAAAAGTGACTTATAAATAAATAACTAAATAACTTTATTGTCATTGTACGTGTATACACAGTATACCCATACAACGAAATTCACTAAACACCCAAAGACCAGGTCCAACACACATAACAATCCCCAAACACACTCCCACCCACCACAATTCTCCACCCCTAAACCGCCCAAATGTCCACAGAACAGATCAAGTAATGCTGTCCAACAGCTCACTGATGGTGGCCCTTTAGTTCATTGTTGAGTGCAATTATAGCTCTGGGATAAAAACTATTCAGAAGACGTGTGGTCCGAGTTTTAATTGTTCTGTATCTTCTGCCAGAAGACAACAGTCCAAAAAGATTGTAAGCAGGGTGGGAAGAGTCTCTGAGAATGTTATGCAACTTCCTCAAACAGCGAGATTCAAAGATATTGTCCAGGGCTGGTAGCAGGAGCCCGATGATATTCTGGGCAGTTTTAATGATTCTCTGTAGAGCTTTTTTGTCTGCTACAGAGCTGCTCCCATACCATGCAAGAATGTCAGGACACTCTCAATGGTGCTGCGATAGTAGGACAGAAGTAGATGCTGAGATAGATGTATCTTCCTGAGCATTCTCAGGAAGTACAGCCTCTTCTGTGCCTTCTTCACATGACCATTTTTCCCACTTACGACCGTTGTAACATCCTCATGGCCACATGATCAAAATTCAGATGGTTGGCAACTGGCTTATATTTATGATGGCTGCAATGTTCATGTGATCACGTGTGTGTGTGTGTCATGTGATCAACTGTTGCAACCTTCTGACAAGCAAAGTGTCAGCGTTCCAGAAAACCCCTGACTCCCAGTAAAGACACTGAAGCAGGCATTTTCCAAAGTTCTCTTTACTAGAAATAGGTAACCTGGCACATCTGGGAAATCCCGAATCTGAAAAACCCGGGCTTTCCTTCAGTAATTCAAAGCTCCCAAAACCACCTTCTTTCTCCTCAATCGATCACATGCTCCAATCATCGTCCGTTCCACCTCAAGCCAGCCCCTGACCACTCCTCCTCCAGATGCTGGCTCACTCTGACCTTGACCAATAGGAAAAACGCTATTATGTCTACTAACTCCCCTCTCCTAAATCCCCCCTCCTACTTTCCCACACATGAGGAGGTGGCAGCATTGAAGCTTCCGGCCTAATATGGCTTCCAAGGCTGACACAAGTCTCAATGGGGTCTACGCTAACCTTAGCGTAGATTCTATTTTTTATTTGTATATTTTAATTGAAGTTAATATACTGTGTAAAGCTCCCGTCGTGATCTGTATGTGAATATATATTTTGTTGTAAAGAAATAAATAATTTTTTTTTAAAAAAAGTCTCAATGGGGAAGCCACATTCACTTAACACCTGCATTACTAATTTAACAACTGCAGCGATTCACTGAACAACCTTGACAAGAAAGGTTGTAAAATGGGGCAACACTCGCTTCACAAATGTTTCGTTTAGCAACATAAATTTGGGGCTCAATTGTGGTCGTAACTTGAGGACTACCTGTATCACGGTTGCTAAGTGAATCTGGTTTCCCCATTGATTTTGCTTGTTGGAAGGTCGCAAAATGGGATCACATGACCTTGGGACACTGCAACTGTCATAAATTTGAGTCAGTTGCCAACCATCTGAATTTTGAACATGTGGCCATGGGGATGTTACAACAGTTGTAAGTGTGGAAAATGGTCACAAGTCACTTTTTTCAGTGCCGTTGTAACTTTGAACGGCCACTAAATGAACTGTTGTAAGCAGAGGACTACCTGCACTGCTGCCTACCTTTCATTTTTTTTTTGCAGGAAAAAAATTTTTTTTTTTTGCAGGCTTTAAATAGATGAAAGAGAAAATAAACTGGCCATGGGAAACTCCAGTGTCTGTGCTTGGTCCACCTGCTCAGCTGACCTAGGCATGGCTTGTGATTTAGTTAACGTACTTTTATTTATTCATTTATTTATTCAATATCTATTGCAGCCCATCTCAGTCAATGACTCTGGGCAGTTTACATACCATTTTATGTAGTATTGCAACAAGAAGAGGTATACAATGAAGCAGCTGACAACAACAATTGCATTTTTAAAAACAATAGTACAAAATGGTATATATAAAAAACCTATTTGTTAAATGTGTAATGGGGGTAGAAAAATGAATAAAACACAGTTGTGCATTGAACAATCATACCTGGGAGGCTTAGGTAAAGAAATAAGAGATGCCCAAAATATTTCCAGGTAGCCATTCCACAGATTTAGAATAACAGAAGAACAGGATGACAGATCTGGAAGGGACCTTGGAGGTCTTCTAGTTCAACCCCCTGCTCAAGCAGGACACCCCATTTCAGACAAACGGGTGTCCAAACTCAATAGAATTCCCAATGGAATTTCAGATTCCATTTCACAGATGTCGCAGGATGGTTCTGCCAATCATGGTGCATGCAGGAGAAGCACCCCAATGCTCTCAAAGGGGCAAAGGGGTCCATCAGTTATCCTGGCCCTGAGTTTCTAAAAGCCTTTAACGTTTGAAGTAAAACTGGCTACTTGGTAATTTCTGCAGTTGTTTTCATAGAGGTGTAAAATGCGCATGGTCCAGTGTCTCACTCAGCAATTTGACCACTGAATCCAGCATATGCCACAACGTCTAGACCAGTGATGGCTAACCTTTTTGCCGTCGTGTGCCAAAAGCGGGGGGAGTGCGGGGGGAAGCACATGCGTGTGCCCCCACCATAATTCAATGCTCCCCTGCGCCCTGTCCCCCCATGCATGCCCGCACAACCTCCCTGCACTCCCCCTGCTTTTGGCACACGACGGCAAAAAGGTTACTGGTGGGCCCGGTAGGCCTGTTTTTCACCCTCCCCAGGCTCCAGAGGCTTTCTTGGAGCCTGGGGAGGGTGAAAACAGCCTTCCCCACCTCCCTGGAGGCCCTTTGGAGGCCTCTCCGATGGGCCCGGAAGGCCCAAAAATCAGCTGGCTGGTGCACACATGCACGCTGCAGGGCAACAATCGGGAGCCCACAGATATGGCTCCACGTGCCATCTGTGGCACGTGTGCCATAGGTTCACCATCACAGGTCTAGACCAAAGTCTGTATTTAGAGCACGTTTTAAGCATGAGGTTACCAGAACATAAACAGTAGTAGCTGGGCCATGGAAGAACTTATTCATCCAAGGAAGAACTTATTTGGTGCAAGTATTACTGAGGCCAGTCCAACTTCATAGCCATCTGATAATCCTAGCCATCTCTCCAAATGATGGCACTATTGTTTCTGAGCGATTGCAGCCCAATTTACCATACCATTCTTAATTCCTGTACCTGTACCCATCCGTAAGTTTTCCATTATATTTTAGCATCTGTGATCTGTGAACCAAGGTTTATGGTTCAGTATATTGTGTGAATCTAACCCGCTGTGGTTTACATTCACTCAACCAATAAAGCATGGCTAAGTATGGATCCAGTTAGTGACTCACAAAAGATCTCAGTTCCCATTAACGTCTTTGCTTCTTTGATGCTTCGTTAGTAATGGATAACAATATCCTAAAACTAGAATAGTCTGCTTTGCTACTGGCCACCAACTGCCCATGACCAGATGAAAGCCTAGGAAGCAAAAGCAGAAGTAACAAGAAGGTCTATGCCAGCGCCCTCCATTAGTTACCTCAACTACAGGCTCCTGTCACCAACCAAAAAGGAAAGGTGATGTAAAGGAAGAGAACGATGGCAAGCCTAAAACACTTCTTTTGCCACAACAACAACATTTCAAGTGCTTTTCTGCTTGTAGGGAGAAAGAACTGTTTGGCAGAACAAAGGACTTTACTTGGCCAGTTGAGACAAGGACTTTACTTGGCCAGTTGGCATCTACCTGTCCAGGTGAGAACATGATCCCTTAAAAACAAAACGTTGCCTTAAAGTTTTTTCCCCAGGTAAGATATTTTGGAAGTGGGCAGCAATTTCTTGAATTTTCCATTGTGACTAATTCATCTGTCGGGGCACCTAGTTGGAGAAGGCTGCTTTAGAGCCTAAGGAATCTCCACATTTCCTAGAAGCCACAAATCATCTTGATATTATGCAGTAAATATAATATGACCCGAGCTTCAACCTTCTGCAATTGGATCTGTTCTATTTTCTCCAGTGGATGAAGTACTTGGTTGTTTTAAAATACATCTTCTAACAATCATACCAACAGTTGCTGGATGATCGGTCTAAAAGCTTTTTCTCTTGCCAGAGAGCAATTATTCATTTTCAAAAAATAAATCAAGATCTGATTAAACATTTTCCCCCATTAAGGGATGTACTCTGAAGTGTATTATGATAGTGCTATAAGATTACCTACAAGGATGCTTGGCCTGCAGATTTTTTTCAAGGCGCTTGTTGGGAATAGTTTCATATGGCTGATGTATTAAGATTGTGTGAGTCATTAGGATTTATGTGACTGATACTTTGAAAATGTTGTCCATGCATGTTAGTTCAGGAACAGGTCACAGACATGGATTATTGTAGAAGAGAATGTTATTTCTAATTGGGGGATTTTTCCTTTCCTCAGAAATGCCATAGAGAGGTTGGGAATACATTATAATTTAAATCAATGTAATTTAATTCATAATTCAACATGAACGGACTCATTCCCCAAAGATGAGCAAATGTCATTTAGAATTCCAAGTCTATCTTAGACTTAGACTAACTTTGTTGTCACTTTAAATATACACTAATCGACATACATTAAAATGAAATTTTGTTGCATACAGCTCTCAAAGGGTCATCACCTCCAATATACACTACATAATCATGACCAATAAATAAATAAATAAATAAATAAATCATGTACACATATATTCACATATATTATATGACACA
The DNA here is from genome assembly GCA_012654045.1 of Ptyas mucosa. NCBI lineage: Eukaryota > Metazoa > Chordata > Lepidosauria > Squamata > Colubridae > Ptyas > Ptyas mucosa. The sequence continues at coordinate 1,871,365 of WNWU01000043.1, read as the reverse complement.
GAGAAGCAACACAGTCTAGTTTGGATGTGTACATGTACGTGGCGAGAAAAACGAATCTTGTGAGTTTGCCGGACGGATGGCATAGGGAATAAAGCTGTTACAGAATCTGGTAGTCCTGCTAGAAATACTTTGAAACCTCCTCCCAGAGGGGAGCAACAGAAACAGACCGTGAAGTGGGTGTGTGGCAGTGGTGGGTTGCTACCGGTTCGCCCCAGTTTGGGTGAACCGGTAGCAGCAAGAGCAGGAGGCTCTCCCCACCCGCCTGGACGTCATGAAATATGATCTGTGCATGCACAGAAGCGGTGCGTGTGCGAGCAAAGTGAGCGTGTGTGCCCGAGCAAACTGGTAGCAAAGGTAAGTGAAACCCACCCCTGGTGTGTGGGGTCTCTAACAATGTTTTGAGCTTTAAGCACATAGCGCTTATAAGCAGTATCCCGAATAACGGGAAGTTATTAGTTTTTAATGAAAACTAAGCCTATTTTGTTTGGGACCAGTGGTTTATGAGACAATCAGGTTTCTGACTGTCATATGTATGGTAACACCCGCTTTATATTTGGTGGAGTCTGGTTTTGGGGTTTTTTATTGACATATTGCTGTGCAGAGCCAGACAACATAGTTTGTGTAGCCTTATGTGTTGGCTGCAATAAACCTGCAATTTTGTAGGGAGGAGAAGGTGAATCAGAAGATCCCCTGATCCATGAGCTCAACATCGGGAGTGACTGAAAGTTAGAGTGGTTCTTTGGATGGCATGGTAAGGAATACGGAGAGCCAGATTGCAGATATGGGCAAGTCAAGAACAAAAATAGACAGTGAATTATTAAATTACAAGTCAATATGATTACTCTTCCACCATATTAAAGATAACAGTTTTGGAGACCTGGAGGCCATAGGCTATTCTGGGCTTGAGCATCTCTGCTGTCGAGCGGCAACCTTCCAATCTACCAGCTTACCATTTTGCTGAGGGAAGAGTATGTGTGTATGTGTATGTGTAAAAGTGTCTCAGTTTCGTCTTCCACTATCTAGAATGGAAGAAAATAAATTAAACTACTTCAGCTGATAAAATGTTGTAATAGTTTCCAGGGCCTATAGAAGAAGTCCCTTCTGTTACATCATTATCATATCTGCCCCTGACATGTCCCAGTTTTTCTTGGTGTGTTCACTACGACAGCTGAACTCTGCTTGGATAGGGCTGATTTCCCCATTTTTCCTAAATTTGGAACATGGAGAGGCATATGAGCCAAGGTGGCGCAGTGGTTAGAGTGCAGTACTGCAGCTACTTCAGCTGACTGCTAGTTCAGCAGATCAGCGGACCAAATCTCACCAGCTCAAGGTTGACTCAACCTTCCATCCTTCTGAGGTAGGTAAAATGAGGACCCAGATTGTTGGGGGCAATATGCTATTTAGTATACTGTCTTTGGTGTAAGCTGCCCAGAGCCCTCGGAGAGTGGGCGGCATAGAAATATGAATAATTAATTAATTAATTAATTAAATGGAGTTTATCACAGGATTGATGTGACATGTTTTGATTGTTTGCCACTCAAAATAGTATGAAATTATGCCATTAATTTTTATCAATTATGGTCCAACAATGCCACAAAAACGCCATCCCCAAATAAACGTTTCTGCATACACAATTGCTAATTTAGTTCTTGCTACAACTCCAGCAAGGACATTCCTCCAGACCTTGTGCACTCACACACACACACACACACACACACACACACACAAGCCATTTGTCACCGCCATAAAAATTCCTGACTCATCTTAACTTCTGGCTTAGAGATAGGAAATAGCATAAAGGCACACTTTAAAAAAAACAACAACCCCCAACTTTTTTCTACGCAGAGATTAGAAAAGAGACGAAGAGGCATTGTAGCACCCCTTGTTTTCCTTCCTACCTTCCTTCCTTACAGCTCAGTATGAGAAGCTCACAAGGTTGTGAGTGCAGTGTTTGGTGTGCACTTTCCTCCCCCTTCCCTTTCTTTCTTTTAACCTATATTTGGATGTGAACTCCCAGCCTTGGAGCATTTGAAATAGACAAGGAATCTTTGGTCTTGTCACAAATGCTTCTCCAATTTGTCCCAAGGAAGCCTTTAATAACGGGGTCAGGTAGAGTTCAATGAACTACCAGGCCAGCAGTATTTCAGCTATGCTAGGTGCTCTCTTTCCCCTGATCTGGGCATCCCTTCCTTTCTCTTATTAAATGGGTCGTTTTTACAACATCAATAAAGAACTTTCCTATCCAATTGCCCCGGACAAAGGCTTGAAATCCAGGTTTTAAAACTATGAAAACTTTGTGTTAGGTTCATGTTAGATTGTTTTTGCTGTGTCAAATACTCACTGGAGTTCAAAAGTTCAGATGAACCATGAACCTTGTCATTTCACAGCAGGTCGTTCTACAAATATAGCCCAAATATAGTGGGTGAGAGTGGGTGGGTGGGAGAAGAAAGATGGGACACGTGCCTCGATATTTAAGGCGCCTTTCACTTGGTCTCTCCTGATACATATTTGTGTAACATTAACGATATGTTTGCATCAGGTTGCACAAAGGCAGCAAGAATGCACCTTTTGAAAATCAGATAATTTCTCAATGGTTGGAAAGAGATGAAGTATTCCGAATGACACACATTCAATGGTGGGTCCTTAATGCCCAGCTAAACCCGGCTAATCTGCTTAATAAATTGTGAAGTCTTCTATGTCTTTACAGTCTCAGCAATAGTTTTTCTCCTGTCTGGGGCATGATCAAATATCCAAACAAATAGGTCATGACTTTACAGATTGGTTTTTAAAGTTTGGATCCCTGCTGTCTTGCGATACGGTCTCTTCACCTGAATCCCTACGGAAGGACACATGGGGCTTCAAATCGGGAAGATCAAGGACATTCCTTCTCCATATTTTGGAGACAAAATAAAAAACAGAAACCTATAGAGAAAGTAACCGGGACTGGGACAATATGAAACTTGTTTAAAACTATCAAACCAAATATGCAACGATTTTAATACAAATCATGTGATCTCTTTTAAACAAAGACAAGATCCACTGAACCTTGAGGGTTATAGTCTCTAAGAGAAATGTTTTATATAGACTAATCAGCCCAAACAAACAACTTCCAGGATAATCAATCGTTACACAGAAAAGGTAATGTCAGCAAATGTGGAGCTTCTTTCCCTCCATCTTTCAAGCCACATCTTCATATTGTTGTAGTACCAAGACTATTTATATATTAATTCCAGTCTCTTTGGAATACCATCAAAGAACACAGATAATTTTATAACCCCTCTGTTCATTTTCATAATATCAATTTAAAATAAAGAAAAAAGCAATAAAGTCTACACTTCCCTAACATGATTTCTCCTGAAAAAGGCAGTGCATCTTCTCCTAGCAGCATTTCACAAGTAAAATGGAGAATGCTTCAACTTTCTATATTCAACAGCAGATGGAAGCTGCAATACCCACAATGATCACTCCTAATGTAGTCATAACTATGGTTTAATTCCCAAGCAGCTATTGTATTTGAAGGAAGACCATATGACCACTGCTCACATATAAAAGAGCCCGAGATGCTTCTTGATTCAGCTTTCCAAAAGTTGATATGAGAAAAATGGTTTCAAGGGGAAATGATGACTAGGATAACCTTACTAATACATATATTTAAAATATAAAAGCTTGATTTCCTTAAGGAAGATCAATGGTGTATTTAGGACAGTGGCATCAAAGGTTTAGTCTCAAATGAAAAGGGTGAAGACTGAAGGCCAGGCAGGATCTGATTCAATATAGAGAAACTTGCACTCAAGGTGCCTTTCTTGCTAAAGCGCTAAAATTAATTGAATTTTTATTTACTGGAAGAAGCCATGAAACAGATTTTTTTGTGCTTTCCAAGTTCTGGAATACCCTTAACACACAATCCTTTCGGGGATCTTGCCCAGCTACTTTTTAAAAGAAATATTTTGCAAGATGGATTACTGAGGGAGATTTAATTCTTGAATTGAAATTACACCTATGTTTTACTATCTGCTCGTTTTGTTGGGCTTTATTGAAAATTCTACTATTTGTCATTATACTTATGATCCTGTTTGGGATTTTTTTTTAATTAAAGTTTGAATTAAATAAACTCTGTAGGCTAATGACACCTTATTACTTTCTCTTCTGAGTCTTGCAAATGTGTTGGATTACAATTCTCATTATTTATAGCCAGCATGAGAAATTATGAGTCTGATGCTTCAAGAAGATAACCAGTTAGGAAATGTTACCTTTTATGGTTACAATTGATGAAGTTCCCATTTCTTTAATTAAACCACAGAAGTACCGTAATAGATTCTTATTAAGATTATCTTTCTTTTCCAATACAAAAGGTGGATCACAGTGCACTATATAATGAAAAAGTAGTGTAAATATATCACTGTCACCTTTACCATATGTTCCCTTTTAAGATTTTGAATAATCTTTGCTATTTTTTCCTCATACTTGCCCTCTCTATTCTGGTTTTTTCTTCTAAACTGGGGTTCTACAATTCTGGTTCCACTCAACACTATTTCATACACTTCTTTCATTTACTCTACACACAGACTGTTTCAGAAGAAAGATATTCTAGTTACCCATTGGATTATATACATTCAGAATCCCTTTACTTACTGCCATGGATTTCTTGTTAACCATTACTCACTTTATTTGTGCTCTGCCCTTTCCAAGGATTTGGGGAATTCTTTGGGAATGTTTCTTTGATAGAAGAGTCTCAGGAAGTAGAATGCAAAATGCTTCTGCTCATGATTTCTTTCATTTCTACTAAATGATGAGAAATCTATATATTTTAAAGTATTGGAATAGTCTTGTTTGACCTTTGCATTCAACAATCCATCACATCACATTTCCAGGTTTCTTAGGAAGACTTTGTTAAGAGGACAATCATGCTGGCTTATATTTAAAACCAGAAGGAATGATTTAACATATGACTTTTAATGAAATTTGGTGGCCTGAAAAGATGCTACCAAATTCTTCTTAATTTTTGGGAAGACTCCTGTCTGAACTAGACTGCAAGTGCCAGTTAGAGAAGACATGGAGCCTTTTCTCATTTTCTTTCAAGGATGCACTGGCCACCATGCTCGGGCCACCTTTTCTTCTGGCCAACATTTCTTGTTGTGATATCTTCAAGACATTGCCTCCAACCACTTCCCAGACTATACCTGAGGCCCCCTCATGTCATTCTTAGCTATTGAAATATCCTTTCAAGAGATTTAAGACATGCTATAAACAAATATCACCCTTCAGAATTGCTGGATTATAACTCCCTTAATAATCAATTCAAGTTGTACTGAGTTGTAGTTTATTATGAATAGAGGCTACAAGTTTAGGAGAAGTTGTATTAAACCTACTTTCACATGGGTTTACTACCCCCATTGGTCCTAGCAGAGAAATTTTTACACCAGGGTCTCCAATCCCAGGCCGGGGACCGGTAGCAATCCATGGCCTGTTAGGAACCAGGCCGCCCACTTGGAGGTGAGTGGTAGTCATGTGAGTGAAACTTCCTCTCTATTTGCAGCCTTTCCCCAATGCTAGCATCCCTGCCTCCGCTCCACCTCAGATCATCAGGCATTCGATTCTCATAGGCGTGTGAACTCTACTGTAAACTGTGCATGCGAGGGATCTGGGTTGCATGTTCCACCTTCCCACCCCATTACCCAATCTGTGGAAAAATTTTCTTCCACAAAATGGTGGCAAAAAGATTGGGGAGTGCAATCTTACACAGTGAGAAAATTCTGTATAGCACTGCTTAGACTCTGTGTGTGTGTGTGTGAGAGAGAGAGAGACAGAGAGACAGAGACAGAGACAGAGTTTTGAATATTTTCCCCATGTTTAAAAAAATCTTATGGTGTGATAGAAGTTATTTATTAATTATGCTAATTTAGCATATTAAGCAAATTAGGCTCTCCTCTGATAATACTGGACTACATTGCTACATGCAAGGGCTTTTTATGAAGCAACATTTCAAACATAGCAGAACCTTTCAGGAACACAACCAGCTGCTTGAAACAACCCAGTACACACTTCTACCATCTTATTCTTTATCATCTATCAATCAGCTCAATCGGGCACTTTTTATTCCACGTATGAATGAGGGGAGGTCTTCTCTTGACTTAATGGCTTGGGAAAGTCCTAGGAGAAAGGCTAGCCCTCCTTGATTTAAAGGAAGGAAAAGGTGAAAGATGCTATAAAATAAAATTCACAATAGATAGCGTCTGCACCATGGAAGGAATCAGCAGCTAAGAGGCAGATTGCTGACTGAATAAAATGTAGCTATTGGATTCTGGGACTTTCTTTGTCCGAAAGGCAATGCTGCTGCTTGGTTTTAAATATTTATTTTCGTTCAAATGCCAAATGAAAACCCTTTGCCATTCCAAGTGGAATGCTATAAAGTCTTATGCTCAGGATTTGCAGCTTAGGCATTATTTCCTGTTTTTTTATTTCGTTGACATTCAATGGATCACTGATTTTTGCCAATAGAGAGAGGGCTAATCACATCTCCTGGAAATGAAATAGTGAGTTTTTGGCTGCTCCATTTTTGAAATCAAAGACAGCCGCAGGGATTTACATCCCTCTTGCGTTTGTTTGAGATTAAAAAAAGAAAAGAAAAAGAAACTTTTGCTTCAGAACAACTATAAATCAATTATAAACGAATGCCTAGGGGCATTGTAAAGTTCAGTTAATGCTGCTCTTTGTATCTTTATTGTTTTCTTTTTATATATGAAGTGAGACATGATATTATAACATAGAGTTACGTTTTGGCTTTTTAAAAAAATCGCAAGCATGAGTGAAATCCTTTTTTCTCTATGGCACTTCAGTTTAAATTATAGAGCCCTAACATGCAAGTTTTATTAACCATTGAAGGACCCTCTATTAGCATCAGGGGCTAAGAGAAGAGGAGTTTTGACAGAGGGAAAAGGACATGTCTCCTGTGAATAGACCCCCCTGATCTCACACATGACACTGTCATCATTATTAAATCATGTACAGAGAGAGGCAGTTACTAATGACATATTTTAAGACAACATAACACATAACAGATTTGCAGTCATGGCTGATAAAAGGATAGCGACATATTTCTGAGAATTCTGCTTTTGTATAATGTTGGTAGTCATAGGGTTTGGGGCAGGTTCTTAAACCAGATTCCTAATTTTAGGCAAAACTAATATATCCTGTTTTGGTATTTTTTTTCTAGAATTACAGTCCTTGACTTACAACAGTTCATTTAGCAACAGTTCAAAATTAGAATGACACTGAAAAAAAGAATGACTGTTTTTTATACTTACGAGTGCATTCCCATGATCAGAATTTGGATCAGGGGTGGGATTCTACCAGTTCGGGCAAACTGGTAGCTCCAATGATTAGGTGGGCCTGACCACCCTCCCCTGCGCTTTACTGACCTATATCTTCTCAGCTGATTCGCATGGCAGAGCGGATTGCCGCACCTCAGCTGTGTTACTCCCCAGCAGTAACGTGGAAGGTAAATTTTCATAAAACTGCGCTCGTGCGCACAGCATGCGTCAGGTGTGTGCGCGCGTGATCACCAAACCGGTTGTTAAACCGGCAGGATCCCACCACTGATTTGGATGCTTGGCAACTCGTTCATATTTATGATGATTGCAGTGTCCCAGAATCATGTGATCGCCTTTTGCAACCTTCTGACAAGGAAAGCGAGATTCACTTAACATTCACTTAGCAACTGTCTCAATTAGCAACAGAAATTTTGAACTCAGTTGTGCTCATAAGTCATATACCAAGTCTCTCCTCAGCAACCATTTCAAAACTTTTAATTGTAAAGATTCTTGCAAACCCCACCATACGCACAATTCACATTGAATCCTGAAATGTTCCTGGTTTTATTTGCAGCTATCAATTTCAGTAAAGTAACTTTTTGACTAATCTTTGCATTGATGACCTTCATAGGTCTGTAAAGCAAACAAAAACAAAACAAAACAAAACCCTGAAGCTAAATCATAAACAGTGGCTGAATTGCTGGTCGTTAAACAACCAGTTCTTTTGAAGAACTGAAGAAGCTTCTTGGATGAGAAGCAAAACATCTTCAAGAAAAAAAGTCCAGTTACCTTTTGGAAAAGCACTTTTGGGACATCCATGAACTGGATGACTTGGAATTTCTATAGACAATTTTTCCCTCTCGCATAATTTTCCTCAACTCGGTTTAACCGCAGCCAAGATTTCAATTGTTTGTTACCAGCTGTAATAAAGGTTGTTTCTATCTAGAACTTGCCACTAGCAAACAGTAAAGGGAAGGAAAAATATAAAGAAACAGACCTATCAGAATAGTAAGATAGCTATTTATTTTATTTATTTTTATTAATCAAATTTATTGGCTGCCCATCCTACCACAGAATAACTCTGGGAGACTACAGTATATCATATCATAGAACTATACTTTATGAATTATTACCACTAACCACTAAATAGCATTTTGAGCCAGTCTGATGTAGTGGTTAAGGTACTGCGCTAGAAGCCAGGAGACTGTGAGTTCTAGTCCTCTCTTAGGCCTGAAAGCTGTCTGGGTGACTTTGGACCAGTCAATTCCTCTCAGCCCAGCTCACTTCAAAGGATTATTGTGGGGAAAATAGGAAGAGGAAGAAGAATTATGTATGTTTGCTGCCTTGAATTACTTATAAAGTAGTAAAGCAGGATCAAAATCAAATAAATAAATGGCAATTTCAGTTTCCCTTTCTCCCAAAGGCATTGGATCTACACATCTCAGACCTATGGCTGAAATGGAATTCCATTATGGAGGCAGCAACATTTACTCCCTGTGGGTTACAACCATGGTATGGATATACTTATTTGCTATCCAGTACAAGATTTGATATCTCATGGTGTTCAGTTTGCAATGAAGATTTAGAGAATGTTACGCTTAATCACAGCCCAATATATGTCATCATCTTTTCCTCCCATTCTTGATCTCTGGTGATGGGTATGCTTTGCTTACATCTAAAATAGAGTTCTGTAGAACTTAAAATGCTGGCTTCCAGAAGCTTCAGGAATCACTGAGCCTACGAAAGAGACCACTTTTAATAAGTATAGAGTATTCCTTGTCCTCTGTTGGTTTTTCAGTTCAACTTGTTACCACAGGAGACCCTAAGCCTGACTCCCCCTCCCCTCCACTTTCTTTGCGTAAACTGGCACAAATCCTCAAACAAGTAGCAAATTATTTAAGATAAGCATCTCCTCTTGTAGGCAGCTGCCAGAATAGAAGCAAAAATAAACTGGTGAAAGGAAGCTGCCCAGTTCATGAAGAGGGCAGTTGGGATATAATGCAGGGAGCCCATGACACTTCTGGATACACAGGCTGAAAGCCTTCCACTGGCTGGACCGCTACAAATCTCCCCGTAATTCATGAAGGAGAAACTGCTCCTTGCTACATTTCACTCCTGTTTTAACACCCTTCCTTTGTTTTTACCTTCCATACTGGATGGGTTCACTCCTATGTCAAGAGAATTCAAGGGAACTCGGCTTTCATTCTTGATAGAGAAGGCCTCTGTTTGGCTCAAAAGTAGACGATTCAACAAATGCTTTTACTGTAAGCAGTTTAATGGTCTGTGGAATTCGCCAGGGCTTGGGGTCAAAACCGGGAGAGAGAGAGAGAGGAAAAAAGAGAGGGAGAGAGAGAGCGAGGGAGGGAGGGAGAGGTGAGTAAATACTGTGCAATAAAACTGTACAACTGCTCACCTACAAGTGAGAGAAAGACAAGAGAGAGAGAGGGAGGGAGGGAGGGAGGGAGGGAGAGAGAGAGAGAATGCACAGCAAAGTTCTCTGTGAATGTATTTTAAAAGAAAGAGCTAAGCTAGAAAAGATCAGAACATCTCTGAATCCTGATTGCAGCAAATTATAAAGTAACAGTTTGTGAGGGGTGAGAGATGCTTTTTGGGCTGCTTTTCCAGAGTAATTCAGCCTTGAATCAGGAATAATTCTCTGCGCTCTTGACCTAGAAGCTACTTTGAAAGCTCTTCGCCAAGAGATTGATTGGTTCAAATCTCTAATCTGAGCTTTTGGTCCACAGGTGGCTGCTGCATTCAATGGGGAATGAGGATGGAGTGAGAAAGAGACAAGAAAGGCCTGGTAAGGAAAGAAATGAATCCTCTGAGCCCACTTTTAATCCTCTGAACCCACCTACTCTTGGTCAAAGGCCTACTTGATGATATAAAGATGTGGAATAAAAATTAAATGTCTGATGTATGACTGGTGATTCTCAACATAAACTTAATCTGGGTTGGTCACTGGGACCAGAGATTTTGTTTCCCAAGCTTTCTATGTTAGAAACCATCCTTGGAAATCCAAAAGCTCGGAAGACAAAACCTCTGGTCCTGATGACTGATCCAGATTGGATTCTGCAACAATATCCTGAAACCCGTATATTCGCTGTGATTTATTAACCTGCCTCGGCAATATTTTGGTCTAATGGATGTATGAATATACTGTTTATAATTCATGCTTCCATTATATGTATCTCCCTAACTATTTTGGTGACTACACAAAGCTCTAAATTGTCCCATTCGTTTCCAGTATTCCTATGGATTGAAATACTGGAAAATTCTGTTGGTATTCATGCTTCTAAACATGCACTGATTTCAAGATAATCATGTGATCTATTCTGCCAATTTTATTTTGGATTTGTTACTGTGGAATGATAAGTTAGATAATATTTCTTTTTCTCTAGTATTGATTCCTGGAGATTGCCTGGACAAGACCCTGCAGATTTCTTGGCAAGGTTTTCATCAGTGGTTTACCTTTGCTTCCTTTCCAGGCTGAGAGAGAATGACTGACCTAAAGCCACCTCCATGCCAGGGGTGGTATTCACTTACCTTCAATACTGGTTTGCAAATGGGACCGTGCACACGCCATCTCCGTGCATGCGCAGGACCTTCTGTGCATGCACAGAGCATCAGAAATGGGACATGATGACATCTGGGCGGGTGGGCGGAGCCTCCCGCAGCCACCGCTACTGGTTCCCCCCAAACTGGATAGAACCAGATGAATACCACCACTGCTCCATGCCCAAGGCAGGACTAGAACTCCCAGTCTCCTGATTTCTATCCTTGGACATTAAGCATTGTACCAAACTGTGTTTTTTTGCAAGAGTAGCTCAGATTTAAAATAAAGATTTCAATGAATGAAGCACATTAAATATTTTTGATCATATCAAAAAATATTGCAAGCCATTAAATTTCTTACTGTACATTGTCTTGTATGTGAACCAGGGGTAGGTTCTACTTACCTTTACTACCGGTTCGCAATGGGGCCGCATGCGCAGAAGCGTTCTGATGACGTCGGGGTCAGTGGGCAGAGCCTCCCGCCGGTTTTACTACTGGTTCTATAGAACCAGTGCGAACCAGGGGCAACCCACCACTGATGTGAACTAGGTAGATGGGATTCTTCTGAAAACAAATGGATGACTTGCAATGGACTAGCAGCATTTCTGGCATCAAACTATAGTCTCTCTGAAATAAACAAGGAGAAAACTCATGATTGTGTATATAAAAAGGCTGAAAGGCCAGTTTTGGGGATGAAAGAAATCCCTGGACCAACCATATATTGAGAACTAGTGAATTCTGGAATCTAATAAATCAAAAATATAAGGCAAAGTAGGCATCAAGAAAGTCTGCATTTGTCAGCATTGTACATTTTCTTAGCAATTATATCCTACCCTACCATCAATAGTTTTTCCCTCTGCTTTTTTTAATCTGTGAAACTATACAGTAATTATAAGTATCACTTTTATGAGCGATTTGCATACCTGCTTCCAACTCAACTTTGGTGGTTAATTTTTCTCCTTTTCTCACAATTTGATAGTCAGATGAAATTTGAAGAAGGTAAAATGATGCTATCTGGGATTTAAGAATTCTAAGATAAAACATCCCACTGACTATTAATTTTATGGAGAATTCTGAAGATATATTTTCCCTATAAAAATGCCAGGAGCTTTTCATTATCTTTGAAACTTCTCAGATGCTTTGTCTTGAAAAGAATTTCCATGTTTAAATCTCACATCAGATCAGTCAACATTGTAGGCATGCACGATGATTTACTGGGCACATGATGCTGTCACCTAGATCTCACAACCGCTAGGACTTCATTATACCTTCATGCCAGAAATGTTTCATCTTTGGAAGGAAAACTGTTTCAAGACAGCAAAGGTTCTTTCAGCAACAATGAAGTGCTTAGAAGTGTTAGAATGTGCCATCTAGGTTGTCCTTGGTGAACTGTTGGCTTCACTTCGCTGTTGGCTTTCCCTTTGTTACTTTTTGAAGGATTTTACATTTTTTATGTTATTTTTACTTGCAAAGGCAGTCACTCAGATGGTGAGATGAATGGTGTCTAAATTTGATTAATAAATACATTTTTTTTAAAAATGCAGAATGTAAGAGTAAGTCAAGCTGAGAAATTTGATGCAATGGTAATTAGAACCTGGTGAATCCAGAAACGCAAGGAAATGTTGGCAATTTTGTTTTTCCTTTTGCAAAGGGAGAAGGGAATTGGAAGTAAGACACAAACTGCAAGGAGCAGAATAAGATACTGGCTTTTCTGGCCAGTAAACGAATCCTGATTGGTTGACATCTTTCTCTGCTCAGTTATTGGTTAGAAAGGATAAATCCTGAAAGGCTGGCAAACTTCAACAGCTTACAAGCACCGGCTCATAACGGCAGCACTGCATGTAGTAAAATTGGCTCCAGTTTCGAGTTTGTTTTAAACTGAAATTTGAAAGATTGGGAGATGGAAAAGTACTCAGGTGGTAGCTTTCTTGTAAAGAGTCATAAACATAATTTAAAACTTCACTGATCATTGTCTGTTTGCTTTTAAAAGGTTCTTGTTGCAAAACAGATCACATTTTACACACTCTACATACATAGCCAAAAGATAAACTGTTAAGTAATCACTCAGTAATGGTATCTTCCTATTCCATGAAATCATAAGGAAGCTTACTGACTTGTATCTTAGTGTATTACCATTATTATTCTCATCTTCCCTATTACCTATCTCCTTATCTTATGACTATAACTTTGTTGCTTGTCACTATTGTTGTATGTACATTGAGATCTTACGCACCGGAAACAAATTCCTTGTGTGTTTAATCACACTAGGCCAATAAAGAATTCTATTCTATTCTTCCAGGTCCCCTCCCACAAGGGAATTTAGGTACTGTAGGTTTACCTTTTCTGTTGAAAGGACATTGATGGATTGTTCTTTTCAGAGAGATTTATCCGATGTTCACCTTAGCAATAGTTTGGCACTAGGTGAAAAACCTTTTCTTTTCCCAGTATTTTTAATTAAATTCTTAATTCATACTTGATTGTTTTAGATTTTGATGTCTACCTTGAGCTACCTAGTTTGTATGGTATCTTCATTTTGTATTTTATTTGATTTTATGGGATATGTTTGACCTCATTTTTTTTTGTTTTTGGTTGTGTTGCAAACCAGTCAAGGAGCTTCAGGAATTGGATGGTTTAATTTTTTTTAAGGTAATAATTGATTATACCATCTTGTGATTATAATGGTAGAGTATCAGGTTGAAGTGGAGTAATACTAAGGCAAGAAGAATTAACTAACTATGGATTATCATAAGATTTTTTAGCAAGGCTTAAAGGTTGTGTTTTGACTATATTAATATTTACATTTCAAAAAAGAGAGGTTTAGTTGAAGATCAAGCTAAAAGTTGGCATCAAGAATCAATAACGTTAAAATATCAACACAAGATCAATACATGTATCAATACGTAGATGCATCATCATCAGTTGGGTTTATTGAATTCAATGGACCAAGTAATCCTGAATCACTTGACAGCCAACTCAACAGCCTCAATAACAGAATGTTGGATCCAACACATTAGCCTCAACAATGGAGTGGAGTATAATAGTGAAATATACACAGCAGGAAAATATTTACACTCTCTAGATATCTCCTTTTGCTTCCTGTCTTCTCAGAAGAACAGGTCCATCTCGTGAACCATTTCAGCGTAGTTGTGAGCAATGAGTGTCTGAACTTAATTGGACAGAAACTAAGACAACAGTATTATATGAAACCTTTGAAAACACTGTTGATCTCAGGCCCCGGAAGGCTTTCTCAGGGATATCAATTTTCCCTGTATAGCTGGAATTCTGATTATATTTCTTTCGTAGTGGCTCTACCACTACAACACCACACGGTAAACAGCTGTCTAGTCTTTCCTGCATGTCAGCTGTTTATTTGTAGGACTTGTTTATACTTTTTAAAATACTACAAGTACTGCCGGGGCTTTTGGTTACTGTAAATGAAAGCCCAGTGAGCTCACACAAATACAGTACTGTGGTGCAAATATGATAAATGTGAATACTCTTTGTAGAAGAATCTACAATCAGATTGAAATTACCACTCACCGGAAGAGGAAGAGGAAGAGGAAGAAGAAGCCATTTTTCACCAAGTTGTCCTCCTTCAGACTTTTATCTGCAGAATTTGTGTGAGTTCTTGGGACTATATTTGGAAGAGTTTAGAGCAGTGTTTTTCAACGCAACATGCTGGATAGGAATTCTGGGTGCTGAAATACACTCACCTTAAAGTTGAGAAGCACTAGTTTAGAGGCTGCAGTAAGGACATTTAAAAAAATCAAGAGAATTTCCCTTGGCATGTGACATTTTTGAACAGAATTGTACCTCTAGTAAACCTGGGGGAAAAACGCCCACCCTGTTATACAGGAGCATGATTACATTAGTACCTTCCAGGTAAATAGGATTCAATTCATAGGCTAGTTCAACTATGGGAGCTAAAATCCAACCTATCTAAATGGCATTAGATTGGAGGAATAATTTAATTTCCTTTTATAGCATCAATAGAAAACCCACGGAGGATCCCATATATCCAATTCATCTCATTCCTTTTACGCATTTACTCTTTGGGGTACAGACACATGTCCCAGTGAATATCATGATTTCATCACGTTTGGGTATCTGACTGGGGAAGTTGATTTTGATTCATCGGCTAGCAAACAGATGCTAGTATATTTACTACTTTTATATCTATGCAGTCAAGATATGCATGGAGCCTGAGGAGATTGGAAGAGCTTGCTTGAGGAGCCAAGTCACGCACAACAAAAGGAAGGGGTGATGTCAGCGAAGAAAGAATCCGGAGAAGATGACAAGACACTCAGAGTAGCACAAAAGAGAAGCATACGTCTTAGAAATTGCGTAACTAGACAAAGGCTGGAGTCATATCTGCTCTTACCTGGGAACAAATTCTATCTTACTCAGAACAATTTACTTCTGAGTAAACTTCATAGTTGTAATATTGACATGTTGCGTGTACGTGCCACTTAGACTGAAGATAATTTTTCCCTAGACAATGTCATAGAACATTGCCATTCACTGAAATAAGATAAACTGATCCATGGCATTAAGGGACTCTTTCCAATGAATAAATCAGCATTTAATATTAATAAGTGACACAACATTTACAAGGTAATTCTCAGAGCCTTTATCCTGGCTTAGAAATAATGTAGTGTAATTGCCATTCTAGCTACCCCAACACCAATGTTAATTTTACCCTCAAAGACCTAAAATATAACTATTTTTCTGACTACTACCTCAGTGTCTCCCAAAACCATCTGTACATAACAATTCCTAGAATGACTGATCAACTATGTCCTCTTTTCACAATGACAATGAGCAATGCCCAGATGGAGCCTCTCTACATAGACCAGATTGGATGCTCATCCTCGACATAAATGAATTCTAAATGCACCTATATCAAAGGGGATAATGACCCCTCTTTCTCACTGTGATGAGTTTCTAATCATGGGAAATAGGCCAATATAGTTTAGTAAAACTACAGATTATATATGCTGCAAAGAAAGAGGGATTTATGAGACATTTCTAGTAGGTTGGTGCTGTTTTGAGATGCCATCTCAGGCCTGCCTATTTGGTTATAATGTCTACTTTGAGTGTGAACTTCTTATTCCTTGTAATGTGCCTCGTTGGTAAAGTTTTTTCTTCCTTTAAAAGTGCCCAACATGACCTAATACATATTCTGTGGATGTCCTTCTAAGGATTTATATTCTTTGCAGGATTGGCTGCAGAATCCTTGGCCCCAGAAGGAGGCAGTCTTTGTGGAGTGAGGGTAAAGCTGAAAACATCTATTGAACCATAGTTGCAAAATGGCTGCCATGGGAGATTTGCCTATTTACCACATGATTGCTATAGTGGACAGGGGTGGTCGCATGGCGCTATTTAGAAAAATAAACCTCACCCATCAGTGCTCTCTGTCATCTCTTTGTGGGGCAGGCATGCAATATTGAAAATAAGGATGGTACTGAAAGTTGATATTAGAAATGCTGGGTATTTATTTATTATTTAGTAATGTCAATGTAGGAGATTTCTGATGTACATTATTAACAGGATTCTCACTGCTTTATCTTAACAGTATTGGAGGTGGCCAGATCTATATTATATTCTTCATTAAAAATAATTATAATAATTTCAATGTCATGTTCTTCAACATGTTGTTGAAAGTTTAAAATGACTTGGCAGCATCAGTCTTATTCCCCCACTAACAATCATGGCCCTGCCTCATCTCCATTTTATTATCTACACAGCTTTAACTCCCTACCAACTCAACAGAAAGTGTTGTTGCCATTACTGTGTGTCAGCACCCCTTCCTGCCAACCTAGCAAGGGATTGCTTCAGTGATGATGGTTAGGGAAGATAGGATCAAAATCTGTTCCACTGCCTGTGGGGAGATGCAAAGTCTTGCTGATTCCTTAATTATGAAAGTTAATATTCCAATCTTCTCTTGAAGAAGAGGGTAGATTTTTGACATATGGAATAACATCAAGGTCCTTGTAATTGAATTTTATTTATGTATTTATTTAGATCCTATCTTTATTATTTCTATAAATAACTCAAGGTCCCTAGTGCCCCTTCTTCCTCCTGTTTCCCCACAACTACCCATTCTGTGGGCATGGCTTGGTGGGCGTGGCAGGGGAAGGATACTGTAAAATCTCCATTCCCACCCCCCCCTCTAGGTGAAGGTTACTGCAAAATCCCCATTTCCCCCTGATCAGCTGGGACTCGGGAAGCAGACAATCAATGGGGGCAGAGCCAGTCAGAGGTGGTATTTACCAGTTCTCCAAACTACTCAAAATTTCTGCTACCGGTTCTCCAGAACTGGTCAGAACCTGCTGAATACCACCTCTGATGTGGATCATTGCATGCAACAATATAGTTCATTCCAACTTATCATATTTAAGGATAGGGAAAGCAATGCTAAGAAATAAAGTTCTCTCAGAATTTTAAATCGCTTGCCCTTCTTAAGAAATATTCCACAGTCAAAATAATATAGCATATTTTCTCTCAACCCTTTCCCAATGTCTAACACGAAAGAATTGTATTAATTAGTACTTGTCCACTGTATATGCTTAAGGATTCAGAGCTCGCAATCCAGCGCCTTTGAGGGTCATTTAAGCATTGCCTCACTCTTCGGGATTCAAGAACGACTGTCATTTTGTCAAATGAGAGTACTGGAGTGGGTTTCCTCTAGTCGGATTTCATCTCGATGTTGATTATTGTTTATATCGAGCTAGGCGACATCTGAATAGTAAAAAGGAGAAAGTTTTACCCCAGGATTTGAGGTCATTTTGTAATGAACCGTGGTTTCAATTGCAAGAACAGCTGCTTCTTTTATAAGCAAAAAGGGTCATTTACAGTTCAGGGTAACACAGTAATAATTTAACAAGGAAGTGCCTGTGCATTTCATATACATATATATGCTCTTAGCTGACTTCACGCTGAACCTGAATGCAATATTAATGGCTTGCAGAGTGTAGGACAAAGGGGACGTATAAGAAAAATATTGAATGGATCTGTAACTAACCTCCCCCCGACCAATCATTATAGCACTTTTCTATGCCTCCTTATTCCAAAGCAAATCATACAAGTTTCAATTCCATGAGACTGTAACTAAAATGGCAGACTAAAACTTGATTTAAATCTGCCTGCAACTGCACGTAGCTGCGTACCTACGCTGCGAAGGGGTTGATGGGTAAGCATAGGTTGCAAATTGTTGCAGACGGGCCGATGTTCATAGCTCCCAAATCCCAACTGCACTTGTGCGGAGGTGCATATCTTGCGTGCTGTTTGGTTGATTCGACTTCCGCTTCTGTGCTTTGCTGTTTGAGCGCCTCCTAACCAGAACATTAACATGTGCAGAACAGGGGTGAAATGTAAAATGTGTTACTACCGGTTCTGTGGGCATGGCTTGGCGGGGGCGGGTAATGTGACTGGGTGGGCATGGCCAACTTTTTTTTTTAACTTTTCAAAGCATTTTTCCTAATGCTTTGAAAAGCCTCTGGCGATCAGGCAACTCAGCTGGGATCGTCAGAGACTTTTCAAAGTATTTTTTTTAACCACCTCTCCGGCCTAGAGTTTGCAGAAAAAAATGCTTTGAAAAGCCTCTGAGGATCCCAGCTGAGCCACGCGATCATCAGAGGCTTTTTTTAAAAAACTTTTAAAAGCATTTTTCATTGGAAGAGGTTGTAGAAAAAATGCTTTTAAAAGTTTAAAAAAAAAGCCTTTGATGATCGTGTGGCTCAGCTGGGCATGCGGGGGGGGGGGTGTGGAGCCGCAGGGATTTTTGCTACCGGTTCTCCGAACCACCCGCCGCCATCACTACTGGATCAGGCGATCTGGTCCGAACCAGGAACATTTCACCCCTGGTGCAGAAATATAAATGCAACACCAGTGCAACCGTCCCTGAACGATAGATGCATCCATTCCCTGATGTGCAGTGATGGAGAAGTTTAATCAAGGCTTTAGAGCAGGGGTATCAAACTCAAGGCTCGGGGCTGGATCCGGCCCACGGGTACTTAGATCTGGCCTGTGGAGCTACCTGGAAACAGCCCACAGTGCTTCCGCCAGTGAAAATGGAGCTCGGGAGGGCCATGTGCAGCCCTCCTGCGCTCCCTTTTCACTGGCAGAGGGTTGCAGGAGGCCGTGGCAGCTGAAAATGGAGCTTGGGAGCCTGTTTTCACTGGCAGAAAGCTTGGGCTGCCACAGGCACCTTCAACATGAGTGACATCAAGCTGGCCACGCCCACCCCGCCCCTGAGGTCAAACACAACCCAGATACAGCTAACAATGAAATCGAGTTTGACATCCCTGCTTTAGAGGGTATTAAAAATTTAGATATTTTTACCAAATTTCATAGTGGCATGGCAATATTTTGTCCCAAACCTAGGTAACTCTCACTGTACCTCCTTCCAGATACACTGTATCTACAGTTCCCGGAATTCCTAGTCAACACTTCTCAGAATTCTGGGAAATTGAGCCCCAATACTTCTGAAGAGCACCAGGTGGGCAAAGACTAATATAGGTCAGTTGCAGCAGCATCTGGTTGAACTTGGTTGGGCTCCAGAACTAAGTAAAGTTAGGCTTCATTGGTGGTTGGTTAAGAGACCTCCAGGAAACAAAAGGATTGTAAGTTAAGCTAAGAAGTGAAATATTATAGAAGACATTAATAGTAAAATATATCTGTTTGTTGCCAAGAAAACAGCAAGGATGTGTCCATGAAGACTCAGGAGTCTAGCTTTTTTTTTATTTAAATAGAACAAAATGTAAAGGAATTTTATTCACATATAGAGGTAATCCTCAACTTGTGACCACAACTGAGCCCAAACTTTTTGTTGCTAAATGAAACTGTTCTTAAGTTAATTTTGCCCCATTTTACAACCTTTCTTGCCAGGGTTGTTAAGTGAATCACTGCAGGTCATAAATTAATAACATGGTTGTTAAATTAATCTGGCTTCCCCATTGACTTTGTTGTCAGAAGGTCCCAAAAGATGATCACATGATTTTGGAACACTGCAACCATCATAAATATGAATCAGTTGCCAAGCATTCAAATTTTGATCACGTGACCATGGAGATGCTACAATGGTCATAAATGTGTGGGGGAAAGCCTTAAGTCACTTTTTTCATGGATGTTGTAACTTTGAATGGTCACTAAATGAACTATTGTAAGTTGAGGACTACCTGTACACACTTCTTCCAAAGATGTGCATGTGAGTAGAGAGACCAGAGAGGATTTGTACCCCTACAAATCTTGTTACAAGAAGAAAGGTGAGCGCTCCAGAAAAATAAAGGCTTTTAAAGGTAATTGGCAAATAGGTAAGCACTATGCTTTACTAACATGTCTCCTTCTGAAGTAGTAGTTGATTGATTAGAAAATTCCCAGTTATTCTCATCTGCCCTTGTTTGCATTTTGAATGTGTTACCATAGATAGTGAAGTCAAGCAGCTTTAAAGAGGAATGCAAAATCTTTGAATATGTGGTAGTCCTGTGGCTTGCTCTTTTTAACAACCCATTGTAGCAATTTAATCAATACATTGGCTTTTGGCATGATGGAGTTCACTGGTGGGTGAGCCAGAAGACCCCATTTGTGGCTTCTTGGCAGTGCCAATGGTCCATCACATGATTTTAGATAAGACATCTAAATCTAGATCACGGGTGTCCAATCTTGGTAACTTTAAGTCCCAGGTGGACTTCAATTCTCAGAATTCTCAGTCAGCCACACTGGGGCTGGGGAATTCAGGAAGCTGAAGTCTACAAGTTTTAAAGTTGCCAAGGTTGGACACCCCGATCTAGATTATGGAGTTTCTCATTTACATTTGAACTATTATTGCTTTAGTAATTCCCAGCCTTGCAAAATGGTCTAGGACAGCTATCTCCCATTTATTAAACGGGAATAGTAATTTTCAGTTATTCAGTTAAAAAAAAAAGTTATTCCAAGTTTCTGTGCTCATGGAGATCCCAGGTTACACTCTGTATGTTCAGTTGTGAAAATGTAAGTTGTGTGGATATTGCACACAGAAAAACATGTGCGTAGAAAAGTTGTGTGGATATTGCACCCAGAAAAACAGGTGTGTAGCCCAGCCTATGAGAGTCAACCTGCAAACAAGCCTTCATCTCTGCCACCTTTAGTTGCTATTGTAAAGTCTTCTTTGAATTTCTTTTGAGTATGAAGGAGAGTTTACTTTGGTTATTATTAGTGTCAGAAATGGTCTACGCTGGCACTTAATCAACTCCTGACAATCCTGGATGAAATATGATTTTCTAGTTCTCTTTTGATCCAGTTTCAAGTGTGGCTTGGAGGGGGGGCGGGGAATCCTGTTCTCTTGAATTATTCATGCCGGTAAAATGGAGGAGTTAAATTCCCTTGGTTCTTTCAGACTTCTCACCACTTTGAGTAGATGTCAGCATTTCCAGTGACTCTGCCCATATTTGGAACTTCAATTTCAGAAGGTGGAGCCGGAGGGCAATTCTTCTGTGCTATGCTAACTGGCAATAACGCCCTTTAGGAATTGCAGGAAAAACGTTATTTGAGAAGGCGTGTTTACCTCTCATTTTTAGCTAATACAGAGGAGTACATGCCATCTTGAACCAATACATTGGAGCAAGATGGAAATATTATTTTGAGGTGGATCATGGGAATTCCACAAGTCCACCTGCGGGTACCAGGTTGTGGAAAGTTGCTGTAAATATGTAAGTAATTAGAACTTAAGAATCCAACATTGTGCTTTACAAACAATAGTAGACATAGCCTAGGTCAGGGGTATTCAATCTTGGTAACTTTAAATCTTGTGGATGTCAACTCTGGCTAGCTGGCTGGAATTCTGGGAGTTGAAGTCCACATGTCTTAAAGTTGGTAAGGTTGGACACCCCTAGCCTAGGTAGAAAGGAGTTTAAATTCTTGATTTGGAGGCACGATCTTGCTTTTCAATTTAACCTATCTCATAAGAATTGGACTTTTATGGAAGGCAGACTAATGATGTAATCGATTAAATATCTAGAACATACCAGGGGTGAAATCCAGCAGACTAATGATGTAATTGATTAAATATCTAGAACATACCAGGGGTGAAATCTGACAGGTTCTGGAGAACCAGTAGTGGAAATTTTGAGTAGTTCAGAGAACCAGCAAACACCATCTCTGGATGGCCCCCGAGTGGGGTGGGAATGGAGATTTTGCAATATCCTTCCCCCAGGAGTAGGGAGGGAATGGAGATTTTGCAGTATCCTTCCCCTGCCATGCCTACCAAGCCATGTCCACCAAGCCACACCATGCCCACCAAGCCACGCCCACAGGACCGGTAGTAAAAAAAAATTGGATTTCACCACTGGAACATACCCATAATACTTTTTGGAGTATTATGAACTATAGTTCATAATATGAACTATACCATAGTATGAACTATGATACTATCCTTATGAGAGCAATTTAACATAGATTTTAGAGTTGAGGTGTCAATGGAGAACAATAGATAAGTAGTCAAAAGGCATTTTGTTGTAAACATCTTTCACCTCCTGAGTTGATATATATTATAACAAGACTGTAGTAGCAGCTATTCTTGAACACTCACAGAGGAACCTGTTTCTCTATTGAAGGAATACAATTAATATTCCAAAGAATTATAATTTCCTTTCTCTTTTAGTGGAGAGACATATACCAAAACCTATTTCACAATCATAAAGTTTTTAACCCAGGACTAATTCTTGTTGGCTTAACTAATGGAACTGAGTATATTTTACATAGGCAGCCTGATCATATTCCAGAGATATAAAAGTCAGGTGTGCTACGGGGGTCGAGAGAGGAAAATCTTAAGAAAACTCCAAAGACGCATTTATCTCTAATACCAACCATTCACACCTCTACAGATGTTACCTTCCTTGTTCTGTGGGAATGGATTAAGAACCAGAAGGGGGAAAATGTGATCTCAAATTCAGTTTGGATAGCCAGAGCGACTTTAAGTTTCCTCTAGAAATGCTCGTTTTAAAAAAATAAATAAACAAAAATTCAGGATCAGAAGTTGCTTTACACTTTTCCCATTTTCATTCAGTTCTATGCTATAGCTTCCCAAATGTTTGTCCCAGGGTAAAGTTCTTAAGGACTAAATATTAGATCTATCTAGTTTTAAATGAAACCATATGAAGAATGATTGTAGGATTTGGGTTTGGCTAGTCTAGAGAAAAGAAGGACTAGCAGGTGATAGCAATATTCCAGTATTTGAGAGGTTGCCACAAAGAGGAGGGGGTCAACTTATTTACCAAAGCACCTGTAGGCAGGACAAAAAACAATGGATGGAAACTAATCAAGGAGAGAAGCAACTTGAAACTAAGGAGAAACTTCCTGACAGTGAGGACAATTAATCAGTGGAACAACTTGCCTTCAGAAGTTGTAGATGCTTCATCACTGGAGGTTTTTAAGAAGTGACTGGACAGTCACTTGCTTGAAATGCTATATGGTCTCCTGCTTAAGCAGCGGGTTGGACTAGAAGACCTCCAAGGTCCCTTCCAGGTCTATTCTGATTGCTTGATTAAGTGTGGGTTTGTAGAGATGTAAATCAAATGCATATCATCCCTTTACTTGATTATTTAAGATTCAGACATGTATGTGGATTCTCCTGAGAGGAGAGAGACTGCAATCAAGGATTGCAAAAGGAGAGAAATATTTACAGAAAGAAAGACTAAATCTGGAGGATTCCACTTAATCAACACAATAGATTAGGAATCTCCCCAAATCAGAAGACCCCCCTCCCCCCAATCCTCAGTGAGAATATAATGTATTATAAGTGGTTGTATAATACTGGCTGCTTGTTGAAGGAAAACAAACAAACCCAATAACAGGTGGGCACAGAATAGAATGAAGTACTTTGAAAGAGGCCACATCACACGCCCACAACATTTTGCGACTTTTTTTTTTAACAGAAAACGCCTGATCAACAGAGACTGGTATCAAATGAAGAAAAAAGAAAGAAACATTGCTAGAACAGGATAATTGTTCCAATATCTCACCAACAAGTACATTTGTTCACAGACTCATTGTCAGACCAAGTCACTAAATGTATCAAGCTGCAGTCCTACAAAAGTATTTCCTGATCCAAGATGTGGGAACTGGCTGGGATCCAAGTGCACTCTTAATTTTGTAAATTTGTTTTTGGTGCTTCTACCCCCTTATTGCCTCTCTCTCTTCTGATTGAGTATTTGTTGTATGGAAAAAAAATGTACACTGGAGTTATTTGAGCAGAAACTAAATTGAGCCCTAGCCTCTTATTTGGAAAAACCCAGGTTGCAACATCAACACAAGGAGAATGGAGGGTTGCCATTGCCCAACCTGGTTAGGCTGTAAAAGCAGAATATTGTAGCTGTGATACTTGGGACATCTATGTGCTATTCAGAAAACAAGAGGGAAGGTATCAGTGGTGCGTTGCTCCTGGTTTTGTCTGGTTCTTTAGAACTGGTAGTAAAAGCGGTGGGAGGCTCCGCCCGGATGTAATAATTGACGATCTGCACGTGCACAGAAGCACGTGGGCACGCTCCCATTGCGAACCAGTAGTAAAGATAAGTAGAACCTACCCACAATGACACAGCAACATATTGACTTAAAACCAGAATTGTTCCTGTTGGGTATTCTTTCAGAGAAGAATAGTAAAGAACACACATATTTGATAATACATGTAATAACGGCGGCGAGAATTGTATTTGCACAAAATTGGAAAGCAGAAAAAATTCCTACAGAGGGAGAGGTAATAAAGAAAATATTGGAATGTGCAGAAATGAATAGGTTGACATTGGCAATTAAAGGGAAAGAAAAGTCAGAGTATTATAAAACCTTTATTGGTTTTAACGTTTGATATTGATTGATTTTAATTGACATATTTTAACTTATGGGCCAAATTGTATTTAAATTATTTTAAAATGATTTTAACTTTTGTATTATGTTTTTTACTTGGCTGTTCATCGCCCTGAGTCCGCTAGGAGAAGGGCGGTATAAAAGTTTAATAAATAATAATAATAATAACAACATATGAGGAAAATTTTATCAATGAATAGAAAATGAGTATAGACAATAAACATGGTAAAGATAAGAACTTTGGGATGATTAAGTTGTAGTATACTAAAATTAAATGAAAAAGGAAAGATAAATATATGTATTAAGAAATGATGATAAATTATGAAGAATGATGGCACAAAAATGTTATATTCAGATGACACATGGATTGATTAATAATGTACAGGAATGTAAGAAGAGATATCATTATAAAGTAAAAAAGGAATTTGAAATGAAGATGTATGTGGATAGAAATCGGGGCTGCTCGAATACCATCTCAGATTGAATTGAAAACAAGGGAGTGGAAAAGGGGGGAGGAGTAAAGAGGGGGAGGAAGGAGAGTTGGGAGGTGAGAAGAGAAGAAAAAAGAATGGGAAAAGGAGGGGTAGAAAGAAGGGGGAAAGAGGAGGAGAGAGGATAAGAAAGGGAGGAAGAAGAGAGGAGAGAGGAAAGAGGAGAGGAAGTAGAAAAGGGAAGGAGGGGAGGAATGAGAAAAGTAGAAAGAAACAGAAGAGGAGAGAGAAGAAAAGGAAAGGTTGTATTAAAATAAAGGAAGATGGTAGAAGAGCAGACCCGAACAACTAATAAGCAAACGGAAGTTAAAGAATAAGATGAATGAATAATGATTAATGATGGACAAAAGACTGTACATTTGAATATGTTGATTAAAAAAAAACCCCACTCCTGGAAAGTATACAACATGTTTCTGGCTCATTCATTCAGCTCCTGTTATGGCAGATGAGCCACAGAAGAAACAAACATCTCCCCTGCTTGGCCAGTGCAGTTTTGATCAAAAGCTGGATAAACTGAATCAATTGATTAGCTTGCCAATAAATTACAGGATCCGAGGTCTGGTGGGCTTGAGATCTGAGGAAAAAAGTGCTCTTCAGAAGGTAAAACGTAGACTGGATTCAGAGTTTGTCTTCCCAGAAGGGCTTTCCTGTCCTTCTCTTTTCAGGGATCCTTCTTGGTTCTCTAAAAAACGATCTGAGGGAGGGGAAGGCAGGGGGTGGCTAGAAAATGGCATAGGAAGTGCTTCCGTTGTTGTGAAGAAGCTCACACACTGTTTTAAGCTAAATATCCTCCCATATTTTTTTCTTTCTTTTGTAGAGGTTAGGAATTAGTAAAGAGATATAAAGCAGAGAAATAATGAAAGCTTTTGGAGCAATAGATTGTAGTTTGGGAGGAAGGCTCGGAAGAGGCTAATAATTGTCCACAATGAAGTGTCATCTCTTAACCGCTTCAACAACTCTTTGATCTCCCCATCCTGCTAAATAGCCGTTCCCGCCCCCAGCAGATCCTGTCTGGTTTACAGGAAGCAGAGAAAAAGAAGCTGAGAGGAAGTGGCTGATCCTGTTATATGATTTAATTAGACATGGTGAAAAAGCTGATATTAGACTTCAACAATCTAACCCTAAATTCTTATTCCTATCATTTCAAATGACCGGCTGATGGCATCAGCAAACTTCTTACATCATGAAATCTGTGAGAAGATAATAATATAGCTCAGATTGTTTGACTTGTTCACCATTCTAGGATATATTTTTTTATTTCATTTATTTTATGCTGCTTTATTTTACTGACTATCATCATATATTAGACTCAATCAATCAATCTTTATTTTGGGCAAGGATCAGCATTAAAAAAAAGAATTTAAACAAAAACAAAGCAAAACAGAAATAATCTAATAACAGCACAATATGAAGAACATGGATTTTGATTACTTTCTATAAATGGATCTAGCATGCTGTTGCTAATAATAAACTTAAACGACCTGAGCTAAGAATAACCTTAAATGAGAATAAAATAATGGTATTGCTTAAAATAAAAGCTTTATCCCTAAGCAAAGTGAAATGGCAAGAGTCCAAAAAACATACTAAGGAAATGTCATCTCTCACCTACTTTTAACAACTTCCAAGGAAGTACAATCTACTGGTCTATTAGTCTTTGTCATTTTATTAATATTATTATTAAATTAAATTATTAAATTTATGTTTATAAATTCATTACACCACTTAATTTAATATCAATAGTTAAGTACAATTCTTACATTCAGACCATAATTTTTTGAAGTTTTAGATTTTGTGTTAACAATCCCTGCATCTCTGTTCTTAATCTATTATTTAATGCCTTACATTCTTATTCCTGCATGTTGGTAATTTTATAGGTTATCTACAGGTGAAGTACAAATTGATGACGAGTTTATGGGATTTGGGTGATGAGCTTAGCAATTTACTGAGGGAGGCAAATAGCAAAGGGTGAATCTAAAATTTATAGTATACTATAGTGGGAATATTTCGATATTGTTGTGAACAACCTCTGAGAAATTGCTGAGCTGGGAGATGAGATTTACCTCTGCTATTGTAGTAATACACTGTCTATACAATATTTCAGATTGATGATAGATAAACATGACACCAATGTCTTATTAATCTCTGCAACTGGCTCTTTTATGTCCGCTGAACCCTAAAATGTTAACGAATTGGCTTGGTATCTTCTTGTAAAGTGGGATACAAAGTAAAGACGTGATTCATAAACCTTTTAGCTTGATAGGACACCTGTTCACTAACGTTCAAAGCCTTGTTGTCTTCCTATTTTGCTTCCTCTCTGTAGTACCCCCCACTTCTCTGCAAATTAAGGAAATAATTGCCGGGCCGCTGACTTCAAACGAAGAATTACAGAACTACGCCAGCATGCCACCCAACTTAAGAGATGTCCATTTCTTCTGGCAATTACATGAATAATGATGCGCTTAATGATTTGCTGGCTTTGCAAGTTGCTTCAAAATCCTGATAAATGGATTACTGTGGTGCAAATAGATAACAAAGGAATTGTAGGTGCTTTCCTGTAAATGAATGTTTTCTGGAGTCTCATCAGGGCCCTCACAGGCATTTATTATTGTTTTTTAAATAAATGGGAATCACCTTATATGATTTCCAAAGAGGCAGCTGTGTTGTTCTGGGGGAGCCACAAATACAGTGTACAAACAACAACAGTCTGCCAGGGAAGACTCAGAGAAGATAAAATAGTTAAGGTGCTAGAAGAGTTTTCTATTGTTGAGACCACTTAAAATAGAATAGCCGGGGAAATCACCAATTCACTCAGATGCAACTTAGTCCAATGCCACCTACTGACCAAAATACAAAAGTATCTATCTGCTTGCCTCCTTTATTTATTTACAGAACTTATATTCTATGAATAAACATACGCTGTGGTACTATAAGTGCACATTCAATAAATAACTGTACTGTACTGTACTCTAAATAAATAAATAACAAATAAACCCTTTTTAAAAAGTCTATGCACAATCCCATTTTCAGTGTTCAGGTCGTCCTCGATTTTTTTAAAAATTATTTTTTAATTATTCATATTTCTATGCCGCCCACTCTCCGAGGACTCTGGGCGGCTTACACCAAAGACAGTATACTAAATAGCATATTGCCCCCAACAATCTGGGTCCTCATTTTACCCACCTCGGAAGGATGGAAGGCTGAGTCAACCTTGAGCCGGTGAGATTTGATCTGCTGATCTGCTGAACTAGCAGTCTGCTGAAGTAGCTGCAGTACTGCACACTAACCACTGCGCCACCTTGACTCTTTATGACCACAATTGAGCCCAAAATATTATGTTGCTAAGTAAAACAGTTCTTAAGTGAAATTTGCCCCATTTTACGACCTTTATTGCCACGGTTGTTAAGTAAATCACCACAGCTGTGAAATGATTAACGATTGTCAAGTGAATCTGGCTTCCCCATTGACTTTGCTTCTCAGTAGGTCGCAAAAGGTGATCACATGACCCCCTGGACAAGTGTAACCATCATAAACATGAGTCAATTGTCAAGCATATGTATGTAAATCGCCTGGCCATGAGGATGCTGCAACGGTCATAAGTGTGAAAAATGGTCATAAAATACTTTTTTCAGTGCTGCTGTAACTTTGGTCACTAAATGAACTGTTGTAAATTGAGGACTATCTGTACTTAAAAGCGACAGAAGAACCACAGAAAAACAGCAACCAGGAGTTAATATCCGCCAATTTCAACAGCTAAAGTATCTTGAAGACCAAGGCCCTTAGTCTGCCCTGCATGTTTTGGCTGCTTGTCTCCTATGTGTAAACCAAATGGAAATGAAGCTGGCTTTAAAAGGCCTCTTTCAGATTTCAACCCTTCCCCTGTTTGGGCCACAGGAAAGACCTGAAGTTGTGATTATGGTGAATTTCTCTGGCTGGTGGACAGTGGTGAAATCCAATTTTTTTTACTACCGGTTCTATGGGCGTGGCTTGGTGGGTGTGGTGTGGCTTGGTGGACATGGCAAAATCTCCATTCCCACCCCACTCCAGGGGAAGAATACTGCAAAATCCCCATTCCCTCCTCACTCCTGGGGGAAGAATATTGCAAAATCTCCATTCCCACCCCACTCTGGGGCCAACCAGAGGTGGTATTTACCGGTTCTCCGAACTGCTCAAAATTTCTGCTACTGGTTCTCCACTTGTCAGAACCTGCTGGATTTCACCCCTGCTGGTGGATTTCCTTCCTTCTTTACCCATCTAAAAAAAGGGGGGGGGGGCATTTTTGCCATTTTTACCCATTCAATTAAGCCAGGAGGGGAAAGTGGACTTTTGATATCACCCTCTTTTTTAAAAAAAAATAGATCTGTCTTGAACTGTGAAGTGAAAATGTCAAAAAGCACAGTTGTGAAGGGCCATAGCCAATGACTGGGAAGACAGGGCATTCTTGCCATAATATGTGGTACTAAGTAGTATACAGGAGCTGGCCTACAATGAGTCTCAGCGAATAAAATGGACCACAAGGTGTTTTTAATATTTCTTGATATTTACACTTGATTTCTGTCACCATAGATTACATTAAAGATCTCATGCTTAGCTGGTGGTTCACAAAACATTTGATGGAAACAATGGTGAACCATAAAATAAGAATTTGGCATTACTATTATAGCTTATGATATATTGGAAGAGAGAACATTTGCCTGTTTTTTTGAGCAACACCGTTCCTGTAAGATGGTGAGAATTTT
Source organism: Ptyas mucosa (assembly GCA_012654045.1). Taxonomy (NCBI): domain Eukaryota; kingdom Metazoa; phylum Chordata; class Lepidosauria; order Squamata; family Colubridae; genus Ptyas; species Ptyas mucosa. The sequence goes on along the minus strand of WNWU01000043.1, from coordinate 1,841,437 downwards.
GTAGCAGGTCCCATTTGTGTTAGCACATATGTCATCTTCGTATACTATCAAGATCAAAGTGAAGAATCAGAGGGATGAGGAAATATATTACTTTTGACTTGTGTTCTTTGAAAGGTGAGATGGGATTTCTTTGAAAGGTGAGATGGGAGATGGGATGAGGCTTGGTGGAAAACATTTAGAAATATGCTATTGCTATTGAATTAATCGATGGTGTAGGGCAGTGATGGTTAACCTTTTTGGTGCTGAGTGGCCAAAGCATGCGCGCATGCGTGCAAATGCACGCACACATGCCCGAACCCCCAAAATGCAAGGAGAGCCCCCTTGCATACATGCATGTCCCCCTGCATGCGCTCCAGACCCCTCCTGCACCCTGTTTTAGCTTCCAGGTTGGTGCAGGAGGCTTTCCAGGCCCAAAACGGGGCACGGGGGGCACATGCGTGTGAACCAGTGGTGGGTTGCCCCGGTTCAGACCGGTTCTATAGAACCGGTAGTAAAACCAGCAGGAGGCACCGCCCACTGACCTTGATGTCATCAGAAGTGTCTGCGCATGCGCAGAAGCAAGACGGGAGCTCCAGTGAAGCGAGCAATCCCGTTGTGAACCAGTAAGTAGAACCCACCCTTGGTGCGAACCCCCAAAATGCAATGTGAACTCCCCTCACACATGCGCCCCGCCCTGTGCTTGCGCCCTGCCCTTTGCGCATGCACACACGTCCCCCCGCTTGCACCCTGTGCATGTGTGGCAGAGACCCAAAGACCAGCTGGCCAGTGAGAGGCAAACACGCATGTGTGGTAGAGCTGGGCTGGGGCAACGGATGGTGTGCCTGCAGAGAGGGCTCTGTGTGCCACCTGTGGCACTCGTGCCATAGGTTCGCCATCACGGGTGTAGGGCCTGTAGGCCATTGATTATTCATCCCTATTATAGAAGGATGTATCACTTAATTGGTCTGGAACCATTTATATTCTCAGTTACAGGATAAAAGAGGGCATGATTTTGGATAGCAATACCATTTGAATATGGTTTCTTATAAAATGAACCTGGAAATCCCCATGGATTGGATACCATTCATGGGGGTTTCCAGAGATAAACCTCAAAAGTCAAAATGCAGAAAAGTGATCTCCTCTAAAATACACCTAGATCTCATCTGAGTATCATACATTTCATGATTCCTAAAAGAACGAATGGCTACTTTTCCTAATCAATACAAGGCAAAGGAGATTTGAGCTAACGTTTCCATCTGATCTTCAGTTGCAAAACTGTGAACAGATATGGTTTAATGATGAGTGTATCCATATAGAAGAAGACCCAAAGAAATATGAATAAACATATAGCAATTCAGCAAACAGGAAGAAATAAAACTGTGCAGAAGGAATATGGAGGCTATGCAGTCAACAAAAAGGAAGATTAAGGAGATTAAATTGAGACACTTCACACATAACATTCACCTCCTCTTTTACATCCAGCTTCTCATGGGAACACCCAGATTTTGTAAAGCTTATAATTAAAATATATCCTGCTCATCCTTCTGAACTAGTTAAAGGTATTGTTGCTTGGAAATGAAGCTTCTTATCTTTTCCACTTTGTAATAATTTCTACCTCTTCATAGGCTGGGAAGGAGACCCTCTTGAATAAAATGAAATGAGACATAAGAGTAGGCTGCTTTTTTAATGTACAAAAGGAGAGAAGGAAAAAAAAGGGGAAAAAACCATATTTCTACCTATGAACAGGTAGAAACTAGACAGCTCATAAATAGAAAGCGAATATATGCTAGTAATCCAAAAGTGTAAATCTGGATTGCACTGTTTTTCCTACATTAAACAGTAATATTTTTCTGTCTCCTTGCTTGATAAATTGATATTTGTTCATATAATAAGGATCAGGGTTCTTATTAAAAAGTATAATTCAAAAGTACATTTGCATTGTAAACTATATTACAATAATTGTAATATAATAATTGTAATTATTATATTACAGTTATTATAATTGGTAATGTTTCTACTATTATATTAAAGAGACCTAGTTTGTGTCATGGTTAAAACATTAGACTAGAAACAAGGAGACCGTAAATTCTAGTCTGGGTTTAAGTATGAAAGCCAGCTGGGTGACCTTGGACCAACTCTTTCTCAGGCCTACAAAGGAGGCAATAGCCAACCCCTTGTGAAATTTTGCCAAGAAAATTGCAAGGACTTGTCCAACAAGTTGTCCGTAATCAAGGTTTACTTGAAGGAATTTAAAAATATCATATTAACAAACTTATTGATATCAAAATGGGCCCCACACAGGGCCGGATTTTCCTTTAGGCTAACTAGGCGTCAGTCTAGGGCCTCAAGATCAAGAGGGGCCTTTTATTATCTCTCATGTAATTTACAAACTTAAAATTGGGAGGTGAAAGTGGAATAGCCTAGGGCCTCTTTTCATCTAAATCCGGCCCTGGCCCCACATCATATGACACGTATTCCTCCATAGCCCTTTTTACATCCAAAATACTGAAGTTAATCACGAGTCTTTTTAATGCATTATCTTGGATGCCTAGTAAATGTGAAACTTTTTTTGATCACTTAATATCATTTTAAGAAGACAATGTTATTTAATGCTATTTAATGCATTGTATTCTTAAAATGATACTAATTGCTAAAAAAAAATATTCACGTTTACTAGGCATCCCAGATAATGCATTAAAAAGGCTGGTGATTAACTTCAATATTTTGGATGTAAAAAGGGCCATGGAGGAATACTTGTTGTGTGAGGTTGTAGAAAAAATGCTTTTAAGTAAAAAAAAAGGCCTCTGATGAGGTGGGCGGGATAAGTGAGCGGCAACCGGGCTGCGGACTGGTTTGGGGCATGGTCAGCCAATGTTATTACCGGTTCTCTGAACTACTAAAATTTTTTACAACCGGTTCTTGCAAACTGGTGTGAACCGGGAGCAACCCACCACTGCTGCAGTTGTATAGTTAGCAACACGGTTGTTAATGATCAGGCTTCTCTATTGTCTTTGCTTATCACTGCAACCATCATAATAAATACATGCCAACTGCCAAGCTTCCAAATTTTGATTACGTGGCCATAGGGATGCTGCAAGAATTGCAAGTGTGAAAATAGGTCATAAGTCACATTTTCAATGCTGTTATAACTTCGAACGATCACTAAATGAAAGCTTGTAAATTGAGGACTATGTAGATGTTTGAATTGAATATACTTTATGTGTAAAGTTTCAAGCAGCCCAGATTCCTTTTCCAATAATTCAAATCCAATAAACTGGAATTGTCCCAGTAGGTAGGTTTATTGTGTGAATAGGAATCAAAGTTATACGTCAGTCCCAGAATTTTCCAAATGTACCTTGTAGCCTTTAATGCAGGATATCCTTTGTTGCAGTGGTGGGTTGCCCCCAGTTCACACCAGTTCTATCGAACTGGTAGTAAAACCGGTGAGAGGCTCCGCCCACTGGCCCTGATGTCATCAAAATGCTTCTGTGCATGTGCAGAAGCATGCGCATGAGCGGCCTTGTTGCGAACCGGTAAGTACAGGTAAGTAGAACCCATCCCTGCTTTGTTGCCATGACATGACAGAGATAACACACAGTACAGGCAATCCTTGACTTTCAACACTTCATATAGTGACCGTTTGAAATTACAATGGCCCTGAAAAAAGTGACTTTTGATTGTTTTTCACCATTGCATCATCTCCATGGTCATCTGATCAAAATTCAGATGCTTGGCAAGTGACTCATATTTATGATTGTTGAAGTGTCCTGGGGTCATGCGATCAACTTTCACACTCTTCTGGCAATTAAAATCAATGCGGAAGCCAGATTCATTTAGCAACCATAATACTAACTTATAACTGCATCGATTCACTTAACAACTCTGGCAAGAAAGGTCATAACATGGGCAAAATTTGCTTAACTGTCTTGCTTAATAACAGAAATTTTGGGCTCAATGGTGGTTGAAAGTCGAGGAATATCTATAGTAACTTTTTAATTATGCATGTAATGGATTTGTTTTAATCACTGACTTGATTCCATAAAATGTAAAAATATATGCCTTGGGTTAAAGTTGCAAATCAGACAAGGTAACCCCCTGAAACATTATATGGTAGCCATAATTTAAATATAGAAAATCTAGGGGTTTTTCTTTCCATGGGAAAATAAAGTTAATATAATCTTAGAATAATTAAAGTATACTAGGGTAAGAACGCATTCAGGCTAATATGAGTTAATTTCTTTTTCATTTTTGTAACACTTATCTTCCCCCACAAATTTAATGGGATTTTGAACCATCTATTTGTATCATTTTTGTGTGTGAGATATTTATTTATTATCTACCATCTGCCAATCATTTATCTCTATCCAAAAATGGTTGCTTGGAATAAAGAAAAAAATTCAGGCAATAATTGAAACTCTATTATAAGAAGATTAAATCGAAAATTTGAGTTAATAGGAAGTACATGATATAGAAAGCACATAATCATCAGTAAAGTATAATTGACTCACAATAACAATTTGCATCAATTTCAGCCATTGTTAGACAATGTCCTCTGTCCATCTCCCAAATTAGAGCAGTATTTCCAAAACTAAATTAGAAATCAGATTAATTCCATGAAATATTTGATAAATGAGAAGATAATACAATTAGAAATGACTCTCCTGAAGGGACTAGAGCCGTGATGGCGAACCTATAGCACGGGTGCCACAGGTGGCACGCGGAGCCATATTGGTGGGCACGCGAGTGTTGCCCTAACTCAGCTCCAGCTCACATGCATGCCCTGGCCAACTGATTTTCAGGTCTTCCGGTCCCACCGGAAGTCAGGAAACTGACTGTTTCTGTCCTCCGGAAGGCCTCTGGAGGGATGGGGAAGGCTGTTTTTGCCCTCCCCAGGCTCCTAGAAAGCCTCTGGAGCCTGGGGAGGGGGAAAAACAGGCCTACCGGGCCCACCATGCCATCGCGTGCCAAAAGCAGGGGGAAGTGGGGGGGGTCATGTGCATACGCGGGAGGGTGGGGCACATTGAATTATGGATGTGGGCATACGCACCCGTGACCCCCCCATGCGACCCCCACTTTTGGCATGCTACGGCAAAAAGGTTAGCCATCACTGGACTAGAGCAAGCTTATTCCTCCAATTAATAAAAATGGGAGGAAATCTATATTTAGGAAAAACGTGGCTCAAAACATTTCATTGCACTATCGGATACCTTTTCCTACATCCAATGAAACTGCCCTGTCGATTGTGATTCTTCTGAATGCATATTCCAAATATGAATCGATGATCTATTATTATTATTAGAAACATGACAACTCTTAATAGAATCGATAGAGCTGGATGTTTAACAATGTAATCTATAAAGTTCATGCAAGGGTCTTTAATATATTTCATATTTTATGAATATTTTTAAATATTTCATTGAATATTTTCATAGTCAATGCTTCATCACTGCAGGTTTTAAAGAAGAGACTGGACAGCCATTTGTCTGAAATCTCCTGCTTGAGCAGAGAGTTGGACAAGAAGATCACCAAGATTCCATCCAGCTCTCTCCTCTCCTCTCCTCTCCTCTCCTCTCCTCTCC
>WNWU01000043.1:1713044-1835779 GCA_012654045.1 Ptyas mucosa | reverse complement strand
TCCCCCCCCTCCCCTCTCCTCTCCTCTCCTCTCCTCTCCTATCCTATCCTATCCTGGGGTGAAATGCTACCAGTTTGCACCGGTTTGTAGCAATGGTGGCAATGTGGTTCAGTGAATCGGTAAGCGGTGGCAGTGCAAACCTCCACCCACCCACCTGGACATCCTTACTTCCTGGTTTTAACCAGGAAGTAACCTGTTTTTGACCCTCTGCACATGAGCAGAAGACTTTGTGCATATGCAGAGGGTCCAAAATCACACGCGTGCAGAGCGCGCACTTCTGAACCAGTAGGGAAGGTAAGTAGATTTCACCCCTGATCCTATCCTATCCTATCCTATCCTATCCTATCCTATCCTATCCTATCCTAGCCTAGCCTAGCCTATCCTATCCTATCCATTATTTTAATGCTTAGTAAGGGAATCTACCTAATCCACCCATCTATCATTTGTCTGGATTGCTGAAACCTAGATATAGTACAAAATGCACTAAAAAGATTCTTACTTTAAAAAAAACCTGTTCCATGCTATAAAATCAACCAAGTCAAATGTTCCTGTTATCTACCATTCTCTTTCTCTCCATTGTATTCCTGAAACTCCCAGAACAAAGGAAACTTCCACATTTCCTCTTGGTTCAACTTGATACTCCTCATCCAATTAATTTCTGTAGCTGGACATCAACATACTTTCAGCTTCAGAGAGAGGAAGAAATACACCACCATCTTGTAAACCATCACATTTAAAATTTGAACAGCAAGGAAAAGTAAATAGACTTTTAGTACAGAAGCCAGAAGTCATATGCTTTATTGAGGTAAGATGTCAAGGTTCCTGAGTTTTCCAGGAAATTCCTTATAAAGCTCCATTCCTTAAAAAAAAACAAAAAAAACCCTATGACCATACCCTAAGTGTGGGCTTTAACTCCCAGAATTCACTAGCCAAACTTGGTGACTGGTGAATCCTGGGAGTTGAAGTCCACACATCTTAAAGTTGCGAAGGTTGAGAAACACCGTGCTAGAATGATTTAGAACAGAATTACAATTTTGAAGACAAGGTTAGAAAAAAAAGTCTTTGGGGATAAGTATGATAATTTTTTAGCAAAATTTCAAAATATATGCACAGCCCATTTCCTACATCACTTCCTCTCTTTCACTATGGACATTGTAAATTCTTTGCCCTTTCATCTTGCTTTTCTGTCAACCACAATAATGACTGCAAACTGGAAACAAAAATTCACATTTGAGGGGATCTAAAGGTGGTATTTGTGTTATATAGAGTCTAAAACAAATAGCATTGTTTGTAGTTATGGATAATGAGACAGTGTAATCAGAGCTAACTGGAAAGTGGTTTGATTGCCCTTCCCATTCTTCTTTTAAAATTATTTTTGAAATGAATCTAGCTCCTGGAACAAGAATGATCATGAGTTAAGCTTGTTATTTTTCCCAGAATACCATATTTCCCAAGAGCGATGCAAATCTTCAGTCTTTCAATCTTCTTTTTGATATACTTCCAAATGCCTGGAAGCTGCAAATTAGTATTAAAAATAGCATGTTGCCATAAGCATTTGAATCTTTCTGTTTCCTGTAATGTGTTAATTTTCCATGTTTCTCATCACTCATTCATTCCTTGTCATCCAGTCTCTTATTGAATTAGCACCATAAACATCTGCGTTGAAGAGAAAGTTGCAAGACAGGCTGGATCAAGTTCCCTTGAAATCATTGTTTTTTGTTTTACTGTAGCTTCCAAATGCAACTTTTATTGCCTTAAATGTTTTTGACAGGTCATCCATAAGTATTTTAAACAGGTCATCAAATAATGGCTTACCTCACTATTTTTCAATCTTGGCAAATGGAATTCTGGGAGCTGAAGTCCACATATCTTAAAGTTACCAAGGTTGAAAAGCGCGGGCTGAGCTAATCCTGAGATCAGATTCTACCCCATTGTTATATCCTCATCTGAGGTCAAATGCATGAATTAACCTACATCCTGAGGCTGTTATGTATATTACGGAGGCAATGTGTTAGTATTAGCCATCTTACTGAAGTAATGATTGGGCACCTACCAGCTAAGGAATAATCAGGAGAAGGTGAGTTCTAGTCCTGCTTTTTAACTTGTTGATCTTAAGCCAGTTATTCTCTTTCAGCCCTAGGGGAAAAAATGGCAAACTACTTTTAAAAGAACCTGTCAAGAAAACTGCAGGGGCTAGTGACTTGTCCAGACAATCTTCAGGGGTCAGCACTGATATGAAGACACATACACACCAAAAAGTAATTGAGTGAAGTCCTGTCATACAAACATTCACATCTCCCAATTTAATTTTCCAATATTACTGCTCTTGAGTGATTTGTCTTCCAGCTAACATTGACTCCCCAGATTTAGTCCAGCTCTGGTAGTAGCATTTAGTTAATCAGGACATGATTGGGAAATCATAAGAAAATCTCAAGAATGAAGTCTACACTAGGAATTAAAAACAATCTGATTGAAGTCAGTGACAAGAAATTACATCATCAGGTTTCCAACTCTGCTTGAGATCTTTGTTGTTTATATCCTTATTTTTAATGACAGTCTGCATTTTTGATACCCTGGTGTAATTAATTGTTATCATTGACTATCAAACTTTCCCTATTATTCAATATGGAAAACTAAAGCTTATAAAATTATTATGCAGTCAGTTTCACACACGGGGGTATCCACAAAGGGGTGGTAGTGTCAAAAGAGTCAAGAAGAATGGATTTTTGCTGCATGATTGAAGCCCCATTCCTTTTTTTTTAATGTGTATTGTGCAGTTCACCCACCATTTTAACCTTTTTTATACCCACACTCCTGACATATCTGTCTGAAAGGCCACTAAAAGAATTGAGTGAGGTGACATGAAGGGTTCATTTATGATAGATTAAAACCTAGAAGGCTGAGAAAAAAAGCCTATTTCACTCTTTTATACTCTCTGAAGGGAGAAAGGATTATAGAGACTGTGGTGAAGAGCTCCTGTACTTCTAAATATACCTCCTCTTCACCTCTGAAGGTATCTTTTAATTCCAGGAGTGGCTGTCAATTAAAAAAAGTGGCTTCAAGTGAAGGCTTCCTTTGTTCAGCTCCTCATCCTAATTGGGCTCAAAAAATGTGTGAAAGATTATTGTCTGTCCTCCTGAAGCTTCATGAAAAGAAGAATTGTTGCAGGGACCATGCTGGACACAGCCCTTATTGTTTCCTCACTTTTATTAATTTTTCCTCACCTTTTATTTCCACCACCCCCCCCCCCGGCTTAAAACCATATGGGATGTGGGGGTTGAATGTTTAAAACCTGGCTTCCAAGTCAGCCTTAAACAAGACCAGAAGGTGGAGGCCTAATTTACATGCAAAAGTTGTTTTCTGATGAAGCTTTTACACTTGGAAATTAGTTGATTTCAGGGTTATTTTCTTTCCATTGTAATGGAGGTTAATTTGAATGGCAAAATGTTGAGAGGGCAGATTGTGGGCTATTCAAATGCACCAAAAAGGATTTAGCTGGTTCTGGGTCCCTGCTGGGGGTGGGTGGGTGGTGAGCTGAGGGGGCTGATAGATATTTACCAAGCAGAAGATTCTTATTTTAATGAAACTCAAATTGTTCAGGTTTGGTTGGCCTTAAAAGCTAAATTTGTTTCATGAGCCTTTCAACAAAAATATATTGGCCCTTTAAATAGTTTTTTGTTTATTTGTCTATCAAATTTATACAGCTGCCCATCTCACCAAAAGGCAACACACAAGAATAGATACAGCTGCCAATATAAAAAGAACAGGTAAAAATCTGGGGGGGGGGGGAAACCCCACAGTAATAAATATTATAAACACAAAAATATGAACCATACTGGAGGGGAGGATAAAAATGGCCCCCTCAACAATGGTGCCATGTCCCTGGCAACATAAACAGATCTTGAGGGAACTTTCAGAATATCAGGTATCAAATATCGCATCTATTTGTCCTGAATGTACTAAAATTAGGTTGAAAGCAAGTTGGAATATTTCATACATAATGTTTTCTACAGAAAAGGCAGGATTTATTTCTTTGCCAAAACACCAAATAAGTTTTAGATTTTTTATTTTGGGGAGGGGCAGGAAGGGTGGGTTGGTGGGGGGTGAATTGTAGTTCTCTAAGCTTCAGGGCATTTTTTAAATTTAAGGGGGAATCCAAAGCAATTAGCATTTTGCTTCAAGATGTCAACCAGTCCAAGAAAAACAAAACAAGTTAAATATTTCCTTGGGTTATTCTAGGTCCCACACTTGAAACTAAGATATTATTTCAATCCTGTCCTGTCCTTTACGTTACTTTACTTTACTTTACTTTTTTAAAAAGCTCTTCTGTAGTAAATAAAGTGCTGAAGTTCAAAGTTAAGATTTATGGCAGAAGGAAGCAGTTTCTGAATATTGGGCACAAACTCTGATGGGTTTTTCTTTATCCAAGATCCCTTCCAATTTATGATAAAGGCTAGTCAGCTTCTTTAAAATGGGTGGTATCAAAATTGTTATAAATAAAAAGAACAAAGAGAAGTAAGGGAAAAAAAATACTCTGCATGTTTTTCCTACCATACTTTAAAGAAATAAAAATAACTCTATCATGTTCTGTTGTTAGGTAGATGCTGATATTTTTTTTTCTTCTATTCAATCATGTCCAGTTTTCAAGAGACTGCCTGCATAGGTCTCTGTGGTTTTCTTGGCAAAATTATTCAGAAATGTTTTGTCATTGCCTCCTTCTTAGGGCTGAGAGAAATTGTCTGGCTCAAGGTCACCCAGTTGGCTTTGTAGACAAGGCAGGACTAGAACTCCTAGTCTCCTTAATAGCTTTGAACCTTAATCATGACACCAAACTGGCTCTCTAGAATAATAGTAGGTCAGATTTAAAATAAAGATGTGAATAAATGAAGTGAGTTAAATATTTTTGATCACATCAAAAAAACATTGCTAATCATGCAACTCACAGTCTCTCAGTTTCTAGCTTGATGCCTTAGCCACCACCCCAAACTGGCTCTAGCTGTGGTTTAAGAAGATACAGTTAGTGAGTTAGATAGCTGAGCTCAATACTGATTGATAAAATGTTCAGAAATTGACTTTTGTGGGCTTGTTTTCAGGGATACAGGCCCATGTTATTATTTCATTCTTTTTTCATCTTATTATTTCATCTTATTTCATTCCTCAACATAGTGACTAAATTAGTAGACCAGCGAAATACAGTGGACATAATATACTTAGACTTCAGCAAGGCATTTGACAAAGTATTTATTTATTTATTTTGATTTATATGCCGCCCTTCTCTGGAGACTCAGGGCGGCTTACAATGCGCTAAGCAATAGCCTTCATACTTTTGTATATTTATACAAAGTCAGCTTATTGCCCCCACAAACTGGGTCCTCAATTTACCTACCTTAGAAAGGATGGAAGGCTGAGTCAACCTTGAGCCTTGGTGAGATTCGAACCTGCAATAATTGCAGGCAGCTGATGTTAATAACAGGGCTTTAGACCACTGTACTATCCAAGGCTCTTGGTAGACCACAACCTATTTTTTGTATGCTAGAAAAGCTAGAAAAAAGTGGGATAGATAGCTTCACTACCAGATGGATTCGCAACTGACTGACAAACTGTATTCAACAAGTAGTCTTTAATGGGTCTAAGTCTACATGGAGAGAAGTAAGCAGTTGGGTGCCACAAGGTTCCATCTTAGACCCAGTACTGTTCAATATCTTCATAAACGACTTAGATGAGGGAATAGAAGGGGAACTCACAAAATTCGCAGATGATACTAAGCTGGCAGGAATAGCTAACACCCTAGAAGGTAGACTCAAGATCCAGATGGATCTTGACAGACTTGAACAGTGGGCCCTATCTAACAAAATGAAATTCAATATACAGAGAAGTAAAGTCTTACACTTAAGTAAGAAAAACCAAAAGCACACATATAAACTGGGGGAAACCAGGCTTAATAGCAGTGACTGTGAGAGGGATCTTGGAGTCTTAGTGGACAATCAGCTAAATATGAGCTAGCAGTGTGCAGCGGCAGCTAAAAAAGCCAACACAATCCTAAATTGCATTAACAGAGGGATTCAATCAAGATCAAGTGAGGTACTAATACCACTCTATAAAGCCCTAGTAAGACCACACCTAGAGTACTGCATCCAGTTTTGGTCACCACACTATAAAAAAGATGTTGAGACTTTAGAAAAAGTGCAGAGGAGAGCAACCAGGATGATTAGGGGACTGCAGACTAAAACATATGAAGAATGGTTACATGAACTGGGCATGACTACTCTAGTGAAGAGAAGGACCAGGGGAGACATGATAGCCATCTTCCAATACCTGAGGGGCTGCCACAGAGGGGAATGGGTCAAGCTATTTTCCAAAGCACCTGAAGGCCAGACAAGGAATAATGAATGGAAACTGACCAAGGAGAGATTCAACCTAGAAATAAGGAGGAACTTTATGACAGTTTGAACAATCAACCAATGGAACAGTTTGCCTTTGGAAGGGAAGTTGTGGAAGCTTCATCACTTGAGACTTTCAAGAAAAGATTGGACTGCCATTTGTCAGAAATGGTGCAGGGTCTCCTGCTTGAGTGGGGAGTTGGACTAGATGACCTATAAGGTCCCTTCCAACTCTGTTAATCTGTTATATCTGTTATGTTAAATATCTGATGGCTTTTAATGCCTATCCTAACCCTTCCCAATCTTAAACAGACTGAACAGAGAACCCATAGAAAGCAATTGGCAAGTAAAGGCAGATTGTAATGTTTATTCATAAATCTTCCTTCCTCCCTTCCTCCCTTCCTCCTTCCCTCCCTCCCTCCCTCTAGATCAGTGGTAGTCAACCTGGTCCCTACTACTCACTAGTGGGCGTTCCAGCTTTCATGGTGGGGCGGTAGGGGTTTTGTCCCTACTTTATAAATCACCATTACTGTGGAACCGGTGGGTGGTTAGAAAATTTTACTACTAACAGAGATACAAAAGTGGGCGGTAGGTATAAAAAGGTTGACTACCCCTCTCTAGATCTTCTAACTGAAACATGGCATGGCCATATCAAAAATAATTCTGCTGCCTTACCAATAAATTGCAAAAGTGTTTTTGCTTTTTCAAAATTACAAAAAAATGAGGTTGTTATTCTTTGGTGAAACTAGATGAAGTTGCCAGATGTTGCTGAGTTTATATTGATTGCATTTTTCATAATTATTTAAATCTCTTTGCATTAGAATTTTAAAGAAATTGTCACTTTTGTTTTGGGGTACTTTTGGAAAGTTTACATCATAACTCTCTTAATTTTCCCACTGATCTATAAAAGGATAAGACTAACATTACACATCACTTTTCTACTTAAACATTTGGAACATACAAAGATTTTGCATGTGGAGCCCTTACAAAGAGAATAGAGACACTGACATCTTGTGACTGACAGAAGAAATGCTATGTTATATTTGGACCAAGCAGCAGGGGCATTTTAAAAATAATTCTAATAATAAAAAGCTTTTGGCTGGGTTAATCTTTTTGCTTCTGAATTTATGTTCTGTCCCATTGTTTTAAAAACAATATTAAGTTCCTCCTTGTGAGGAAAAAAGCTGGAAAAGCTAGAAACTGTTTTAATGAATAAATACATGTCTATGTGGAAGGGGCAAAAAAGCAAATATGCTAAGAAATCGTATCTACATATCTCCATCAGCAACTTTGGTTCCTGACATGAAGTAGTTTTGATTATTTAACAAGTGTTAAGTCAATTCTCATGCAGATGTGATTACTATTTCTTTACTTATTACCTGGAGCTCATAATAACCATCAATTTTACATAGCCTTATCTTCTTGTCATAAAAGAGCAAGTACATCAGAGTAGCCAAGAAAGAGAAATAAACAGTAAAATTCAATGAAACGTTCACGTAGTAACTTTAAAAAAAATTGATAATTTGAGTTTGGAATTGATTAGTCTGTGTGTTATATTCAATAAACAGTTGTCAAACTCTTTTCAAGTGTTCTAAGTTTTTATTTGTCTTTTGTATTATTATAGAAGTGAAAATTTTAGAGGAATAAGCAAAGAATGTCAGAGATTATAAACAAAAAGTAGTAATGGAAATTCTCTTCTACTGCTTGGGAGAGACCAGGAAAAGTGGGGGCCTGCTTTGCAAATTTGCAGACACAAACACAAACATAGACATACAGACACACAACTATCCATGCTGGATCTCACTAAAGAATTCTTAAAATCAGTCTCTTCCTCATATTATTCTAATTTAATCCTCCCATAGTTCCTTTTTACCCCCACTGGATTTAAGAACTAATTTAAGAATTAATTCTTATCACGATCATATGTGGAAAGATATTGTGTTAAAGATAAAGCCAATCGTCTCTCCATAGAATTGCAATCTAAGTGAACAAGAAGGTCCAGGTCTCTCCACAACCTATTTTTAATTTTCTTAAAATGATACTCTTTAAAGTTCTCTAAGGGAAATGTTTTTTCTAATAAGAACTTTTAAGTATATTGCGTTTCAACTCTTGGATGAAAAGTCATCCATTTGTGATTTTCATTTTTTGCTTAATCGTGGCACTGACTGAACCCTTACTAAATGAGAAGTGATCAAATGTTCACTTATATCCAGGCAAGTTACTGCCAAAATATTATGTCACTAAATAGCAATCCATCTGGATTCTGATTAGTTCCAGCCCTGAGCTATTGCTCTTAGGTCATACTTTTCAAGTTGGTTCTTACCACTCCCAAATAAAGGGCAATTATGTTTTGACAGAAAAACTGTTCCATTCTAACATTTCCATCCATGTTATGGAAATAATTTCGTGGAATTATAGCCATTAGTTTATTCACCAAATTCAGACCATTATCATTTACCCAGTCAAGGTGAAAAATAAGCAATTTCTATAAGCTTCATACAGATTCAAAGGTTGCCCTGCCTTGACTCACCAAGAAGCAAGAATTTTCTAATTTCTGTAGCTGCCATTGACTTATTGGGAATGACTGGGCAAGTTGCATTCCAATGAGAAAGAAGGCCCATCTGTAAAATCCTGGCTTTCTTCATCCCAACCATGCTTTGTGTCTAAGTATAAACATATGGTAGAAATTGAGTCCTCTGCAGAACTGATTCCTGTCTCAAATTGCCTCTGTAACAATTAAGTGTGGATGGCTCATATTTTTAAAAAAGGAACTTGTGCTTTCTAAATGGTAACTTTACACAAACACCTGACCTTCTTAAGACACTTGACTAAGCTAAAGTGGGCTTTGATAGATTGTAGTAGAGCATGGGATAGGAACCAAGCCATGATGGTAAGTGACAATACGGTTTATTGGAGTTGCTGCATGTTTTATGAATTTATGAATTGTATTTTTTTTAGCCTGAGATTAGGTTTATTTATTATGTGAACACATCCAAAGGAGAAGGTTCTCAGCTCTATGAGTTAACTAGTTTTGATGTTTGTGATTATGGCCATTGTCTTCATGGAGACGTTGATAGATCATGGGGATGGCAGGAGAGACTGTAGCAAATTTCCAGTAGGTACAAAAACACATTAAATGCATTAAAATGCATTCATGCTTAGAATTTCTGTTTGTAAGATGAACCACAAATGTCCGCTTTGAGAACTCTTACCTTACCAATAGAGTTTTTATAATATGTCTTTGTTGTGAGACAATTTATCTTCTGATGATAGTATTTCTGATGATAGTGATTAGGGTTCACTATCTTCTCTTCAGAGTATGCTGCCATAATTTATTGAATAAGTTACTGTATTAATTCCACATAGTGTATATATTAAGTGTATATATAAGCAATGGGGAAAAATACTGAGCCAGTTTGGTCTAGGGGTTAAGGCACCAGACCAGAAACTAGAAGACCATGAGTTTGAGTCCCTTCGAGTCTCTTCTTAGGCATGCAAGCCAGTCATTCACTCTCAGACCAAGAACCTCACAGGGTGATGGTTGCAGGTAAAATAGGAGGAAGGAACATTAGGTATGTTTGTTGCCTTGAGTCAACTTAGAAATTAATAAAGGTAGGGTAAAAATAAAACAAAATAAAAACATTAAAAACGTTATATCTGATGACAAGTAGAAGAAAAAGGAATCATATGAAGAATGGCCAGATAGTCCTGTGTAGCTAACCTGCTTCCCCATCCTGAATCCCTTGATTAATGTGGAATACTGAATTTCATTTAGGACAGGACTGTGTATTATTATTTTAAATCTGTTTGAATTATTGCAACACATTCAGTGGGCCTGTTTTCATTTCAACTTAAGCAGGGAAGAGACTTTCTAAACAACCAAAGCCTCCAACATTAATCTGATGAAGAATGGTGATCAGAACAGTATACCATCATTTTTGTTGGGGTTAAGGCCAATTTTCCCGTTCCATTCCCACCTGGTTGGCATTAGATGCCACAGTTGTGTATGCCTATTTTAGGGGCACTTGCTTGCAGGCGTGATGGCTGAGCAGTTAAACATGCTGAGCTGGTCAGCTGTAAAACTGACAGCCCAGGTTTGAGACCAAAGCACCGCGCGACAGAGTGAGCTCTGGTTATTTGCTATAACTTCTGGCAGTTCAAAAGCGTGCGAGTAGATATATACTGTAGGTACCACTTCGGTGGGAAGGTAACAGCATTCCATGTGCCTCGGTGGACAGTCATGCTGATCACATGGCCATGGAAAATGTCTTTGGGCAATGCTGGCTCCCTCAGCTAAGAAAAGAAGATGAGTACCTCTTATTCTCATTCTCTGCTGGTACAGTGTGTGAAATTTATCAGTCCCTTACCTGGACCAAGTTTAAGGCAAACGGGACCCAAGTGTCATGGCAGTTCTGACTCTGAGACTCTGAGGAGGTTACTTTAGAGGAGGCATGTCCAACCTATGGTGACTTAAGGCCAGTAACTCTCTCTCTCTCTCTCAGCCCATGATGTCAGCAACAAGCTGGTCAGTCAATTCCTGTTGTAACCAAATATTCAATACTTTGAAAAAAGCGAACTCTGCACTTGAGGGAAAATGATATGAAATAAAAAACAGATCTATATTTTGCTAAGCACAATAACCACAAAACTAAACTGAAAATTTGTTTGGCTTTATTTCACTGCTTTGTTTATAGGGCAGGACCATAGCAAAATGAAGCTTAGAGCTATTATTATGACCTTTTATAGTATCCTGTTCATGCCACTAGTGAACCATTTTATAGTCCTTTCTTTTGTAAGAATAAGTAGCATGTGTTCCCCCTCCCCCCATAAAGTTAAGAGGCACCATTTCAAACTGCTCATAATTAAAATAAACCTTTGAAGTTTCCACTTACCTGGAAGTCAGTCCCTGTGAAACTCAAAGGGGCTTACTTGCCAGTAGACATGTATAGAATTACAGTGTAAATAGAGTACATATTTAAAAGGAAGGTAAAACTGAAAAAAATAATGAACGGTATACTGAGAAAAACATTTAAGAACAAAAAAGACATATCATTTTATAATCTTCTATCAAAGTCATAATTCAGAAATCATAGTCACTTTCGGTTGTTATTTCTCAAAACATCTTGGATAGCAGTTGAATTCACATAAGTGGTCCTTTTCCTGGTGCAAAACTCAGGAGATCAGAGACAGACACATAATTTGAGGTGGTGGTTCAATTTGGCCCAAAGGTTGTATAACCTCGTTTCAAAGTCAAGCTTTAAGAACAATGTCTTCCTTAACGAGATGAAAAAGGATTCACAATCTTCATTGAAATGTAGTTCTACAAAAATAAAAAGTAGCCATAAGGAATTCTTCACATTTAGACAGGCATGGTAGTTTTCAATTCACAAGTGTTCAACTAAAATCATTGCAAAATAGTTTATAAAGAAAAAAACATGCATATTGTGTCAATCATCTCCTTCATATATAAACTCCTTTTTGGCTCACAGCTTGGGTTCAAAAAGCTCTTGCTTTGGAGATACACTTAACTTGCTTTCAGAACAGTGTATATAGATATTGTGGCAAGGAAGTGATCTTTAATATAATCTTGACACGATGCTATAATTATTAGTAATTAGTTTAATTACTGTTATAGTCTTTGACTTACGACTGGTAGCTTAGCGGCCGTTCGTAACTATCCCTTCTAAAAGATACTTAGATCTTCCCCAAAAGATACCTATAACCTGGTTCCAAAGCCCAATGGCCGCCCCCTCTAGGTCATGTGGTTGTACTTCAGGGGCAACTGGTCATCTGCAACTTTCTGTGGTCACATGATCGTATTTACTTCTAGTTTTCAGCAAAACAATAGCAAACAATGGGTTCGCTTAACAACCAAAGGAAAAAACATTTGTAAAATTGGATCGTAAATTGAGGAGTATCAGTATAGTTTCACAGAATCAGACATTCTAATAAGTCTATTTATTATAAGTCTAAATAGTCTAATTACTGTTAGCTCTAGGAAAAAAGCTATGGCAAACCAAAAAAAACTGCAGGGATATGACCAGGAAGTCTCTGAAAATAGGACAATTGAACCAAAGGGGGGGGAAAATCACTAAAATACACTTTGAACATATGTAAAATAATTGCCTAATTAAAGCAATAGTGAATTGATTTAGATTTTAATCCATTTAACAATACTCTTTTTGCTTAGTAAAATTGAAAACATTTAGCTTTCCATCAATGCCTATTGAAACCAGAAGGAATGTTTGTCTGTAGTCAAGTGCACATATGTATAACCTGATTATCAGCCTAAGTAATTTGAAAGTAAAAAGATACAAACAGAAAATACATACTGGCAAGGAATATAGGAGGATCGCTAAAAATAAAAGCACAATCAGCAGGATGATGATGCCAATGAAGACCCACTTAAATCTCCGCCACACAATAAATTTCATTGTCTTGCATGGATTTGTGAACCAAAGGAAGGACGTTTCTGGTCGGCTGTGAAAAGAAAAAAAGATCTAGTTGGTGCATGGCTTTCATATAGTTGACTATGTGTGCAGAAATCCTAACTTTAAGAATCTAGTATGAATACTATGAATAGTATGACTGAACTATTGAAGATAAGAATCCTATAGATATTAATGGTGTATAATATGTAATAAGAGGCACAGGGACTCCTTGCTTAATGATCCTAATTGAGATGGGTAATTCTGCCACTAAGAGAAGTAGTTGCTAAGTGGGAAATACGGTGTTCACAAATGTGCTTTCTGGCTGGAAAGAGATGTGACCACTCAGTTTTATACCTTTGGCTTTTGTTTATCTCCCAGCCACTCCTCTGTCCTTTGGAATATTCAAGTGCTAGTTTATTGCCTTGTACACATTGAAAGCAATGCAGTGACACCTCCTCCCCCCCAGCTTTGGGCTGGGAGATGTGGATGTACTATGCAAACAATTTATAGTATTCTCGAAATCCCTTTTTTCTCAATCTCTCCACTCTGTGCACAGGTGTATGGGAGGGGGGGGAAAGCAAGTGATATCTATAGATATCCTTTACCTGACCTTTTCCTGCCACTGGTTTGATCACATTATTCTCAGTGTGTAGAAGAGCAAACAGCTTATCCTCTTGAAATCCCTCTCCAACCACTCCCTTAGCAAGAGGATTGAAGGATCAGACAAATGAAGGATCTGCAAAAACTGCTTCCTCCCTCCCCATCGCAGAGCAGAGAGATTGGAGACGAAGAAATTTCAAGAGAGTAAGTTGTTTGCGTAAGATGCATTGGGCTGCATTGCATCTGATGTGTAGAAGAGCAATCATCCTACTCTCTTACAATCCCCCTCCACTTCAATCTCTCTGCTCTGTAAGATGGGAGGAGAAAGAGGTCAGACACAGGACAACATGTACTGACTATAATAGCGATTACCTGAATGATGGACCCTGTGAAGTCATAAAAGGTCATAAATGGGTTGTAAAGATATTTTTTCAGTACCATTATAACTTCAAAGGGTCACTGAATGATCAGTAAGCGAGCACTAGCTGCATATTTGTGCAAATGTTCAATTTTTCCAGTTTTTCTGCCTAAAAAGAGGTTTATTTCTATCCCTCATCTCCAAATGTCCACTACTATTTCTATTACAGTTCTTAAGACTAAGGTTTGCATAATATGCTTGGCACAAATTAGCTTGCTTCTAAGCTTCAGACATATTTGTCTTGAAGAAAAGACTGATACTTGGAAGAGAAAGAGCTGCAGGAAATGATTATCAAATGATTATTTCAGTGTAATTTTCCAAGTTACAGATGAGAAGTTGTGCAATAATATAGAAATGAATTTTAATGTCTCCATTAAAGTCAAACCTTTCGGCTAGAGACTATGCATTAAAACAAAGGCCACTGGATCACTAAGAGCCAACTAATGTGTTTATGTGTTCTCACTGAAATGATTCTTGTTTCAAACCTTTAGGTTTCCATGGACTTGACATTCTCAAGGTATCCCCAAAACTTTAAACCCTCATATAAACATGTTGGGAAGCCAAACTACAAGACCCTAAAATAAAAAAGTGGAAAATATCTTACTTTGGCATGTCTAGTTTGGGGTTCATATTAGGTTCATCTCTTCCTTTACCAGCTGGTCGCTCTTCAATGTCTTTTTCACCAAGAACTTCCAGAGTCATTTCAACTTTACCCTTTAAATAAATAAAAATATTATCAAGAACTTTATAGTGCTGCAGCTTAATGATGTTTTATTCATGATGTTCAATGATACATGAACAGATTTCAAGCCCATCCTGAAATGTGATTCAATGCAAAGTGTCTCAACTTCAGCAGCTTTAAAATGTGTTCCCCCCCCCAAAAAAGAATTCCCCAATCAGATTCGCCCCAGGAAAATCCCCCAACCCACCAAGCAAAAATCACAACCAGATTTTGTGAATGTGGCATAAGGGTGTGCTTTGTGTGCATTAGTTGCACTGATTTTCACTGCATATTGGTACTTCGGGGAATTTATCTTCATAATCAATTCAATTTCTTCTACTTTAATATTTGAGGCAAGAAACAGTTATTAAATAGCTTGTGGATTCTTTCTATCCCTTTATCAGGGCCTATTGTGGAGAAGGCAAAAAAATGGGATGACCAGAAATAGAGTAGATTCTATAAAGCAAAATTTAACGATGAGTTTATGTAAATAGTTCGGAATTATAAATCTCAACACAAATGAAATGAAAATCCCATGCAAGGAGCTTCTGGGTGTAGAACTGTTATTTACTTAATTACTTACTTACTAAATATTGTGTAAAGTACTTCCCTTCAAAAACAATTTAAATCTTTTGTGAGGAAGAAGGGTAGTTAAAAGTTTGAGAAGCAAAATGAAAGAGTCTAAGGACAACACGTCCTGGTCATCTCATCATAGTTGACTCACCTTAGCCAACTCACTGCAGCAAATCAATTCACTGCAGCTGGAACAACTCACTATGAGACAATTCAACGTGGGATAACTCAAGACAGAGACAAGTGAATTGTAGCAGCAGACCTTGTCTTGCTGCTAAAGTCTTGCTTTAGGTATCAACCCGAGACTTCTAACTGAGAAGGTTCAAACCTAAAGCTAGACAAGGCCTGCTGCAAATCACTTGTCCCTCTCTTGAGTTATCCTGCATTGAATTGTCCCATGGCCACAGTGAGTTGTCCCGTGGTGTATTAACCATGGCAAGTCATCTGAAGTGAGTTGGCCATGGCGATTTCTCCCATTCCGAAATGAAAACCCAAGGATTAAGGAGTATTAACAGAACCTTACAGCCAGAACACGGGAGCCATCTTTTTCGACATAGCACGGCCACCATCCCCTCATGGATTTTTGTTCAAAGAGTGAAGCAATCTTAACATTCTTCATCAAGCTCATTGGCTTGTGCTCTGGAATCATGTCTAAACTGCACTTTTGTGAAACCTTTGCTGGCACCACTGCGTTGTGCAAATCAAGTTCAACAAAACCTAAAGAAAAAGCGAAAGGGCAGAGAAAAAGAACATCATTATTATCTCAAGATATTTTGGCACACAGAATTTAAGGGCATAACTTTCCTTATTCAGAAATATTTTATACATACCCAGATAATCATCCAAAGAAAATTTATCATTATCCCATATCTGAATAAGCAGCTTGGGTGGAATTCTGAATTCGGTATTGTCAAGACTCCAGAAGTGTTCCTAAGAACCAGAATCAGAACAGAAGGAGACTAAGCAAGGAATTTATAATGAATTTCCCTCATCATCTTTTGTAAAAGTGTTTTTAGCATCACCCATCTACCACTTTCTATCAGCAGCATTTCAGTTCTATCTACAGAGATTAAAAAGATCAATTTCTTTCAGTTCTTTATATTTCAAGATATGGTAATGCGTACATTAGAAGCCAGTGATACTGACCACTGAAAGCTAGTTAAACATTCTATATTCAAGGAACATACACATAAACTAGATTCAGTTAATCTTGTACAAAAAATCTTTGGCAACTTATTTTTTCTGCTGTGAACTTGAGACAATGCTACATGATCCTGGGAAAAGATAGATCTGAAGTTGCAGATAGGTATCTCATGTGTGACTCTTTTTGCCTTCTAATTTAAGTGTGGAACTGACCACTGTTAGGGATTAGTAGAATTCCATGATTTGCACTTGGTAAATTACTAACAATCTGTGTTGAACTGTGTTAAACTTTCAGCACACTATGCGGTCCCCATCCCTTGCATCAATTAACAGCCTTGCTGCCACATTTGGCAAAATAATGCAAAACAGAATAAGAATTAGGAGGAGGGCTCTTTTCTGTGACACCCCCCCAACCCCAATCTTTGTAGTTCTTAGAAAAGATTTTGAAGGCTCAATTGTTCTGACTCATTTTAAAATCTTTGATTGTATTTTACTCAGTCTTTTTATTTTGAATTGAATATAGATTTTCATTGTCTTCAATATCTAATTATGTAGTTTGCATCTCTGAATTTCAATTTTTTGTGAAAACTTTTGCCTGAAAAATTTAACTTTCCTTCTATTGTCATTGCTACAGTAAAAAAAAGGAGAGAAAAGCGTTTTTATAGATACAGAAATAAATATCAGCTAGCAAGGTGTCCTGCTGTTCCACCTGTGCTGGCAGAGGAGGCATCCTGTAGGCCCCATTAACCCAATTATTCTGGTGGGCAGGGTCAGGAGAAGGTCCTTCTCTGCCATCCCACCTGCCCTGTGGAACATCTCCCCCGCCCCTCATTGTGAAGTCAGCATCCCCCTGCCCTTCGTAATATTCTAAAGACCTGGCTCTGCTAGCTAACTTGGGGCTCCAATGGGGGAATATCTCAGTGGCTGATTAGCAATGGATGCCAATCCCCCTATCCTGCCCCCCCCCCGGCCTCCCCAACTTTAAATGGATTGTAGTGTTTGGTTTATTTTAACTTATTTATAGTGTGTATATATCTTTTATTATTGTAAGCTGCCCAGAGTTACCTTGTGGTAAGATGTGTGGCCAATTTTTTTAAATAAATAAATAAGGTGGGATGAGTGCTTGCTGCAATCATAGGAAAGACTGCCCACTGAAAGGCATAACCACTCTTAAAGTGACCTGTCTTATATTTCTAGGCTATTATCTTGCACCATGTAATATCTCTCCAATGAGACATTACATGACAAGCATATTTGATTGTTGTTGTTTTAAAAGAAAATTGGGCATGAAAGATGAAAGCCTTTAGTGAAAAAACAGCAAAGGGAAGAGCTGTGCTCCTTTCTTTTATATTTCCTATTCAGAATTACCCTTCCCATATACCATTTCCTTGCTCTTCCATCCTTAGGGAAAAATATTAAGTCAGAATTCTTTTCCCCTATGAATGAAGAAGTGGTTGAGTAAGCCAGAGAAGCATGGTTCTTCCTACGGATTTGTGTACAATGGTTTTCAGAGTTTCGTTAAAACAAATACAAGCCTAGATGCTCATTGTCATGTGCATTAGTGATTGCAGAGTTGTCCTTGGTGTCTATACCTTTTTGGAAACTGTACAGAGTTGCTCCGCTGGAAAATAATTGAAGGGAAAAATAAATCTCCAATTGAAATTCCCTTCCCCATCAAGGGACCTATAATGGACATCCGTTTTCTGTTTGTGCTCTTCGTGGCCAGGCATCCATCTGAAAGGCAGAAGCAGCAGATTGGGCTGTGTAGTCCATGGAACTGACCAATCCAAACCTTGGAAGCTTTAAGATGTGTGGACTTCAATTCCCAGTTGTCCATACTGGTGGGGAAATTCTGGGAGCTGAAGTTTATACATCTGAAAGTTGTCAAGATTAATGGACTAATCTTTTTAACCCAAGAACATTGTACAACCTTGCATCCAAATGTATGGTTTTTAAATATGGACAAATGATGGAATGTGAATATTGCACGATTATTCAATTCTAATACTTCTAACTGATTGCAGGTCAAAGTGACCAAGTTCCATAACACTAAACAATGCTTTCCTATTTTCAACAAGTTCCAAATGCCGAAGTCATTGTTACCCTTTTACATAGATGTCACTCATTTCTTCTCCTGTGATGCTTTTCTCATCCAGGATGACATCCTTGGTGTTCCAAATTATCACCCGTAGTTCATATCTGTAATGCAAGCAATGGAAAGAATGAAGTGGCATGGCTTAAAGCTCTCGTCTTTGCTTCGATCTGAATTCAGCGATGGTGACAAGGGGCAACAGAAGGGAACAGAATGCAAGGCAAACTTCTTGTTCATCTTGAAAGGATTTGAAAGGATCAATATTTCTGGGCCATGAAATAGTATGCTACAAACTTCAGCCAAGCTTACTCACTTTTTAGCCTTGCGAGGAGTGATGTTAAAAGGAGGACCTGGTGGGCCCAAGCTTTTGGGGAAAACATCCACCCACATTTGAAGCTTCCCCTGTATCAATAAGATAATGATCATGTCAGGCTTTATCTTAAATAAAGAAGAAAAAAACCCCCATCTCTTAAACTATCAGTATTCTAATTTGATGACATGACCTGGATGCAATCCCCTAAGAATTCACTCTGCATGTCCAGGTCATATTTGGCTGGATTGTGCTAAAGAGGAGTTCCACCTAATTCTTTTATATTCAAAGGACAAAACTATGATTAAAACTAATGGGTTTTTCAAAAGCATTTTGCAATAGAGTGGGGAAGAGAAGACCATTCACAGGACATACGCAAAACAGCCCTTTAGACTCTCTCCCATAATAACAAGTCATAATAATGCAGTGGGATTGCTTTGAAATTACTCCCACTTTAACTGTCAGAAGCATCCTTTACACGGTACTTCCCATAATGACCATCTGGTTATTATGATATATTTCTACTATTTTTTATTGTGCGTGGGATATTTCATCGTAAGAATGATTTTTAAAAAATAGTATTACAAGGTGTGTGCATATTTCCTGCCAATTCAGGTCTCCCTACCTGGATGAAACAAAATAATGATAATGCAAGGTGTGGTACCAAGCGTTATATAGTCAGCTACATCAGAAAAATCATATGGTAGGCGACTATGTTATGGATGTTTCTTTAATTTCATTCACATGCTGTGTTTCATAATGGGCTTTTTCTAGATGTACACCTGAATATCCCTAAAAAAATGATCATATCCCTATTTAATTACTGACAAAAAGAGGATGAGAGAGAAGAAAAGTACCTAACTCTATTGTAGGAATCATTTTGTATCTAGCTTTTTCACCAATTTGCATCTCATAAACAGAAAGAAAAGAAAAAAATGTAATACCTGAGGAATGTTGGGTTGGAAAGTACTGTACAGGGTTCTGGTTTCTACATGCTCAGGCACCAAGCCCTGAGTTCTGAGAATGTGAAGAGCCAGCCTTTCTTCTCCAGGTCCCAGATGCTCGTGCAATATTTTGTTTACCTCTGAAATCAAGTGAAAGAAACAATGAAAATCACAAGAAACTCACTACAGAGCATTGAAAGTAGACGTGCCTATCTGCTGTCAACCTTTCTAAATAGACCAGATAGGAAACATGATCAGGTGAGCTAATTCTACTTTATTGTAAAGGTACATTTACAGAATCTTGCAAGCCTGAAAGTATACATCTCCTGCTATCTCCTTAAATGCCTGGAAAGCTAGGGAGAGTCTCTTCTGAGTCTCTTTCTCCACCCATTATACAGCTGGGGGCTATGCTCTCTCTTACTTGACCATCCCCTAGTAATCCTTTCCTTGCCCTGTCTCTCAAGGTCTTTCTCACATTATATCTACATATTGGTTTCAGAATATATCTACATGTTGTGCTTTAAATCTAAAATATATGGGATTCAGATTTTTGACATATTTTGTATAATACCAATAAAAGAGCTACATTTATAGCTCAGGATTGAAATGTGGGGTCCTTGATGCTCTCTGAGCTTGCTTGTTTTCTTGCAGACTTTTCATTACTCAAACTAGATAATATAATGCTAGTAAGGAGTGCGGTTTGCTGTTAGTTTAGATTTTAGTGGCTTGCCCTGTCAGTGTTGGTGAATCTCTTAGAGCAGTGGGTCTCAACCTTCCTAATGCTGTGACCCTTTAATACAGTTCCTCATGTTGTGGTGACTCCCAACCATAAAATTATTCCTAAAACCATTGAAAATATGCGTTTTCCGATGGTCTTAAGCGACCCCTGTGAAAGGGTTGTTTGACCCCCAAAGGGGTCCCGACCCACAGGTTGAGAACCACTGTCTTAGAGATTCTTTGGTTGGGCTGTTTACTGTTGACTTCTTTGGCAGTTGCTTGATTGGGGTATTGTTTACTTGATTGTTGGTCTGATGTTAATCTTGAAGTTAATCTATGCTGATCTGGGTGTTGATTGCTGGTGGAGAGGAGCTTGGGTCTTTTTGTTCCCTTTTTGGCTTGTTGATTGTCTCTTTTGCATATGCAGATGTTAATGCCTATGTGTCTATTTGATGGCTAATCTGTCAGAGTGCCAGGCTTCTTGAAATTTCCTGGTGTTTTTGGACTTGGCTTGCTCTAGGATGGTCACTTTTTCCCAATTGAAAGTATGGTTAAGTCTGTCTACATGTTGTGAAATTGAAGATTTTTCATCATGTCTTCTGACTGCTAGTTGGTGCTCATGGATGTGTTCTGCCAGTCTTCTGCCTGTTTGTTCTATATAGTGGCAAAGAAGCCAACGATAAACAGCCCAACCAAAGGATCTCTAAGATCACCCTCCCCAACACTGACAGAGCAAGGCACTAGACTAGAATATAATCTGATAGCAAACCACACTTCTTCCTAGCACTGATGATATTTACACCGATACTTACACTGATGATGATACACTGGTTACTTAATTTGGGTAATGAAATGTCTGCAAGAAAACAAGCAAGCTGAGAGACCACCAAGGGCCCCTCACATTTTATGTAAACATATTTTTCACATTTCCCTAGTGTACAAGAGAAAAGTCCATTGAGCATTGCTGAGCTGGCATCCCAAATCACAACCTCTTATGTATGGATAGTTGTTTAGCAATGTCTTTGTTTAGCAACTTCCCTTAGCAAGGAAGATAAAGCAGGAATGGCTAACTTGATTGTTCTATTCAAAGAGGAGAATATATTTATGGTTTTTATTTGGATATAGGCTCTGGATTTTCTGCTTCTGATGAAAAAAAAAAAGAGGAAACTTTGACTTTGGTTATGCAACCACTTCACTTAACAATCAAGTTGCTGTTCTCATTTGTGACTGCTAAACAAGGACTACCCATAAATGCAACCCTACGGTCTGTATGAATACAGTTAAAAGCATAATGGAGATAAATGGAAATTTGGCAAATATGAATCAGTAACACTCAGTTAATAGACAAGGATTTACCAAATTCTTCCAAAGTATAGTCTCTTCCTCCATAACTAATTATTTTTCCATTTTCAGAGAGGACTGGAGTACGATGGCCTTTAACTCTGGCAAGATTTTGCAAAAGTTGTGTTGGCTTTAATTGATCCCTCCAAGTATTGATACCTGACCTTTATAGAAAACAAAACACATTTTGGAATAAATGCATTATAGTCTCGGCCATACTACATATACTTTGATTACTCTTAGATGTGATTGTTGTAAAATTCTACTTCTTGCAAAAAAAGATAGGTAAGTAGAAAGAAAGAAAAGAAAAGAAAAGAAGTATCATCAAAATGACAACTAATGTAAGTTCTTTTTAAAGAAATAACCTCCTGAAAACTATTTTTAGTTTGTTTTAATTTCATTTTCCAGATATTTAGAGAATCAATGATGCATATATGGAATTACTAAAGGTTTTCCATGATTTCAACATGGGAGCTTTTCTAAATGAAACTCCAAAGGAGTTTATACATGAAATTAACCGGAAAACACTGTTTTAGTTTACAGAATTGTGGATAAATGTTTAGCTGTAGGAAAGAATTGTAGGAAAAGTCATTTCAGGAAGAAGTGATTTTTTTTGTGTGTGATTATATGGATCGTATTTATTTGTTCCCACCCAAGGTCACATGGAAAGGTATTATGTGAAGTGGCTCAAGACAGTGACATTATAAGATAACTTTGAAAAGAGAGTTCTCAGATCTAGACAGCATCATTTTAGTGTCACGGGAAAAGCTGTTGTGGTCCGCCAGCAGCCTGTGGAGCTGGCAGCGGAGTTGGACAGTGAGGAGGCTGGGGAAGAACATGGGCCAGTCCTGGAGTCTAGGGAAGGCCTGGACGAGGGCTCTGTGTCGGAGGCAGAGATGGGGCCAGGGCCATCTGGGAGTGATGCATGGACTCCGGAGCCCCCAGAGTTGGACAGCAAAGAGGCAGAGGAACAGGAGCAGCCTGTTCCTAGTGCATGCATGCATAGAGCTGCCAGAAGGCAAGAGCAGCTAAAGCAAAAGGGACGACTCAGGAGTAAGGCCAGGAGATGATTGGCCCCTCCCATAAGGCTTAAAAGAGAAACAAAGGCACTTGGGGCATTTTGCAGGAAAGCAATGTTGCTAACTCTGTTTCCAGTCGGCGTCTCTTCTTTGTTTCTGAACTTCATGGGGCTTTGCCAACTAAGGCCTTTGGCAGGGTGTCAAAGAAGATAAAAGCTGGTGATTATCCTGAAAGACTTCTTCCGAAGGACTTGTTTTGCAACTAATTGGGACTCAGCTGGGAATGAACATAATTCTCAGATTTTACAATAAAATAGGTTTGTTTGGGACTAATTGTGTCTTATAATGACTCGGTAAGCCTAGGTCACAACAAAAGCAAAAGAAAAATCAGGCTTGAAAACTCAGTTTGGAGTTGCAGAAAAGAACATTCCAGAAAAACAATCCCTCCCAGTGCATTCCTGTGGATGAGGCATTTGCAAAGAACTTTGGAACATTGTTGGTCAGCTCTCCTAACATCACTTCCATCTGATGCATAGCAGAGTATACTAGGTTTCCAGTAAACATAGATAGTCCTTGACTTACAACAGTTCGTTTAGTGACCATTCAAAGTTACAATGGCAATAAAAATGTGACTTATGACCATTTTTCACACTTACAACGATTGCAGCATCCCCATGGGCATGTAATCAAAATTCAGATTTTTGGCAACTGGTTCATGTTTATTGTAGTTATGGTGTCCCAGGGTCATATCATCAACTTTGACGATCCTCTGACAAGCAAAGTCAATGGGGAATCCAAATTCGCTTAACTACCAGATTATTAACTTGACAACTGCAGTAATCCCCTTAACAACTGTGGCAAGAAAGGTCATAAAATGGGGCAAAACAAATGTCTCACTTAGCAACATAAATTTTGGGCTCAATTGTGGTGGTAAGTAGAGAACTATCTGTAACATACATAGAGACACATAAATGCAACAGAAGAATAGAAAGACACATAGAAATTAAAGATGCTACACTGTTTTGACAAAGAAAATGAGGACACTACTGGAATCCAAAAGAAGTTGGGAAGAATTCCAGAAGTTACATTCTTTCCACATTTTGTCATAGTTTAAAAGAAATAAGTGCAATTCCCAATCATGCTGCACATCTTTAAAAAATAAACCAGATAAAGGGAAAGAGAAAGATGAACCCACCTAGGTTTTTTGAGTAAATCACTCAGATTTATTGAATGATTGACTGACTAGTATGTCAGTCAATCACATTCTAGGTGGCTTTTGCCATAGGATTAAGCCCAGGATTTGGTTTTAGCAGGACCCATGGAGGACTAATTGGGATAGGAAAGACTTACGTGCAGTGTTGTTGTGGTATCCCACAATGAGATCCAAAGCGGGAGAGGAACCTGTTTTCCAGATCAATTGTAGTTTCACCAACTTTCTCATCTCGAGTCATCAGATCATAGTCATAGATGGAAATTTTCAAATCCTTCTCTTGAGGCAAGAAGCAGCTCAGTTCATACATTCTAAGTGCAGAAATAAATTTCAGTTCCAAAAAGTGATAGTGAAAAGATGAACAAAGCTAAAATATTACTAGCACTGCTCACACAACTGAGTGTTTGAAGCTCTGTTATTTAAAACAAAAGAGTAATATTGAAAAGAGTACTTGAAAGGAAAGGATATAGATCAGTGATGGCTAATCTTTTCCAGACTGAGTGCCCAAAGCGCGGGTCTATTCTATCACAATTATTCTGTGAATTTTAATCCAACTAAGGATATTCTCTAGATAAAATCAACAGAAATGACAGAAAGAAAAAAACCAGAAAACCATATCACTTTCCCCCTCTTTCTCACACATACCTATTTTTTCATATAGGAAAATAAATTCACAATTTATTTTTTTACTATTTTAATAGAATGCTCCCAAGATGGTATTCTGTACATAAATTCTAATTACAAGGGAAGGAAGAAAATTTAATTACCTACCTGCCAAAAATAGGATTCAGTGTATTGGGAATGTAATGATCTCTATCCTCAACAATTTTTTTGCCTAAGCTGATCTTAATGTAAGGGTCACACTATTTGGAAACAAATAAACAAAAAAGTTGTTAGTGTTAATAATAATGTTAATAATGTTTAAAAATATGTTAACATTCATTGCTAGACTGATCAAAAAATACATTATCAATGTTAAGTTCATGGCTGTCCAGGTAGAAAAATTCTAAATTTCCAAAAATTTCAATGGAGAAGGCAGCTGTGTTCCCAAAGACTTTCAATTCATTGCCAGGGATTTATTTATGTTGCATTTAATTACTCCATTATGGCATTAAATACAGAACCTTTAACTTATTCGTTCCTCCATACCACTATGAGACAGATCATGATGAATGCTGTTTTACAGATAACTTTAGTGAAACTCATTTATTTAGGAACACTTCATATCTCTGTATATTTATTCATTCCTGTCAACTACATTCCAACTCATTATTTACCAGTTAATGCACCACAATGCTTTAATCCAGTGATTCTCAACCTCAGCAGCTTTAAGATGTCTGGACTTCAACTCCCAGAATTCTCCAGCCAGCATGCTGACCAAGGAATTCTGGGAGTTGAATTCCAGACAATTCCAGGCTTCCTGAGACTGAGAAACACTGCTCTAATTGGTACTATTGGCTGGAGCTATTAACTTACCAGTCCATTATTATCCTTAGGTTGGAGCTCTAAGGCTCGTACTACATAAATCCGTACAATACACTCCTGAGGCCCACTGTCTGGTAACTCACAAAATTGCCGAGGAGGAGGTGGAACAGTTGGATCATCTGGTAATGTGTAGATCCGGAAAGAGCCCTAATAAATCACATGAATACTAGTAAATAAGCCAAAACAAGCTTATTACAGTAAAGGAAGGTATGAAAATACTATCACATTTATTTATTCATTTATTAAAATGGTATCCAGTCATACAATCATACTTCATTATTTTCATTAAAAATATTTGTTTGCAAGATTTGACTTTCTCTATTTGTATTGTTCTGAATACAAAATGAAAAAGTACAACTTTGGAAATATTAATTCCAATAAGACAAACATTAAAACCAGAGGTGGGTTTCAGCAGGTTCTGACCAGTTCTGGAGAATTGGTAGGGGAAATTTTGAGTAGTTCGGAGAACCGGTAGTAAAAATTCTGACTGGCCCCGCTCCCATCTATTCTCTGCCTCCCAAGTCCCAGTTGATTGGAAGGAAATGGAGATTTTGCAGTATCTTTCCCCCGGAGTGGGGTGGGAATGGAGATTTCACAGTATCCTTCCCCTGCAACGTCCACCAAGCCACACCCACCAAGCTATGCCACGCCCACTAAGCCACGCCCACAGAACCAGCAGTAAAAAAAAATTAAACCACCACTGATTAAAACCTATTTGGATAACTGTGTAGAATGAAAACTCTGCAATAATTTGATAGCCAATGTTTCAATCAATATTTGAGGGATAGATATTCTTTCTATCATGTGTGAAACACAGTTTTTCCTGATATCTTTCCTTTTTGGTAGATTTAGTAGATTTCAATCTAATTCCTCGGAAATGGAAGATGAAGTTGTATTTGGGATAGCATCTCCCCAATAATTCTGTTAGCTATCTGGAATTAGTCTCAGAGGATTTTATTTAAAAAAAAAATAGCCAATAAATAAGACAGTTTAGCCAGAATAAAATATTAGAATTTGATCTTCATCTACATGTGTGTGTGTTCTATTAAAACTTTTTGCCCCATGTTTTTATTTAGCTGCACAAAAAGAACATTTAATGGAATATCTAATTGTTATCAAGAAGCTTATTTCACTTTTTATTAACTTCATGTGAGCTGAAATTTAATTTGAAAGCAGAATCAACCTCAGCTCATTAATTTTAACACAGTGTCATCATGGCATATATTTTGGTAAATAACATTTCATACTGCCTGCATTTTTAAAATAAAGTTTGATTTAGTTTATTTCGGATAAGGTTGCTCTGTCTCCCAAGGGCAGGAAGTACTGTAATCTTTTCATTGTACCTTAAATTCTCCTGCAACTGAAGGGTCCTCATTTTCTTCGGTTTTACCTCGATACAGTTTGAAAGTATCACAGAAGTCTGTTAAACCCCTAAAGTCAGGTACATTCTCCAGTTCACAGTTGTAAACCTACAAAAAAAAAAAGTGAAGTGCCACAATTAAAGGAACTGTGATGTATACATCGATGACAGATGCTGAGAAATTTAAAATAGGGGAAAATATTCCCAGCTCCAAACCAAAATAATGATGTGGGGGAAATGTTTAATTGTATTTGTGAAATAATTTTCGATGATGGTAAAAAAAAAATCGGATTATTCAAAAATTAAATTAGTGAGTAATAGCATAGAGAGATATTTTGGTCTAGTGGTTAAGGCACCAAGCTGAAAACCAGGAGTTCTAGTCTCACCTTAGGCACAAAGCTAGTTAGGTGACTTGGCCAGTCATACCCTTTCAGTCTTAGAAGCAAGCAATGGCAAACCATTTCTGAAAAATTTTGCCAAGAAAACTTCAGGGACTTGTCCAGGAGTCAACAATGACTTGAAGGCATAAAAGTACCACCCCCAAATAAAAACAAACAAATAACAGCATCATAACACTACAAATTATTATAATAGATATAGGTCCTGTACGGCATACTTTTTTTCTAGGGAGGATGAATTGGGCTAAGAAAAGGTAGCGATCTAAAACCTAGTCATTTTTAAACATTGTTATTTTTTAAAACTCAGACACCAATGCTAGCCTCATCCATAAAAAATAAATACCTTCAATGTATCATATCCTTTCTGAACATACTGTCCACATTTTTCAGTGTCGCCTATTGAGGCATAAAATTTGCTCCACCAGTCCACAACTTCTTTTTCCTAAAGAATAAAAAATAAAAAAGGAAGCAATAACAATCTCTAGTATAATTATTTTTAGCTATACTGTACACATAATTTCCTCAATTTGGTTTCTTCCTGTCATATTAGGTTACAATTCCTTTCATATTGGGTTTCAATTCCTTAAGCCACACCCCAAATCCCTCCCCTTTTCCACTAATGTAAGCCTCTGCCTGTTCAAAGAGGAACAGAGTTAAGATTAGAGTTAGGGTTAGAAGCTTTTTTTTGTGTGAAAAATAAAACGTTATAATATACATTATACTATAGCATACATTGAAGAATTGTATTCAATTACCATAGTTCAGTTCCATTATTTTTCACAAAGAAGCTTCTAAATCTTTTGGACCTGTAAAGCTATTTCTCAAATAAAGGGACCCTGACAGATTTTTTTCCAATTAAGTAGTGCATATTAAATTCATGCATGTTAAAATTAATAGATATAGCATCAATAATTCAAACTACATTGATGTAATTCAATTACCTTTTCAGTGAGCTGTTTATGGAAACACATTCCGGGGTGGGTTGGTGGGGAAAACCAAAACAGAACAATTAAAATCAAACCAAGCATCTGTATTTGACACATTATAGAAGACCAAATGTGATTTTGGATTACGGATATATTTTCAGATAATGTGCTTTGTTTTTCTCTGAACATTGCCCGTGTCTTTAATTAGTGAAGTGAAGAAGTTCATTCAGATCCACCAGAGATATTATAATTCCATAAATCTTATCAAATGAACATAAAGAGAAATCACGTCTTGAAATTATCTCCAGGACACTTCTGGATTAGCCCAAGAATCAAAGGATTAATTGATTTGTTTAGGAACATCAAGAAATTAAGATTGGACCAATAATCTGTTTCGCTGAAAGAGGAGTAGAGTTAGGAGCATAATAATCTTATTCTATTTATCTTTAATTTCATAGACATTGCTATTATGTGTCAAAGGAATTCCAAACACCTTGCATTAAATTGTTCCTCTGACTACGTTTTGTCCTATGACCCCCTTTTTAAACAATTTACAATAAAATTCTATTAATTATATCCAGTGAATTTGACAGAATGTACTTCCATATAGGGGTGCACAGCTATTTTGCTTTATTTAACATTGTATAAAATTTGTAATCTAACACATATTTTCTGTGTATTTTGATTTTTTCCCCTGTTATTATAAGATAAGACAGTTTATCTTTTAAGAAAAGCACTATACAACTTTATTTGGAAACAAAATTAAATGATTCTTAAATATGTAAAACCAGCTATGTAAGAAATATTGAATGACAGTAAATAATGAGTTTGTATTTTTTTCTAAATATTGATAAAAAGTTATCCGTTACACTACAGATGATTGTTTAAGCCAGGGGTGTCAAACTTGATTTCATTAAGGGCCACATCAGGGTTGTGTTTGACCTCGGAGGGGGGCATGGCCAGCTCCATGTCATTTCTGTTGGGACACCTGGGGTGGTCCGAGCGCTCTGCCAGCAAAAACAGGCTCCCGAGCTCTGTTTTCACTGGCAGAGGGTTGCAGGAGGCTGTGGCAGCTGAAAACAGAGCTTGGGACCCCATTTTCACCGGCAGAAGCACCATGGGCCGGTTCTTTGCTGTTTCCAGGGTGGCCCCATGGGCCAGATCTAAGTACCCCATGGGCCATATCCAGCCCCCTAGCCTTGAGTTTGACATCCCAGGTTTAAGCTTTCCGTCTCTATATGTTATAATCCTGCCAACCAGATGGCACTAAGGGGAACACAGATTAGAGAAGAATATAGAATGCTAAGTAGTTTGCCTGATGCCCTTAAGCTTGCCTGTTTCCTTCAGACAAGGCAGGAATTGTCTTATGGACAGTGATAAAGAACAACTCAATTTTTCCACATGAACAGAAAGTGGAATAGAATATTATGTATGTATGTATGTATTTTATATCTTCCCTTTCTATCCTCCATTTTTTCACTACAACAAAACCCCTATGGGCTGAGCTTTATAGTTTTTACCAAAAGAAGGGTCTTCTGTAAATTGTTTCTTATAATTATTCCTGAAAAAGTATTATTTTTGTAGATTATGCTGCAGAAGTCTTTAAATAAACCTTCACAGCAAAATACAATTACAAGTTCTAAGTAGGAACCCAGTTGATGATAGAACCCATAAGCAATCACTGACCACCAAAAGTTGTTTCATCTATTTATTACATACTTAGTGCTTTGAGATTTTGGAGAAAGCGTGTAAAAATAATCACTACCAAATTTTGTTTTCCAATGGCAGAAAAAAAATCGGTCATATCAAGCAATGCAATTTTATTGTGATTGACTGTAATCCTATGTCCATTTAGACGGGGGCCTATCCCTCTGAATTCACTGGATTCATTTCTGAGGATGCATGCATAATGTTCTACTGTTAGCAAGCCAATCAAATGCCATGTTAGTGGCAACACATCTGTGTGAAAGCAACTTTTCCCATTCTCAGTGAAAGGTGTAATTTTCAGCTGCCTCAAAGCAGTGACAGTGGAAATGTTTCTCAATTTTGCTTTGAACCGAAACTTTTATTTTTCTCCAAAAGCTCCCTGTGTAGAATATTGAAAAGTGGCATGAAAGCTCAATGATAAAAGCATCAAAGGTGAATAATCCCCATGCATTTCTTTTTTCATCTATACATACATGTACTGCGCTTGGAGAAGCCATTTTGCTGAGTGCAGCTGACATACTGCTTATGCACTAGAAATTGGAATGTAGTTTGTGAAAGTTCTGCACCTGTCACACTAGTCTGAGATCTGCACATCATTTGTTCTAAGAAGTCTTTATTTTCCATTCTGCTCCATTAAAAATTAGAATGCTGCATCTTTAAAGGAACATTCAGCTCCAAACAAACTAATATTAGATTTAAACATCCCTTTGCTTTTAAATATGTTTACTTTGAACACAGAATTCCATGTCTTAATTCCATGTGCTGATGGCTAGATATCAGTCAAAATATTCTATATACCAAAATATAACCATTAATGATAATTATTTGGTCAATTTGCCTTGTGCCTGAAGCTGCAGATCTAGAGAAATTCCTATTGTTACAATTGCCACTAATTGTTAGAAACACAGTGCAAAGATTATGCAGCAAATACTGGTGCAGAGTTGTATCATCAATGGTTCTCACTAAAAGGAACTCAGTAATAATGCACACTGGCTTTCAAAATTTAATAAACTATTTATTTCTTATGCTTTCTTGAAACCCCTTAAAGTGATCCTTATTTTATTTAAATAAGGCACTATAGCTTCCTCTCTTGTCTTTAATTATTTCAGGTATCCTATACGTAATACATTATTCTAAGCATGTACATAGATGCCGTTCTGTAGTTAATCTCTAAAGTCACTTTGGCCTATTAAATTGCTTTACAAGTATCACTGTTCTGTCTGGCAGTGGTTGAACAGAAGCTTAATTAGGAATCTTTTCAGTTGCTCGCCTGTAATCCCTGTAAAGTGGTTTGAGATGCCATGAGTTGAACTTCGCATCTTTTTACGCAGTATGCAATATATGCAAACACCTAATTTAGCATATAGGATATAGTGTAGGTAGTCCTTGACTTCCAACAGTTCGTTTAGTGACCGTTCAAAGTTACAACAGCACTGAAAAAAGTGACTTATGACTGTTTTTCACAGTTACGATCTTTGCAGCATCCCCATGATCAAGTAATCAAAATTCAGTTGCTTGGCAACTGGTTCATACTTATGACGGTTGCTATGTCCCAAGGACATGTGATCCCGTTTTGCAACCTTTTGACAAGCAAAATCAACGGGGAAGCCAGATTCCCTTAACAACCATGTTACTAATTTATTAACTGCAGTGATTCACTTAACAACTGTGATAAGAAAGGTCGTAAAATGGAGAAAAACTCACTTAACAAATGTCTCGCTTAACAACAGAAATTTTGAGCTCAATTGTGGTCGTAAGTTGAACACTATTTGTATATGGCATGCTTTCCCCCCCCCCTAAAAATTACCACAAAAATATTGGAGTTTATCTCTATAAATGGACTATTTAGTCTTTAAATTATCTTAGATTTTTGAAATCTTCTATAGAGAAAAATGTCCTTAAGTTGTTTGCTGCTTAAAGACCCCAGAAGAATCATTAGGGAATATAACCTCTTTGCTTTCGGTCATAATTCTAATAATGTGTCCTCTGGTGAAATGTAAGGTTAACAAAAAATAGCAGTCATAAGAATGCACAATGAAGTAGCACCCAATATTTAATGACCAATCTCTATTAGTTGCTCTACAGGTAGTCTTCGACTTATGTCTGTAATTGAGGCCGCAATTATGGTCATAAGTATGTGACAGTCACTAAGCAGGTTATCATGTGACTTCACAATCTTTTTTTTAGAGTGAATCTGGCAGTTATAAACATGGCAATAGTTAAGCCACTGCTTAACTTAATGGTCGTTAAGTGAACCCATTGTTTGTTAGGGGGTACTTTTTGCCAGAAACTGGAAATAAATGCCAGATTCTGGCACAAATGACATAAATCATGGTCACGTGACTGCAAGAAGCTGAAAATGGATGTAAATGGAGGCTGACTGACAAGCGCACAATATCGGGTCATGTGATTCCGAGGAGGTGGCAGTTGGAACTTTGAATCCGGGTCATAAGGAGCTTTTTTCAGCAGTTGCAAAGTAACTGTCAGGGACCATCTGTAGTGAATGAAGAGACTGACTACCACAACAGAGAAATGGATTAGCTGCAAGAACACACACATTAC
Source organism: Ptyas mucosa (assembly GCA_012654045.1). Taxonomy (NCBI): domain Eukaryota; kingdom Metazoa; phylum Chordata; class Lepidosauria; order Squamata; family Colubridae; genus Ptyas; species Ptyas mucosa. The sequence goes on along the minus strand of WNWU01000043.1, from coordinate 1,803,442 downwards.
TGAAATTAATTCTGTTACATCTTGTACAACTTAATTCTAGTACAGCTTCTACTCTTATTTGTAGTTGTGGCAAAATGAGTGGCAAACAAATCTAAGAAATGAATGAATGAATGAATGAATGAATAAATAAATAAATAAATAAAATTAGGAGTAACAATATATTGTGACTGGCTCTCTTTTCACAGATTGAATAAGATGGGGAGAGGAATTCTTAAAGCAAGAAGAACACAGTTTTAAAACCCTGCAATTACAGAGAGAAAATGAATAATTTGCTGAATTTAAATGTTGACATTTCTGAATTAAATATCTAATGTTAAATATTTTCATCATTTAGCTTCAAAAACTAAAACATCAGTGGTTAGTCTCATATCTGTGATAACCCAGCAATTATCTATCTAATTGTAGTTAAACAGTGATTATTTTACAGAAAAGGGAGGATACTGATCGGAAATATGTCTGAAGGTTGAATAGCTATGTCAATTTTAAATTTATGCTGTGCCATTTCACCCAAATCATTTTGTCATGCAGCTGTCATTTTTTTCAATGGTATCTGACAGGGAGAGTGCTCCCCCATTTAACCCAATTTAATACGTATTTTAGATGATGATTTCAGAAGATAATCTTTCAAACTGCCAGTGCAATTTATCAGTCTATTCACTAGAGAGCACATATGATCTAAAATTATTGGCAGACAACTCAGGAACTGCAGCCACACAGAAGACAGACAATAATTTATATCAGCCCTCCCTAGCTGATGGTCTCCAAATATGTTGGTCTTCGGTTCCCATAAGACCCCGTCAGAGTACCATCATACTGACTGAAGAAATCAAACACATCTGAAGAATACCAAATAGGGAAACCTGATTTATACATACAAAAACAGTGGAAAAACACAGAGTGATTGACATGTAACCTTCTGGCTACATAAGAAAATATATTAGCTTTCAACAATTATTATGGATAAATCGTCTGGTAAGATTCACATGCCAAAAAACAAATGAACTGGCCACAGAAAAATGTATGTAAACAAGAAGTTTACCTGTGATGTTAGTAAGGGTTGTGCATCTTCCACTTCAATGACAACATCTCGGCAAGGTGCAGCTGCTAGAATAGTAACTGCAGATAAAACAATTTATTAAACCAAGAGCCAAGAGACACTAAGAACCAGATTCAGGAGTCATAACTTCAGCTTTTATTTCTCTTAATGCTCTGCTCTTTTATTTGTTTCCTCCAGATGGGACAGTCTAGAGCAGGGGTCCCCAACCTTGGCCATTTTAAGACTTGTGGACTTCAAGTCCCAGAATTCCTCAGCCAGCTTTGCTGGGCGAAGAATTCTGGAAGTTGCAGTCCACAAGTCTTAATGTTGCCAAGGTTGGAGACCTCTGGTCTAGAGAATTGGGCTGCTGATTGTTAAAACTGGAAGAAAATATCCTTCCTTCTTCTAAATCAGGGTTTTTCAAACTTAGCAACTTTAAAATGAATGAACTTCAACTTCCAGATCTCCACAACCAAAATTCTGGGAATTGAAGTTCATACTTCTTAAACAAGAGACAAATGGACTTTCTTGTTTTTTTCCTTTGAAGACGTTTCATGTCTCATCCAAGAAGCTTCTTCAGCTCTGACTGGATGGTGGGGAATGGAGTCCAGTTGCCTCTTGAAAAAAGCACCTTTGGGACAACCATGACCTGGATGACTGAAAATCTTCATAGACACACTTCTTAAAGTGGCCAAATTTGAAAAACATTGCTCTAAATGAATTGTATTTGGGGAAATTACTTGCCAAGTCAAATTGCTCAGGAAGTGGCTTCCAAAAGGCAGGATATAATTAGTGTTTATTTTAGAGCAAAGTACATTTTCTGTATTTAAGCTCAAAATGCAATTGCTTATGTTGCCAAAATAACCCATTCCTGCAAGATGGAATTATCACCAAGCTTGGAGGAACCCCAAAGTCTTATAGGTAAAAGGAGGCATATTCAGTGCTCATGAACAATCAGAAAACTTCTGGGGGCAAGGGAGTGAAGCGGATGGTCTGTATTTGAATCCACACTGCAACGTTTTGGTTAAGCTTCCTCTTTAATGAAGTTAAATGCAGAACTATATGCTAGAATTTAAAAAGTGAGACAAAGTTATAGTAAGAGCAATGAAAGTAATCTTATTCATCCTTGGTATATATTCCAAACCATGAATGTTAATGGCTATTAATTATCTGGTTTCATTCTTTCTCAATTAATACTGATTTTCTTTTCACTGAGACTACTCAATATATGAAAAACAATGATGGACTTTTATAAAAGTGTTAAACTATCACCAAAGTTTAGTTGTGCTCATTTATTTCAATGGGTTTTTTGTAAAATCAATAAATTATCTTAGTAGTAACAAGACTGGAACAACAATAAATGAAAAATAATGTGTTTATTTTATAACTATACCTTTCATCTGTGGTGCAATATCTTCTTTAGTAATGTAAGGATCACAGCGAAACCTCTCCAGTAAATCAATGGTACATTGTCCCACAATAGGCTTACGGCCAAACTGCCTGTGATCTATCACTTTAAGAACTAGTGATGGAGTGTACAATTCCTCTTTGGGCAACAGCTAGTTAAAAACGAACAAAATATATATTATATAGACTATATTTAAAACCAATTACAAAAATACATCTAACATAGTAACATCTGGGATGGAGAAGATAAAAAGTCAAAGTAATACATTTATTTTTAAATGTACAGTGATACCGTGGTACTCTACTGCTTTGAAACTTATTGAATTTGGTACTCAACACAAAATTTTGTCCCTGTACTCACTGTTTGATACTCAACGCACAAGCTAAAACTTGTTGGTGTTGGCCATCTTGTGATTTGCTACATTGTTTCTTATGGGAAAAATTTGTTTGGTACTCATTGTTTTTGACACTCATCGCCCTTCCCGGAACCAATTAAAAATGACTACGAAAGTACCACTGTATATCAACACATATAAAATCTGATTGAACTTTATGACATAGTTGCAGCTGTTTTCTTGACTTTTTTTTTTAATCTCCTGAGTATCCCTGCAAAAGACATTTATATGGATTGGGAGCACAGTGTGGAGATTAAATATTTAAACTTTCTTTTCTGGTGAAAATTAAGGTCCACATTCTACAGTCAAAATGGACAACCTTGGGGACTCCAATCATAGACTGCTTACATCTCTCCCAGATTGATTCTTAGGGGAAAAAATGGCTAAATCAAAAATAAATTGCTTTGATTCATTTTGCTACATGATATTCAGAATAAAAAAACTATTAAGCACCAAAGAAGCTAACAAATGAATACAGTTTTATATATTCAGATGGGAGAATGTGATTTTTGCTTCAGTTCACAAAAAGTTTTATGTTCAGGGAAGAGATGTGGAAGATAATGACTTTAGCAAGTGATGCAATTAAGCATTTAGTAGGGAAGGGAGATATACTGAATACTGCTTGATATTCTACAATGTACCCACTTTGTGCTGTGCATCTGTATGTACCCCTGTATTATACCATGGGTGAAATCCAGCAGGTTCTGACAGGTTCTGGAGAACCGGTAGTGGAAATTTTGAGTAGTTCGGAGAACTGGCAAATATCACCTCTGGCTGGCCCCAGAGAGGGGTGGTAATGGAGATTTTGCAATATCATTTTCCCAGGAGTAGGAAGGGAATGGAGATTTTGCAGTATCCTTCCCCTGCAATGCCCACCAAGCCATGCCCACAGAACCGGTAGTAAAAAAATTCGCATTTCACCACTGGTTTATACCGTAATAATGATATCTCTACTATAGGAATTCAACATTCCATCTCATGTATCTTCCCATCTATTTCTGAATAAGGATACAGACATATCCAAACTTAAAAAATAGGATTCATTTACAATGGTTAAATTTTTGCTCTGGACAGTTTACAGAGTGAATATATGTATCAACATATATACTGGTTCTATTTTTTTAATGATCAATATGTAGTCAAAATATGTTATACAGCTTTGCTATGAAGTCTTTGCAGTATCATACCACTTTCATGAAGAGAACAGATCCGGGAAAATTAGGTGTCCTCTTCAAGTTTTTGATCACTACAGATTCTACCATTACATCTCCACATTCTATAATGAGACTGGGAGAAGTCACAGAAGCCATTTGATAGTTTTTCATGTTCCGTAATCCCCAGGCAAGGATCTATTAAAACAAATGAAGCAACAGGCCCCAAAACATCACATTATGAAGAGAAACATAATCTGCTGCAAAATTAATGTAAAAAAAAGAAGAAGGGGGGTCTGAATGGGACAACTCGCTGTGGCCAAGTCACTGCAACCAACTTGCCATGGCCAACTCACCATGGCCAACTCACTGTGGGACAACTTGCCATGGCCAACCTGCCACAGCAAACTCACCATGGAACAATTTAACAATTCAATTACTTAAAATAAATATTTTTTTAAAAAATTGTCATTCACATTTCCTTTTGTCCCTCATTTTGCATCTTGACTGCTACTGACTTCATGGATTTAGCCATGAAGGTTTTTTTGGCATGAATTTGAAAATGTTTTGCCATTGTCTTTTTCTAGGATGTTGTATTAATTCCCAGGGCAACCTATTCTCATGAATGTAATGCTACTTTATTCATCAATCCAAGTCCATTTCATAATATTCAGCATTTCCATAACATATTTTGAAAGTGCTCTTAGTTCACCTAGGTAGTTCTTGGATGCCCACAATAGTCCTTAGATGCAAGACTTAGATATAATTGTTAATTTGAGATCAAGTTCATGACGGATATGAATTAAGGATTTTTGAATTTATCATTAAAACTTCTAATAATGACATCAAATCTTGGATGAATGTTATTGCATAACGAAAATAAAGCATCATCCAGATTTTTTGGGGGGAGGGGATAGTTGCCTAAGCACTTGATAGCAGCTGTTTATTATACATTAAAAGTATACTAAGATTTTATGCTAGCACTTGGCCTTGTGTAAACAAGTATGCCCAAATGCCCTATTAACATGTCACTTTGGATAACAAATAAACAATAATCAAAATACCTCAATTGCAGTAAGTTGCACAACAGGTCTAATTCCTTGTGGTACCATATATAGATTTGGTGCTCGCTGAGAAGGAAGAATTGGAAGATTGGTGCCACCCTGTTTAAAGATATAATACATGTTTCTATAATTTATAGTGAGACCAAACATCGATATTATCTTATCGAAATATCTTAAGTCCAAAATAAGTCAATTTATTTTTCATTACCTTTTCATTCAGTATAAGCTCAGCAGCTAAAAGAACATCTCCACAAGCCTTGCCTCCATTCTTAACTGGATACCAAAGAAGTTTTGGATTGATATCAATATCTGGGTTCAATTTTACCATTGGAGAGCAAGAGGTTCTTCCAAGAAATTCGTCTTTGCCCTGAAATCCCAAATACCAAAATGATCATGTATCTGACATCATTAAACTAAAACAAGACATAAAAGTTTGATATGGTACCTACCACTTGGTCATTGTCAAAAAGGTCAACAACCACCAGAGGAGGATTTTGTGCTACCATTAGGGGATCACCGTAAATTTCAATATCATCAAATATAATTGTTTGATCCCAGGTTGGGTTCAGAGTTGAATGGATAATCTCAGTTGTTTTGCTTCGATGAAGGAATGAAACATGAGCATATGGATCTGAAAGAGCACAGCAAGGGAATACTGATATAGACTTATTTAGAGTTAAGTTTGTACATTTTTCTACACTCTCTCTTTTCGCTTCACTTAACAATCTTAAAACTAGCCCTAACCTTGGTACTGAGTCATAGTAATCCACACTGCATGATTCCAAGATTCCAAAATTGTAATTTACATCTCTCCCTTTTTTTCAGAACTAGAGGCAAATGAATACAAGAGCTTTAGGCCTATTATTTTTTTAAAACCGTTAAAATCATAAGGGACCTCTGAAGAAGGGGGTGAGGATATCGTTTTCTGTACAAATTGCTATGGCTGGATATCATTTAAAGATTATCCCTCTGATTCCTTATGCAAGAGATGTAATGGCAGCGTTATATATATTTTTAACTTTAGCAGTTAGAAAGTTAATGAAGTGAATAAAGACTTCAAGGGCCCACATTTATCCAGGTAATTCTTTCTTTCCAATAGTATAATTTTCTTCTGGAAAATGTTTATGGTGTCCTGATTTATCTCTGTGTGTGGGAAATAGAATGTAACTTTTAAATGAAAACTACCTGGATATTTGAAAAATAACTGTGAGCCTGTAACTTTTAAAAGCTAATGAAAAATCTTAAAGCTGTGATCATCACAATCTACATATGATGCCTACGCAGATTGTCATACGTTTTACATTATATATGTTATGACATTTTATATACTGAACCAAAACCAAATAGATTCAAAATGACCACAAACTGCATCTTACAACTTCAAATCCACCCCCACCTCCTGAAAAAGACATTGCATAACATGCAACATAATACTCCTAATTACAGTTTAACTCCTCCTTGTGATTCTACTAATGTTTTATTTATTTTTTTTGCTAACTATTATTAGCTAAATCTTTTGCCTGCCTTTTCCTGAGCTCTTCTGGTCCTTAAACAAGAGAAGAAATCAGAAGAATCTTGGAAAACAAGCAAAAGGAAGTTGAGTCCTATGAAAAGAAGGATTGGAAATTAAGTCTGAGGAGGAAGAGCCAAGTCCAATGTTCCCCAACTGCACCCCAGGGCTTTTGACTGGGGTATTCTGGGAGTTGAAGTCCACACATCTTAAAATGTCTATGGTTGGGAAAGACTGGGTTACAGGATAGTGTTAACAAGGGAAAAAACCAGAAGAGAACCAAAGCTCAAGTATGGTGATGCTCCTTTAGTAATGGTGCCCATAAAGCATTGGACCATGATATTTGAAGTATTAATCTGATTGAGGATTAATATTCATTAGTGGGATGTTTCTCTTTTACATATTTTTAATGAGATGATATCAGGGGTGAAATGCTACCAGTTCACACTGGTTGAGACGAACTGGTAGCAGCGGTGGTACGTAGTTCGGTGAACCGGTAGCGGTGGCAGTGCGAAGCTCCATCCATTCGCCCAGATGTCATTACTTCCTGGTTTTAACCAGGACATAATCTGTTTTTGACCCTCTGCGCATGCACAGAAGGCTTTGCGCATGTGCAGAGGGTCCAAAATCACACGCAGAGCACGCACTTCTAAACCAGTAGGGAAGGTAAGTTGATTTCACCCCGGGGTGATATTCATATGTAGAGACATGAGAGCTATTCTTGACTGAAGTAGTATAGATATATGTACATAAATGATGCTTCCATGAAGTAAAGACCTTGCACGCATTGCTTTTTTTCTTTAAATTGCTTTTTTTATTTTTTGTGTTATTGTTTGAACTGTTTGACCAGAGTTCTGCTATATAAATATTTTAATGAATAAACATCACTATTAAATAATCAAATCTTTGATTAGCCATAACATTCTGAACAGGAAATGCTCAAATTATTTCCCTGGCTTATCAAGCTGTTTGTTCTAGAAAAATATCAGAAAAAGATACACGTTCTTTGAATTCATTCCCTAGCTTCTATTCTCTGTACCTGAAAAACTGTCTTTGTCCAAAGCTGTAAGATTTCTTCCCTGATAGATGTAACATCGAAGGTGGTAACTAAAAACTCCTAAAACAACAAAAACACAAGTCAGTGTATATGAAACAATCTTTTTCTTTATGTACGCTTACCTTTGAACCAGTAACTCCTGGTGACTAAGTGGACAAGTCCCTCCAGTTTATTTCCTAAGGCTGAGAGAGAGTGACTGACTTATGATTACACAACTGATTTCATGCTTAAGGAAGGGCTAAAATTGACAGTTTATAAACACTTACTTTTGCTTCTTCTCCTTATCCTCTTTATTCTGTCTATGTTAGTACGAGTCTCTATAGTTATTCCCCCATGTATATTTTTTATGCTATACTTGTCAGTAATTTCCGATTTCTAGTCATTGTTTAGCATGTATTAGTCTCCATTAATTCTATAGTAATTTTAATTATTTGGTTAGGCTGAAGTTTGTTGAACATTTCAATCATTCTCTTCGTCTGTTTTTGCCACAAATAAATGGATCCATCTGGTCCAACAGTATGCTATGTCAACATCTGGCATTCAGGAAAACACTGGAGAACAGCTAATGCATTTGTTATTTCTAATATAAGTGTTGTCTGCCTCCAAAGTCTTTGGGTTGTAGGTTTCCAGGGTGTTGAAAGCAATAACCAACTAGGATCATTTCTACAAATCAGATCGAAAATGGAATGGAAACATAGTACAATTTTAATAAGCATAAGACTGGTCATATCAGATATGCCCACATTTTGGACTAGCTTCTTTAACTGATCAAATAAATGGAAATTAACCTTTCTTTATCATTTCTATCAGTGTTTATTTTGAAATAATGATGTGAAATACAGCTGTATTCTAAAGTCAAATTGATTATTAACTAAATCTTGCCAGAAGTTAAAGTACAGCAATACATTTCTACTAATCCAAGAAACAGACTGAAGACTGAATGATATTAAAGGATCATGGTTAATGATGTGGACCTCTTCCTGTTCTCACTTCACTCTATTAATTTTTGTGCATTGCCCAATGAAAGCAATTTGGCTTGGAGTTTACATATTTGCATTTTGGGAGGCCTTACATCAGGCCTATGGATCATAGAATCTTCTTTCTTGGCAGGAAAGGGCTCAGAATAGCCCTAATACAAAAACAGTATTAGGCATGTTCGCCAGTTTGAGTTTATACTGCATGTCAACTACAATAAAAGAGCAGCTGTGAGAAAACCAAGGAATCCCATCACTTTGAATAAATAATTTGAACTGACTTACTGTCAAAGTTGCAAGAAACAATTGGAGTGTTTGCACCAAACGAATTTGCTGCTGAATCTGTAGACTTCTCAGAAGTCTGGTCTTCACCTTCAATACTAAAATCTGCTCCCTAAGAGTATATAATTATTCAATGTTTATAAAGGACTTAGCTTAAACCCATAGTTTCAAAGTGGTCTTTGTTATCAGGCTTATCAAATAACCCAACGTGAAAAGAAAAAGGGAAAGGAAAGGAGAGAAGGCAAACACGGCCATCCATTCTTAGCTATAAGAATTCCTAAAATTAATGATGTCACTAAAGACCTGATTTAATGGATCACATTTCCTGGAAATAGGATTTTTTAAAAACTAACTCAGCACATAATTTTCTTCTACTTAATTATAACTTCTTATTCCAATGAAATGGGGAAGAAACTTCTCAGAACAGAAAAGCATCTTTAGACTACCGCTTCAAAACAATGATATTCACAGTTTTGTTGTAGCATTTCCTACCCCCTCCCCCTTGGGGGAAAAAAAGGCATTTAAAAAAAATCTGTATTTCTCTCTGACTGTACGTATCTGCTGCAGTCTATTAAATCCCAAAACCATAATGCAGTAGAGGTAATCCTTGACTTACAACTATTTGTATAGCAACTGTTAGAAGTTATAATGGCACTAAAAAAAAAGACATATGATCAGTCCTCATACTTATAACCATCATAGCATTCCTCATAGTCACATAATCAACCAGCTTCTAATTATGACAGTTGTAGCGTCCTGACTCAAGGTTGACTCAGCCTTCCATCCTTTCTAAGGTAGGTTAAATGAGGGCCCAGTTTGTGGGGGCAATAAGCTGACTTTGTATAAATATACAAAAGTATGAAGGCTATTGCTTAATGCATTGTAAGCCGCCCTGAGTCTCCGGAGAATGGCGGCATATAAATCAATTTTTTTTAAAAAAAGATTGCTATTTGCGACCTTTCTGGGCAACTTTTTACATGCAAACTCAATGGGGGGCAGGGGGGGAGAGACCCGGATTTTCTTAAAGACTGTGCAATTCACCTAACCACAGTGACTCACTTAATGACTGTGGCAAAAACGGTCATAAAATCTGTTGCGACTCAATGAACAATTGCCCTGCTTAGAACACTTTCTTGGTATATTAAACAACATCTGCAGAAGGGAAGATTGTTAGGATTGTGACAAGGGAAAAAAGAATTGAGAGTGCCACTTTTTAATCCACTTGCCTAGGTCACATTTAAGTGCACTTTTTAAATTATAGGTTATCCTCGAAGTGATTGTTAAGTGATAACAGACAAGACAAATTATCCCTACGTACAAGAGCTCCTTCAAGTTTAAAGATGGCAGCTGCCCCATATGCATCTGAAGGAGCCATTTTTCTTCTCCAGCGTCTGCGGCGAAAAGTATCAGAACTACTTTGCTTCCAGTGAAACTTCCACCCAATCAAAGATGCAAATTCCCACCCTTCGCGATCTTCATATGATGTGGTTTCCTAAAAGACAATCATAACAAGAAGTTCAATGTACTTCTTTGACAAAACATAGAATTATTTTCTGGCATCTATTTTCTACATGCTGCCCCCTCCTTCCATTCTTTTCCATAGACGCTCATTGTTGGCTGCAATTTCTTTGTCTTACCTTTGATGCAGTTGTTTGGTTTGGATCCTTTCTGCGTTTTCGAACTAACCTTCGCCTTCGATGGGTGTGATACATTTTTTCTGTTGCGCTCCAGGATTTTGGTTTATTGTCAGGAGGAATGGTAATTCCATATTCCCAACCTTAAATGAAAAATACATGTATTGGCCATTAAAACTGGACTTTCCTTCCATAGTTCGCCAACCTTTCCTCATCTTTTTCTCATAAGCCAACATTCATAAGACTCATTACAGTCACATTTGAAATAAAAAGCAGTCTGCAAGTTCAATACTTGCCTTTTTCATCCACTGCTCTGTTGATGTCATATATCCAAGCATCATCGTCCCACATCCAGCCAGGAGGACACATTATTTCACCTGGTGGGGGGGCTTTTTCTCCATTCTTTGAAATATAGAAAGAATCATACTAAGAATTATATTCACATTTAGCAGAATGATATATGTGCATATAATCATGGGTTTTCAGGGGAGGCTAAAAAATTAACATAATAGCTGCAACTGCATATCAAAACTCATTTTTTTCCACATAATACACAAGAAAAAATTCAATCTCGTAGATGGGTCAACATCTTGATGTTTTTTACCCCATTATTTGGGGATACCTCTACATTTCATAATAACTCATTTCAAAGTACAGTACCTGAAAGACCGCTAATTTTATTATCAGATCCAAATGAGGGTCAAAAAATGTATGTCCCAAGAAATGTTTAAACCTTTGAAGTCCTATAATACCTTTGAGTGTTTTGATGCATTAGACTAGCAAGACTAATATCAGTTCTTTTCTATTTGACTCTTCCTGATGTACAATTGGAAGCAGCAAACTAGGATCCAATAGTTGTAAACTAGCAATAGAGTTAGATGCAACTTTTTAAAGGGTGCACACATGAATTCTGCATTCAAATTTATTTTACAACTCAGTAATGCACATTTTAGTTTGCTTGCACATTGCAATTTAAATTTCATTTTACACAGAAATAATAATATTAAAAACAAATGTGTTTCCTTCAAGAGCTCAAGGCAACATTTTCTCCATCAATTCTTCTCCGGATAATCTAGCAGACAAGTATGGGCTGAGAGTCAAAAACTGACCCAACCTCACCTACAGTGCTTCCATGGCTGAAGGGGCATAGACATAGAATGTTAAACATGGTTTGATAAACACAAATACAGTGTTCAGTATGCTAAGCCATAATGGACAGATCATACTCTGCCAAAATAAACAAACCATATTATGGTTTAGTATTAACTGTTCTGCCCCAGCTACAGAACCCAAGAAATGTAGTACACACAAAACTCTGAACAACTCCATTTACTACAAACACAGTCTTTTTCAAATGCAGGCTATTACTAAAAATGTCCTTAACAGCCTGCCAGGAATTCCAAAGATTAGATAAAGGCTTACAATAGTTGGCAGTTAGCCCAGAAACCAGGTTTGCAAGGAAAATTCACTCTCAAATGCTCAATGAACGACCGGACGAACACACATTGTTTCCTGCAACGTTTGCCAGCTATGTGTAAACTTAAATAGGCTAAGGGAGTGGCCAATTAGCCCCAAGCCTTACTCTTGAGGAGACCTCCTCCTGAGTAACAACTCCTGCCTTTTGGCAGCTCTGCATGCTCATGCATTGAGAAGAGGCTCCTCCACTTCACTCTCTCCACTTGAAGGAGCCTCTGGAGGATCTGAAGGCCCTGGCTGAATCTCTGCCTCTGGCACCACATCTTCTTCAGCCTCCTCGCTGTCCGACTCGAGCGCTGGCTGCACAGGCTGCTGGCGCGACACCACACCAGCTTAGACTTAATGAGATCTTGTAGCAATAGCCCTTAAACTTATAGACCACTTCACAGCACTTTAACAGCCCTCTCTAAGCGATTCCCAGAGTCACCATATTGCCCCCAACAATCTGGGTCCTCATTTCACCCACCTTAGAAGGATGGAAGGCTGAGCCAATCATGAGCTGGTGAGACTCGAACTGCTGAACTGCTGGCAGTCGGCAATCAGCAGAATTAGCCTGCAATACTGCATTCTAACCACTGCAGCACCATGGCTCTTATGGGATTGACAATAAATTGCTTAGTTTCAGGTAGATCCTCACCAACTGGCTGTGCTCTCTCTCTCCCTCTCTCCCTCCCCCCCACACTCTCTCTTTCACACACACACCAAACACATTAAGTCACCCATACCTGGAAAAAAAATCTGCAGCACTTAAAATTGCTAAGCCATCAGAAGCAGCTCTTACCACATCTGTATATTGATCTTCAGCTGCTTTCCATTCTCCTCCAGGGTAACGGCTCTCATTTTGATATACTTCATCAGTGAATTCAGTGTGGCCAGCATCTGCTTCTGTTAGCAAGCTGTGGAGCCAGAAGGAAGACTTCAAAGTATTAGATAACAGGGGATGTTCAACGAAAGACACTGTGCTACAGTATAAACCCCAGGGCACGGTTCTTTTTAAAAGGTTTTTAAAAAATATTTACATTATCTATTTTTTAAAAATTAATATAAAGCTATTATAGCTATTTTTAGTTTTTTTGAACTTTTTTTGGTAATAACAGCAATAAATAAAACTGCAGCTTAGTAAGATATGATGCAGACATTGGTGACATACAGCTCTATCTACTGGGGGGAAAATTATGTGTTTCTTTGCTTTAGAATAAAACAGTAGGGAATAAAAAAAATTAAAACCAGATAGGAGGAGACAGAAAACTAAGTGAAGGGGGAAGGGGGAAGAAAGTACTCCATGAGAGAAGGAGGAAAAATTGAGATAAACTAATAATAGAAGCAGTGAGCTGATAGAAGAGCTTGGGGACAAAATAAAAAAAAATAGTTATCTGGGATGAGTTTGAGTCTATTATTCCCAAGAAAGTGGGCAGCGTTTTTGGATGATTAAATACAATCACAGCTATGTTAGGTTTATATCCTCCTGAAAAGTGATATGTGGCTGGGCCAGATTGTGTCCAATGTTACTTTGTTGGAAGGAGCAATTCCGTGTGCCATAATGATTGCATTATTCTGCCTTCTTCTCAAGACCCTGTCACTGGATCCATTAGTACTGGAAAATTTCATCCAGTTGCTAACCTTCCTTTTCTGGTTGTTGAAAAGGAAGTAGATCTCCAGCTAATTATCTGGACCTGTTGCAGTCAGGTTTCAGACCAAGATATAGCACCATCAGATTTAAGAGAAAATTTTTACAAAATGTTTTACAGATGGCATTTAGACCCGAAAAAACTAGCTTGTATGTACCCAAACCTGCAGCCCAAATGTTAGAGATGTGATTGCCAGGATGCCACATATTATCACATACGGTGGACTTGTAAAAAAATTAAGGTGTTTTGGGTTAAAATTTGGTGGATTATTCAAAATATTTTGAAGAAAAAGATTAAGTTTACGCCACAGTTTTTTTTGTTGGGAATAATGACGGATTGTACAGTAATAGAAACTAAGTTGATTTTAAATTTAATAACGGCAGCAAGATTACTGGTGGCACAATATTGGAAGAAGGAAGATATACCCACCATCGAGGAATGGACATTAAAAGTAGTACATTTGGCAGAAATGGCGAAAATTTCCGCATACCTTAAGAGATTATTCGAACGAAAGATATATAATGGAATGGAGAAGATGGATCGATTATATTCAAAACAAATATCGGACTAAAAAACTTCAAAAACCCTATGAATGAAATAATTTGACTTTGTTAGTGTTTTATGTGTACAATGTTTTGTGTGCTAGGAGTTAAAGATCTAGGGTTAAAGTAGTTCAATGTATTGTTAGCAGATTATAGTTTAGGTTTGCTGAATGTCAGACCCTGTGCTAGTCCTGGGAAGTTCAGGGAGGGGGGAGGGGGTGGGGGGAATGGGAGGGGGGTTGGGTATGTGGGAGGCAATAGGGGGGGTGTGGGTTAGGGAGAGGGGCAGGGGCGGGAGAAAATGTTTGTACTTTTTATAAAACTTTTTAATTAAAAAAAAAAGAATCATCAGATGATAGTCAGTTATATATCTCTGTCCCAGCTCATCCAAATGATGCAGTCAAGGCATTTTCCCAGGGCCTGGAGGCTATATAGGTCTGGATGGGGAAGAACTAGCTTTGGCTCAATCCTGAGAAAACTGACTGGCTTTGGGTTTTAGGTCACGTGTACTTAATCATTTGCAACAGGCTGAATCTGACGCTACCCTTGAAAATCATTTGAAATTTCAATCCAGAATGCAGTGAAATATAATGTGCACATATGGCATTCCCTGGCACTGCTGCTAGCTCCCAATCGGCGTAGAGGTACAATTTAGATGCCAGTTGTCACCTTTAAAGTCTTTCATTTTTCTTTTTTAAAACAATTGGATAATTATGTTTTTAAACGTTGTTCACCATCCAGAGTTCCTCTGGTTGATCATATTCATTTGGTTAATAAATATATAAGAAGTATAACTTATAAGTAGCATATAAGAGAAGAATTAGCTAAAAGCAGAGGAGAAAATTGAAAAGAGTAGTGGTGATGGGTGACCTCTAAAAAGCACTATGAAGGAAGGCAGTCTAAAGGGAGTGGATGTAGTAGCTGGACTGAGCTGGTTGGGGACAGAATCCAAGAGAGGAGACAAATAGGAAAATTTGGGGAGTTCAGCAAAAGAGAAGGGAAGGATGCTAAAGAGGATTGGTGGATGGCAAAACATGTGGAAAGGAGGTGGCTCATCTGAACTGGTTGTTAATAGCCAAGCTGTTCTGGATATTCTACCCACAGGCACAGTTTTTAGAGTTCTTAATATAAATTTTCTCAATTTGTTTAGGCACATAAAACAAATGTTCATAAAAGGTAAAGGTAAAGGTTCCCCTCGCACATATGTGCTAGTTGTTCCTGACTTTAGGGGGCGGTGCTCATCTCCATTTCCAAGCCAAAGAGCCAGTGCTGTCCGAAGACGTCTCTGTGGTCATGTGGCTGGCATGGCTAAATGCCAAAGGTGGACAGAACACTATTACCTTCCCACCAAAGGTGGTCCCTATTTTTCTAATTGCATTTTTTACGTGCTTTCGAACTGCTAGGTTGGCAGAAGCTGGGACAAGTAACGGGAGCTCACCCGGTTACGCAGCACTAAGGATTCAAACTGCTGAACTGCCGACCTTTCGATCAACAAGCTCAGCGCCTTAGCCGCTGAGCCACCACGTCCCTTCTTAATACAGCAGGAGAAAAAAAAGTAGATTTGTTCAGGACCGAAAGAGAAGCATTAACTTTCCTGAATAAAATATCTCCTACATCTTCTATTACAGGTGGCCTTCCACTTACAACCACAATTGAGCCCAATGTTGTTGGGTGAGACATTTGTTAAGTGAATTATGCCTCATTTTATGACCTTCCTTGTCTCAGTTGTTAAAGTGAATCACTACAGTTGATAAGTTAATAACCCGGTTGTTAAGTGAATCTGGCTTCCCCAGATTCTGACTTTGCAAAATATGATCTTGGGACAGAGCAATGGTCATAAATATGAACTAGTTGCCAAGCATCAGAATTTTTATTATGAGGATGCTGGAAAGGTCGTAAGTGTGACAAACAGTCATAAGTCACTTTTTTCAGTGCCGTTTTAACTGTGAATGGTCACTAAACAAACTGTTGTAAGTCAAGGACTATCTGTACAAAGGAGTAATTCTAGTACTCTTAATAAAAGTAGGAATGTTATCACAGAGAATCTGCATAAGACTCAGGAATACGCCTCAAAACTAGGCACCTAGCTTCCACTTATCTTCTATCTTATCATCATGGATTACATAATCAGTGAAAGTAAATAGATTAAAAAGTAAATAAAATGTTATTAAACTGCTTATTGAGAAAATGCAATCCTTCCTTCCATCTGCTGATAGCTGAGATAAGACTGGTCTATTAGCCAAGTTATATTCTGTAGATTACTTGGTTTCAGACAAGGTCCTTTTCTGCGCCTTGAAACTTGAATTTGCCTCTAAAAATCTTTGGGAGGCCCTTGAAATAGCATAGTTGTTTCTCCCTGGGATACAATACACCTGTGTTGGCTTCTCCAGAAGTGTCAAAACAAGCTTGCACCCATCAGCCCTTTTCTCAACATTCATAACTTAAGGAAGCCCTTATTTAGGTTGTTACCTTCCCTTGGCATAAGCAGGTTTATGCATGAGATCTTGAAAGAGCTGCTTTTCAACAGGAGTTAGCATTTTCCTGCCTTCCTTTCTTCCTGCTAAATTTATAACAGGAAGAAAGGAAGATTTCCTCCAATGGAAATTACATAAGCTTCCCCCTCCCCACCTTTTTATGAGAAGAATCCAAGTCAAAATCTGACCTTCTTTCAGGATCAACGAACCACTCGTCTTCCCACTCCCATCCTTTGGGAGGCAAAAAATATTCTCGTTTCAGTTTGATTTTTCCTGTGACATCAGAAAACTTGTGGCGTCCAACAAGCCCTCTGGTCCCCCACTTTCCAAACATAAGAACCTGGTTTTCATACTGTTGCCAAAAAACGTAAATACAACTTTAGAAAAATGAATCCGTTCACTGTCAGCATTCCAAAGCCATCAAAACAAGACGTCAGATACATGTTTAAAACTTCTTTATACTCAGTCTATAATCATCACTCCAGCCTTTCCCAGGACAGAACAGAACAGAATAACAGAGCTGGAAGGGACCTTGGAGGTCTTCTAGTCCAACCCCCGCTCAAGCAGAAAACCCTATTTAACTACTTCCCGCTTTATTCTATAATCTCCATCTAGATGAGATGGGTGGCACATACATTTAATAAATAAATAATTCCTAGTCAAGGGGTCTTCAAGTTCTTCATCTTCTCATATCCTTCTCCCTAATGAAACCTAAAATTCTAATTGTCAAAAACAGATCTTGGTATTTTTCTGTCCACACAGAAAAGGCATCTCCATATCAAATATTATACCTCTTCCCCAGTCTAATAAATGTTCAGGTTTATATATTAATGCTCAAGAAACTTCCCCAGCAGATGTATAATTATACATTGTGTTCATCTGTGAGTAATGTCGGGAGAAGCCCTAAAACAATTTCAAAAATAAAACTATTGGAATTAGCTAAAAATTCATGAAGGTCATGGAAGGAGGCAAGGATGGAGTTTGCTGGCCTCTCAAATAAAGCCTGAGCAATGTTCAAATGAGTCTAAAGACATGGGAACCTTTGCAGAGCTTTAGCTAAGGAAAAGCTTTAGGACTATAGATTAAATAAAGACTTGAGCACATTTACCAATCTCTCTCTCTCTAATGGCAGCAGTGAATCCAAATATAACCCACCTATATGGCCTGCAGATCCCTTTAGCTTTCCTCAGCCAAGTTTTTGTGGCCTATAAAGCTGCCCCTTTAGATCTTTCTCCTGAATCCATAGGAAATTGTTGCTTAATTTGGGGAGAAAAATATTTATGACCAGGATCAATTCTGCTTATCCTTCCAAAGAAGTCCTGAAGTTTCAAACCCAACTTCCCTGGTAATATTAGTGCATCCTGAAAAAAGTATTTACCTGCGATGCATAACAGCTGCAGCTGTCTGAACTGAAGCACCTGCTACCTTCAAAATCAAGCTTTGGGCTGTAGCAGCCTGAAATAAGTCCTTTTTTAAAAAAAAAAAATTGATTTATATGTAAGCCGCCCTTCTCCGGAGACTCAGGGCGGCTTACAGTGCGTTAAGCAATAGCCTTCATACTTTTGTATATTTATACAAAGTCAGCTTATTGCCCCCACAATCTGGGTCCTCATTTCACCTACCTTAGAAAGGGTGGAAGGCTGAGTCAACCTTGAGCCTGGTGGGATTTGAACTTGCAGTATTTGCAGGCAGCTGAAGTTAATAACAGTGTTTTAGACTGCTGCGCCACCAGGCTCTTTGATTCAAAACACTGAGAAGGGTGATATCGTGCCAAGCTACGAAGCTGTTATCTATTACATGGCTTTTGCTGAATTATTTTGTTTATCACTTTATTTCCTACTTTTATATTAAGGGGCACTCAAGACAACTAACACAGAAGAATAAGTAGGGGAATACAAAACAACACATTTTTCATGTTTTCAGATGGCAATGTGCAATACCAGTGATAGACCTATTAACTACTGTAATAAAGGTAAAGATTAAGATTTGCCCCTGAACAAGTAGTTGTACTATCGATTTGATCAATCTTTGGCAGAAGCCACTGTACATGTGTCCCAAGCATGTTCCACTAAAATGAACAGGAGCTGTACAACATATTACAGAAATAATTTTTTATTTCATTTTTAAGTCCTGAGGGGACGTGAGAATGAAGAACAAGAAAAACAATCCTTGAAGCCTGATTTCAGAATATTAGCATAAAGGGCCAAATTTCAATTTCCCAGAGTAATGACAGAGTAATGATTAGGCACATACCATTTCAGCAAAGACACTGAATGCTCCTTCCGCAAAGCTATTGAATTTTTTTTCGACTGCACTCAAGCCAAGCCAAAAATTGACTCGCAGCTGTGCTGGTATTTTGACATTGTTGTTTTTGTCTTGTGGGTACTAAAATATGTTTTAAGAAAAAAAAAACCAGTCACTTCCAATGTGTCTTCATCACAACAAAACACATACAGTACAGATTTCCAGGACTTGTGCCCCACAGTGTAGCTTGTGCTTTTTCTATCAGAGGCTACTTCAAAAAAACCCACAAAAAACAGAGAGGTTCAAAGTATAAACTTGTCCTTGATTTGACTTAAGAGGAAGCAAAGACAGCCAGATGGTTAATCTATTTCCTGTTTTTCCAATCCCAATTGTCAGCCTACAATACTTTGCCACTACCCAATTCCGAGAATGAAGATTGTAATCACTGCTAATATTTCCTTACTATAAGCAACTTGAAGATCAGCATTGTTACGTTGAGACACTCTAACCACTGAAACACCATTTTCTTCTTAATTGAAATTGGAAGCATGTTTTAGTCTTACTTCCGGACTTTTATAGCAGGGGTGGTCTTATAAATATTGCTGGACTCCAACCCTTATCAGCCTCGGCCAGTACGGCTGGCTAGGGAGATGGAAATGAGAGGTCACAGACTTTCTATCTCTGTTTCGAAATTTTAAAAATACAGGGGCCTTACAGGGGCCAGTTCTCCTATTTTTGTGTAAGTTATTTTTTCTGAATTTTTCTCTAGAATGCAAAGGATCAGCCCTGGACAATGGTAATGACAGCGAATAATCTTGAGAGGAGTGATTGAATACAAGACTGGCTAATGACCTAACAGAACCATCAGCAATGGAGGAAAGCTTTCCCAAATCTTAGTTTTTAGTAGTGGGAGTTGGCAATAGAGGTGGTTAATACTGGAACCCACACTGTGCTAAAATACCATAGCTACCTGGAGGACATTGCCAACCTATTTCCATGGTGATCGTATCATTAATTACAGAAATAACTATTCTGCAGTAGGCTGGTATCAGTTAAAGCCAGTTTGCTTTAGTGGATAAGGCACCAAGCTAGATAACAGGAGGCCATGAGTTCAAGTGCCACTTTAGCCATGAAAGCCAGCTGGGTGGCTTTGGGTTTTCTCAACCCAACCCACCTCACAGGGTTGCTGTGGTGGAAAAAATAGGAGGAGGAAGATGTGTTGACTTCGTTTGTCTCCTTGGGTTATGTGTAAAAATAATAAAGGTGGGATACAAACAAACAAACAAAAAAGTCATCTAAAGCAAACAGATTTCTTTATAGAGGGGTGTATTGTGCCAACTGAAATGTTTGCCTCAGTTTTCTCTAATCTTGAATCCTTCAGCTGCATTGGCTCTATAACTTTCGGGATTTCTACCAGATTGAGAAAAATTGCTGTATTTACTTTAATTCACTAGGAGATACTAGGAAATGTCACCAAAAATTCTAGTTTGGACAAATTAGGAGAAAACAGATACCATCATAAACAAAAGAATCCTGGGCCTATCTACTGATTTAACAGTTGCATTCACCAAATGCTGGACCAAACCTGGTTTAGAAATGACTGACTCACCAGCCACAGATATGCATGGAGTTAACAGTACCTTTAAAAAGACTGTCTGAGTTTTCCCACAATATTTGCCAGATGCTTCGGGACATGTTGTTGAATGTAAAATCTCATGAGCAGGAACACGTGCATAGGCCAGTCTCTTCTCTCCCCGGATCATCCATATAAACACGTCAGGCATACTGTTTTGTGGCTTTTGTTTTCAATGAAGAAGAGAGCAATGAAATAGCTTTATTAGTCTTGCTAATATCCAACATTATTTGTAGACTTCCTTGGAAATGCCTCATCAGCGAAAAGGCCCATTCTAAAGTGCTTCCTAGGCCGACTTATTTTCAATGTCAGATGAAATGGAGTCCAGCTTGCAAAACTGTCATATACTGTACACTTATAAATGCCACTCACATTTACAATATATGCATGAATCGGCAGTACCGTCTGTACAAGATGTCAAAGTGATGTCATTATGGCTCATGACATCAATGTACAAATAACACAATTATGTTACCAGCATTGTGGCAGTTGACATAAATTGGTGAGTCGTGTCATTTATGTCATGGGATCATGATGCATGTGTTGTCCTTTGCCCATGGGCACCCAAGTGTGTGTGTGTGTGTGTGTGTGTGTGTGTGTGTGTATGCAAACAACTCCCTCTCCCCAATGCATACAATCCATTCACCTCTTCAGTTAGTTGTATTAATCTGTCCAGCCAATCTTCGATATCTGGCAGAGTGGCCTTCACATCCATGGCTTCAATGTCTGGCAAAGTGGCCTTCACATCCATGGCTTCATTCCTGAGTCTAATTGCTGCTTCCTGAATCTGATGGAGGGACTTGGCCCGCAATTTGAGGATCTGGGTGTCAAGAACGGTGACATTCTGCTTGCCTTCTAAGTGAGGCAACTCCTTACTGAAAGGAAATGCCAGCAATTTTTAGCAATTAAATTTCATTCAGCAAATACTTAGAAGGTCATAAAAATCACCACAAACTAATGCAATGTAGTAATGCCCCAGGGGTCTCACGAAACCAGGATGGAAAACTCTGAATGCAACAAATATACAAGGGAAAAAACTGTTCTCAAAAAAAGCAAGATTTATGACTGGAGCATTTCAAAAAATCATATTCCTTTTATTGGGAAAGATTCTTAAAATGAAAATACATGAATATAGATGTGAAAATATAAAGAGTAAAAACCTGAAGAATAATAATAATAATAACAATAATAATAATAATAATAATAATTATTATTATTATTATTATTATTATTATCTTTTATTCCTTAAACATGAAACTCAGTCAACTGAACATTTAAAAATGTATCATAATAATTATAATATACTTATAGTATATTATATATTATTATTATATTATATATTATAATATTATATATATTATTATTATTATGTTAAACACTGACTTCTTTTTTCTATAGGAAAAAAGTAGAGGGTATAATTATATTTACAGCCATTTGGAACCAATAGGGCTCAGTCAAGTTCTTCTCTTTATTAATTGGAATCTTTATTACAATCACTGACCAAGATTCTACAATAACCAAAAATTAAAATAAATAGTTGCTATTCTAAATAAAACCAGACAAGTTTTAATTATAAGTAGAGGTGAGATGAGGTGATTTGGGTTTGTCTAGTTTTAGGAACAATACAACATAATTAGGCACATTTAAGGAAATGAAATCACATTAATCTTATAAACAGTAATTGTACACAAAATGTCAGAATTATCTGGGTACTTTGCCAGATAGGAAGTTATAAAGCAGGTGTGCCATATAACAGGCCATGAGCTGTGGCTCTGATAAAGTCTACTCCACAAGAGCACAATCCTAACTCATAAGGCTGTGGTTTTTGTGTGTGTGTGTGTGTGTGTGGAGAGAATTGTATTTGCCCTTGTGCTTTCAGAATAGAATAGAATAGAATTCTTTTTTGGCCAAGTGTGATTGGACACACAAGGAATTTGTCTTGGTGCATACGCTCTCAGTGTACATTAAAAAAAAGATACATCTGTCAAGAATCATAAGGTACAATCAGTCTGAATAAGGAGCACAACACTGAGGAGAATCATGTTTAATAAGTTCTTTGGTGCCTGCTTTGCAAGAGAGTTCCTAAATAATGGAGAAGCAAAGATATTTATAGAAATTGAGGGCTACAAGATAGGAAATCTTACGGATTTGCAGGCCAATTTGGGAATCTAGGCAGTTCCTTGTCTGGATAACTGGGATAGTACTACTGTTAAGCATAATAGGCCTTTCAGCAGGTAGCAGAAGTGAGGAAGCTTATTGCAAAAGAGATATGATTGAATGTTAAGGTCGCAATAGAAGATATTTGTAGCCCAGGGTTGAATTGTGGAATTTTTGATCCTTTGTTGTTTTCAACCAAGTTGAAAACTTGTAAACCGAGTTGAAAACCAAGTTTAGTTTTCAAAACAACCAGGTTCAGAGAGCACCATGGACTCCATAATGTTGAGGTCACCAGCTGATGGAGGATGGAAGGTTGTAGTTCCTCTAGTTTATAATTTCCTTATAAAGATTGCCCTTGTGTTGTGCTGTGAGCTAGTGAGGAGGCTTCTATACTTTGATTTTGATGGAATCGCAGGGACCTTTGTCTGAGGCAGGGAGGATCAATTTGGGCCTCACAGAATTAGGCAAAGAGATGAACTGGGTTTGATCCTGCTCACATCTATAAGTTTGGTGGGAAAGTGGGTGAAGCCTCCATTTTGTTTGTCAAGATTTATTTTCTCTACAATTATCTTCAATAACAGTTATTGTCTTTGGAGTTTTTGTTTCAAGTATCTTGCTGGCTTAAAAAGGAAGATATAGATAGTACATATGTCCAGGTAGGAAAGATTGGTCTAGTTGTGCTTCCAAATATCTAGCACATTGCTTAAGCATGGTAAGAGCTCAGTTGTATCTCAACATTGGAATGGATGATCCTCTCTTGACACCCATAATGTTATTTTTGAGGGGATGTCCTTTTTCATGTAGGCTGAGACAGACTATTTGGCCCAGAATCACCTAGTCAGGTTTCATGCATAAAGAGGATTGGAACTCACAGTCTCCCAGTGATTGGCCCAGAGTCGTCCAGCTGGCTTTCATGCCTAAGGCAGGACTAGAATTCACAATCTCCTGGTTTCTAGGTCAGCACTTTAACCACTAGACCAAACTGGCTCTCAGGTACAGGAATACTTAGCAATCTTAATTTTGAGGCAGCCACAGAGAAGAAAGATACAGCACAGCTTACCTTAGGTCCACTATAAGTTCATCGATCAGCTTCAACCATATCTCTGCCAATTGATTTTTTGCCATCTTTGCTTGCATTCCTGATTTTAAAGCTGTTAGGTTCGCTTGCTAGGAAGGGAAAGAATTGACTAGCCAATGCCAGCTTCATTTTTATAATTCACCAAAATGACTTTGGAAAGACCTATCATAGTTATTCAAGTTTATTACAAGCATTGTGTACATCTCTATGTAGGACCGAAGTCAGCAACAATTAAGACTTTCAATGATTTTCCCCTTGCCTGAAATCTTACAAGATTTCTATGATTCATACTTGATGAAAACTCTGAAATATCACAAAATCTCAGTTAGAATTTTGGCATTCTTATGTATAGTTTAGAAATATTGTGAAATTGTAATAATGTAACTGGGGATAGCATAATTATTTTAGAGATAACAGACAGCCCATAAAGATAAAGACGCTGCATTACCAGTCTATTCTTAGAAACCGGATACAAATCTAATGCTGGAAATTCATAATACATGCATTAACATTAAATAGTTAATAATAATAACTGATTAAAATAGTTCCAAACTACTTACCAATTTTACTATCATGGCAAGAATCAAGTTTAAAGGATCCAATCTGTGACTTATATCCTCCCAGTAAGAAGTCAATGTTACTACTGGCTTTGTGTTTGCCCACGGTAAATAATAATAATAGTTTCCTAAGATGAAACATTGATAGATGAATAGTCATTTATTTATTTCATGAGATTTATATTCCACCTTTTCTCAGGAGCTCAAAGTAATATACATACACAGCATATCTTTCTCGAGTTTTTCCCCAGAACAAACTTCACAAGTTATGTTGGGCTGAGAGAAAATGACTGGCTCCTGAGCTAAAGGTTGAAATCCATACATCTTTAAGGTGTGGGGTTAAAGAAACACTACCTTAGCTAGAGCATTTAGATTTCCTGATGTTTTCTCATTGTAAATTTGACCTGCAACCTCTTTTCAAGATCAGCTAAGGTTATCTACAACTAATATTGTAGCTTAAAAATAGGAAGCAAATAACAAAGTATCAAATGGAAAGACAGAGGGGGGGAGGGGGAGGGAGGGAGAGAGAGGGAGGGAGGGAGAGGGGGGGGAGAGAGCGAGTGAGCGAGAGATATTTTTCATTTTAGGGGGTGTCAAAAAGTCAAAAAGGTAGCCAAAACTATGTCATCAAAACATTGCCTGCTTTTTTGACCACAGCCCTGAGTTACATAACAAAATATAAAAAACATTTCCTCTTTAAATAGATCACCATGGTAGGATCAGTGGTGGGTTGCCCCCGGTTCGGACTGGTTCTATAGAACCGGCAGTAAAACCGGAGGGAGGCTCCACCCACCGACCCCGACGTCATCAAAACGCTTCTGCGCATGCGCAGAAGAGTGCGCCCGTGTGTGTTTGACCGAAGCAAGTGCATTGCAAACTGGTAGTAAAGGTGATTAGAACTCACCCTTGGATAGGATCCCCAACCGCAGTACTCACCATCAAAAATGGCCCGGCTGTATTGGGTGGTTGATGCCAATGGTTTACAGGTGTTGTCAAATTTATTGCCATAATTGCCAATGCTAACTTCAAACTGGATGGGCTCTCCAATATCTTGCAACATGGTGGCAGAATGAAACACAGCACAGAGACTGTATTTTCTTCTGCGCTGATATTTCTAGAGGATCAACAAACATGTTGGTTTACTTATATTACTAACTGAATCTTACCCTAAGGTTTTAATGGATTAATTATTATCCGTAGCAGGATGCATAATATTTGCTTAGGCATGGTGGTGCAGTGGTTAGAATGCAGTATTGCAGACTAACTCAATGCTCACTGCCAGGAGTTTGATTCTGACTGGCTCAAGGTTGACTCAGCCTTCTATCCTTCCAAGGTCCGTAAAATGACGACCCAGATTGTTGGGGAGAATATGCTATGAAAACCACTTAGAAAGGGCTATAAAGCTCTATAAAGCTTATATATATCTAAGTGCTATTGCTATTATGTTGGGGCCATATTCAAACATATAAATAATATGGGGCCTTATGTAAGAGTGGTATAGAAACATAATTTCATTTAATTTAAATTAAATAATAAAAATTAAAATAGTTGAATATTTCTTTATTTATTATTATTATTTAAATTTTTATACCACCCTTCTCCCGAAGAACTCAGGGTAGTGCCCGAATATAATAAATATAACTACCTATCGTGTTATTTAATGTTATTTAATGTTTTTTATTATATTATTTTTATTTATTTTATCATCTTAAAAGTTATAGCCTATGTAGCCTTGTCCGCAGAGTAGGTCAAAAAAGTCAAGATGGTAGCCATGATTATATGAATAGAGTCTCACCCCTTTTTTCATGTATTGTATATGCTGCTGCCATTTTGGTTTCCTGCAGATGCCCTTATACAGGGCAGATGAAAACTGCAGTTCTAGAAGGGTATGCTAAGAAAATACATTGTAATTCTTAACGCTGCTAAACAAGCAGGTGGAATGTCTCACATGATTTGTTTGGACTGCAATAAATTGTAAGTGTAAATCCATCCATCCATCCATCCTGACTCCTATAGTCCAATGGTCAAAATAATAACAAGTTAAATTATAATTCACTGGAAAGTTTAGCAGATATTAGGTGGTACATTTGATGCTTTTCCAGGCATACATAGGGTACTAATTCTTCAGTTTGTTCACACTTGTAACACAGTACATTTGATGTCAACTTTATACATCTGATGGGATGGTTTGTAGCCCTGGTAACATCAGGGATATACCTGTGTCATTTTCTTGGCAAAAACAAGAAACAACAACTGTGTTGTTTTTCTTGGCAAAGCTTGGTTTGAGTTTTGAGGAGGGCACTCATTGTCGGAAAAGGTTGTCAGGATAAGAAGATCTCATCTCCGTGCCATCTTTCTCTGTGGTTCTGGTTTCTTTTATAGTTTTAACATTTTAATACCTATAGTTTTAAATTTTGAATTGCTTTTCTATTTACCACTTTATGTTCTGAAGCTGCATAGAGTCATCCTATCGGGGAGATGGGCAACAACTAAGTTTAATTTTTTTAAAAAACTGTCCAATCTAGTTTATAAAAGCTTATAGCCTGAGATTTTCTGATGGTGTCTAAGCACTAGAATGTCACAAACAAGAAAGATCAGCTAAAATAGATGATGCTTCTTCCTATGATAGCTGTTTACTGAGAAACAAAATGCCACTTACCTCTACAATTAATACATCATCGCTAGGTATAGTTTCAATTTTATTAGCATGTGGTTTGCTATCGAGCACTGTAGAAAGTTCGACCAGGATTCTGCCTCTGTAAGAGACACCTTCTCCCTGCAACCCAAGCAATTTACTTCAATGTATAGTTAGCATAATATTCTACATTACAAGTACAGCATCATATTCTTCAACTGACATATTGAATCCCGTATATCAGAATAAGAGAGTTCTTTTGTTTATAATTACATTGACAATGTGCAGTTCCAGCATTGCTACTGAACCCAAGAAAACAGGTGTCAACACGTGTTCGTAAAATGGGAGGTTTTTTGAGCCTTTAAAGATTTAAGAGTCTTGAATTTTGGTTTATTTAAAAATGACCTTCTTCTCCTGGTTGTGTTAACTGCCGTATATTATAACCATCTCCTAAGTTACTGTTTGTGAAAAGCAGCGGGAAGCTTCTTGTGTGCTGCCCTCTGGCTCTTATAAATAGGTACAGAGAAACTTGTCAAAGCAACAAGTTTCTGTGTGCATATATGTGAGTCTCTCTCTAGCAGAGGAGGGCATATTCTACACTTGAAGCATTTGCCCTTAGATGTTTATATTGACTTGTTCACCATCACTCATGCCCTTGTGACATCCTGTCTAGATTACCGCAATATGTTCTATATGGGGCTTGAAGAGCATTTGCAAATGTCAACTGGTACAAAATGCAGCTGCATGAGAAGTAAATGGTGTCAGTTACTTGGCATATGTTATACCACTACTTCAGGGGCTGTAATGATTGCCAATATGCTTCTGGGTGCTGAATAACAGAATAACAGAGTTGGAAGGGACTTTGGAAGGGACTTTGAAGGTGTTCTCCTCCTACTCCATGCTCAAGCAGGAGATCCTATACCAGGGGTTGGCAATCTTAAACACTCAAAGAGCCACAAAGCTTCTAACTAGAAGCCCCCTGTTTAATTCCGAAGTCCGGTTCCCCCACTATAGAGTCTCCTCCTAGCAAGGCATCCTTTTTCTTCTGCCGACCGGAAGTCCGGTTCCCCCACCATAGAGTCTCCTCCTAGCGCAGTATCCTTTTTCCTCTACCTGTCCTAACTGAAAGCCCTATCAATTGTAGAGGCGACCGGCGACAGGGACCCGCAGCAGAGGAATGAAAGAGCCACATGTGGCTCCAGAACCGTGGGTTGCCAACCCCTGACCTTTCCCTACCGATTTGCGAATGTGAGCGCACATTTAGAAAAAAAATATTTTCTCTAGAAATATTCAAGAACCAACCTTTCCATAATTTAGCTCATCATATGGGTCTGGAAATCCAGTGTATTCTCTTGGACTTCCATAAAGATTCAGGTAACAAGGCCCAAATGTTGGTAAGAAGCCCACTTCAGTTTCTCCAGTATTTGCTAATAAGCAAACATCATGATTAGGAGACATTAAGGCTCACAGTGTAATAATTGAATCTAATTACAGCAAGGTTAAATGTTAGGTATTAATGGTTAGTAAAATGAGAACATTTTTTTTCCTATTTACATGGAGAAAGTTTAAATATTAATGACTATTTCCATCTATATATAGCCGTTCCAATCTATCAATTCCAGCTGTTCAAGCCAATTCCAGTGTATGCCTGAGGTTGGGAAGTGGCAGCCACTATGCCAAATCTGGCCACACAAGGAAGCCCATTGCAAAGTATCAATGACTGAGCAAAATCATGGCATAAACATGACTGACTAGCTAACTTATGAACAAGGACTCCTTTATTGCCACAGATAAAACCCAAGTCCCCAGGATCATAGAGCTGGAAAGCCCATTTAGCCCCAAAGTCATTGATACGTGTCTAAGTAGTCTCAGCAGCTGGCTGGATGAACTGGTTTTCCTGGCAATTCCTTTATTTTGCATTCATTTTCCTCCAAGTTATATTGCAATGTATTTTCTGCAAAACCACACCATAAGATGGTCGGGCTATCCAATATTATACTGGGTCACCTTTGATGGTTAACACTGTTCATGTGTTTGTACTTTCACTGAGCCAAGAGAAGCGCTGAGATTTAAACCACCAACCAGCCACAGCTCCTTTTGCAGCAGAGATTTTGTACAGCCAGATTGCTGAAATAATAATTGCACTAAAACTCTGATATACAGCCATGCAAAAGGCAAAAGCATTTTTTGTCAATTATGCCAAGCTGATTAATGTTATTTAGACAAAGATAAATGTATTGCTGCAGCCATTAATGCAACTTTAAGCAATAATTTGGGTAACTCTTTTGATTTGAAAGAAATATTACTTTGGACCAAAGAAAGCAAATCATATTACATTCCAAGATATGATTATGAACCTTCATATGATGAAGCCCCAGCTCCCGAAGATGAAAGCTCTGCATTTTATAAAAAGACAAGAAATTGCTTAGCAAATAAGACAATGTATTCAGCAAATATATTAAACATTTTACTCAAAATTAATCTTAACAAATTGGGAGTGTCAAAGCTCATAAGAACTTAACAAGAGCTATACCAATTAATTACACTACCCTGTTTCCCCGAAAATAAGACATCCCCTCAGTGGTCGGTTTCAAAAAAATTTACTACCGGTTCTGTGGGTGTGGCTTGGTGGGTGTGGTTTGGTGGGCATGGCAGGGGAAGAATACTGTAAAATCTCCATTCCCACCCCACTCCAGGGGAAGGATACTGTAAAATCTCCATTCCGTCCCCAATCCAGGGGAAGGTTACTGCAAAATCCCCATTTCCTCCTGATCAGCTGGGATTTGGGAGGCAGAGAATAGATGGGGGTGGGGGCAGTCAGAATTTTTACTACCAGGTCTCCGAACTACTCAAAATTTCCGCTACCGGTTCTCCAGAACTGCTCAGAACCTGCTGAAACCCACCTCTGCATCCCCTGATAATAAGCGCAATCGGACTTTTGAGCGCATGCACTAAAATAAGCCTACCCGAAAATTTTTAAACGTAGAGCTGGAAATCAGGTAAGATGGCAAGAGGAGCCCCATCTTGTTCCATGCACCCCAAAATAATAAGACCTCCTCCAAAATAAGACCAAGCGCTTATTATCATTATGGAGATAACCATACAACTGTACATTATGTTGTCATGACTACAATAAATTGGACAGTGAGGAGCACCTCAAAATAATCCTATCTCATCTTTTTAAATGTAAAGTGTCCCTAGCAAGGTTATCCACAGAGCACTATAAAAAGTAATAGTACTATTTCCTACTATGTTAGATTTGTTGTTGTTACTATTGTTTTACTTTAAAAGACTTACCCATTAACTTAAACAAGAGATAAAGTATGAACAAAATTGAACCACCACCACTAGCTCTATTCTGAATGGCTTAGACAAATGACAGATATTATCAAATAAGAAACATTCAATCAAATCACATGCAATTTAAAAAGAGATTTCAAATTATTTCCATGAATTGGAACAGATTTCATATGACTACCATTTATACGGAAGAACTAATATAATTAACTGTGACAAATAAAATATGTAATCAGTATGCCTTTTCCTCAAGAATTAAAATTTCAGATTAAAAGAAAAACAATCCTGCAAAATAGGAATCAAAAGAATAAGTTAAGAAACAATGTTAAGTATCCATCTGATCCAATGATAATACAATATTTATATTGTATATATACTGTAGTATGTGTGTGTGAGTGAGTATGTAAATGTTTTGGCATGTTTGAATTTGAATAAGGCCAACCATCCCTTGAGGTTTCAAACTGTGTTTCTATATAATAGAGAGAGCCTGCATGATAACTCTAGAAAAACAACACTTAAAAATAATTGTTTTATTTGATTTAGAACTATATCTTGCTTCTTTCTGTGTGAAATGATCTATTGCTAATAACTATTTAACATATACTAAATAACAATTCTGAAAGTAAAATCAACACACATTGTTCGCAGTGTTAAATTTATCCAGGCAAGAACAGGAGGCTGGTGGAGCAGTGGACTAAAGCACTGTTAAATAGCACTTAGCTGCCAGCTGCCTGCAATTACTGCAAGTTCAAATCTCACCAGGCTCAAGGTTGACTCAGCCTTCCATCCTTTCTAAGGTAGGTAAAATGAGGACCCAGATTGTGGGGGCAATAAGCTGACTTTGTATAAATATACAAAAGTATGAAGGCTATTGCTTAACACATTGTAAGCCGGCCTGAGTCTCCGGAGAAGGGCGGCATATAAATCAAATTTAAAAACAAAACAAAAACAAAACATTAAATATCATTCTGAAAAGATAAGAGAACCAGTAGTATTTTATTTAAAGAAAGAAGTCCATCATTGTATCATATGAATTAGCATGATTATTCCAGTTTAGACTTGTTCGTATTAAATCTGGATAAACCAGAGCAAACTTCCCCAAGCCTTTTTTTTTTTTTTTTACAAAGAAACATCTACTGTAAGAAAAGAGACTGGCTTACCTTCAACTTCACCTCCAGAGGCAGCTATTTTGGAAAGGCATAAATATGTAGTGCCTACAACATCATTTTTTGTAAGACGATCCCTGCATTTAAATCCATCAATATTCATTTTAAATGCACATTATTTTTAAATATTGTACCTCTAATAGTCCCATTTAGAATACTATGTATCTGTCCTATTTCCTTATGTGAATAGTGTGAAATTCTGAGTGTTGATTATATAAACAGTAACTATATTGGTTAGCAAGACAACGGTATAGAAAATGCAGATGGTCATATAACTAATATCTTACAGATGTGGGAAGTTTTCACTTCCACTGCTAGCCAGCAGATGGCACAATGTGCAAACTTCAAAAAGAGCATATCACCTACAGTATTTCTTTTAGAACAGGGATTTATCTCAGTTCCTTATTCCCCACAATCTGAACTATCAACTAGAAATAAGCACAATTAACCACAAAACTATCCAAATATTTGCTGATAAAAAACTCAAGGCTTTATTCTCAGTTACTCATGCTCTGGTCACCTTCTGAATGGATTACTGCAATGTGGCTGCCCTTGAAGAATATCTGGAAACTTCAACTGGTGCAAAATATAGTAGCGTAGGCAGTTAGTTATCCGTGCTTCTAGAATTGGACATGTTACATCACTATTCTACAAAATGCACTGGTTGCGAGTTTGTTTCTGGGTCCAATTCAAGGTGTTGGTTATGATCTTTTGAGCCCTAAATGCTATGGGGTCAGTTTATCTGAGGGGCCACCTCTCCCTGGTTACATTGACCTGTTCCGACCTGGGTCTTGTCAGTCAAGGAGGGAAGAGAGTAATTTCCAGTGGTGGGCTGCTGCATGGTTGCAAGGATTCAGGCGAACCCTTAGCTCTGATCTCTGGCTGGGCCTGCCCACCCACCCCTGTGCTATATGCTTTCCATTTATAACTAACTTTCTGGCTCGTTGGCTGGCCCAGCTGCTATCCCCGCCACCCCTGCTATACTCACCAGAGCTGCCTGAGTTGACTAGGAGCATGTTTGAAGCTCCGTTTCTCTCCCAAAGGGGCGTGTGCTTTCACAACCAGCGAACCCTTTGCTAAAGAAAGTGCAGCCCACCTCTGGTCATTTCTGCTGTAGCACCCTTACTTTGAAGCACCATTCCCTGTGAGATGAGATTGGCCCCAGCCATGTTGGCCTTCCAGAAGGCTGTTAAAACCAGGTTTTGTCACTGAGCCTGGGGAATCCCATGGAAGTTAAGAGCCCTGTTAAATGGTTGCATTGTGTTTACGTTGAATGCATTCTCTTGCGCTTTTGTTAAAGGTTTTTCACTATTTTAACTGTAGTTTAGTGGTCTTTTTTTTTAAATCATTTTGATTTTTTTGTTTTTGACTGTCTGTGCTGCTCTGAGTCACAATGTGAGATGAGTGGCTATATAAATTTAATAAATAAATAAAGTTGGCCAGTGATCAAATGAAAAGAAATTATGTTAATTTTAAGGTAATTATTTTAAGGAAATTTTGCAAATAAATGGAACTAAACTTTGCATTAGTATTGCTTGCGCAAACGTAATGAAAGTATGTACAACTTATGCAAAAATATCTGTTCTCAGAATTCTAACAGTTGCTTTATAGAAGACTGACTACATAACAAGGAAGAGCTTACCAATCATATACCATCAGTCTTATTTTTTCACACATTGAGGGAAACTAGA
The DNA here is from genome assembly GCA_012654045.1 of Ptyas mucosa. Lineage (NCBI taxonomy): Eukaryota > Metazoa > Chordata > Lepidosauria > Squamata > Colubridae > Ptyas > Ptyas mucosa. Next base: position 1,770,354 of record WNWU01000043.1, on the reverse strand, counting down.
AAAAAGAAAATTATGTTGTTTATTGAAGTCTTCTTTCTTAAATACGAAAGCCTAATTGTATAATAACATACTAGAGAACAAACCTTGATTTGAAGATTAATAAGCTGATTCCACTCAGGGTTAGCATTTTTTTCAATTATATTGGTGCAAACCTGCCAAAGAAAAAGTCCATTTCTATTTAAACCAAATCAATTCTATTTTTAATCCTTACTCTTTATTATCCACAAAGATATGACTGGACTTGCTCATCCTGTTAATGTTAGCTAACTCAGAGCCTGGAGAAAGACCTCATGCACTTAATTCTTTGAATTCTGATTCAAAGAGGGAAATGTCACTCGAGTGTGTGTGTAGTCCTGCAGGTAGCACCAGCCCAGAACTCCATAGAGCAGCCTCTCCTGTCTTGAACTAGCATAAGTAATTGATCCTGAAAGAGACATCTTCAGTTTACAAGGTGCTCAACAGATATGAGTTGTATGTGCCTCAAATGTTCTGAATCAGACACTGCCCTCTGAATATGAACTACTCTACAGATCTAAATATCAACTTAACTATCCTCAACCTGATCCCCTCCCCATCTTGGTTAAATTGTAATTCTTTCCATTTTGTGCAACAAGGACTAGGAATGCTAAAAGTTCTCAACCAACCCATCTAAAGGATAGATCAAGAAGAGAAAAATTCTAAATATTGCAATACAACAGAGTTAGATCTTCTCAGTTCTTTTCCAGCATGATTCTAATGTGATTGATCATGCATGAGTTGAGCCTTACTTCTGTTGTGTACATGGATACTATCATATACGTTTCTCGACCACAATTTGCAAAAAGTCTGATAATGCCTTTTAGCGGGATAATTTTTGACTTCCCAGTTTACCCCAAAGCCTTGGTATTCACTGGCAGTCTTCTATCCAAGTAAATATCTTAACAGACAAGTTATTTTCAAGCAACATAAAATACATATGATTTTTTTTTCTTTTTGTAGTTAAAGGTATTAGTAGAAATACTTAATTCTGCTCAATTCTATGTATTTAACATATATGGTAACACACAATGATTTCCCTAAAAATATAAAAAATATAGTATTATCAAATCAATCATACTTTGTTCATTTCTAAATAAATTTAACTGAATCCAAACCACAATAGATTTTTGTTATTTGATCTCTGTGAAAACATATTTATCCAAGAGCAGTTATCAGACACTTTATCCATGGCTGAATACTACAATACAGTTATTAGCACAAAATACCTTTTTTCCAGCAAAGCAAACTTCCACAAAGGGATCCACAAGATTCTTCTTGTCGGCTTCTCCTCCAAATATTTCTTTTACAGTCTGTGCAAAGGCATCATCCACTGGACAGAAATTTTTAAAACAGAGAATGAAAGAAGTTACTTTCTATTGCTCAAAACTTGTAGCCATAATTATATATTTCTGAATGTGCAAAATGGTGTCATTGAGCACTAAATGCCACAGATGCTTAAACGATGCAATAAATCAGTGGTTCTCAATCTTGGTTACTTTAAGATGTATGAACTTCAACCCCCAGAATTCCTGAGCCAGCAGGAATGGCTGGGGAATTCTGCAATTCCACACATTTTTAAGTTGCTAAGAATGAGAAATACTGCAATAAACTATTACAGTGGGCAGTGCTTGTTGCATTGTTTTAGCAGCTGCAGCAGCACCAATTATGTTCCATTCCCTCTTTTCTTTCCCCTCCAGCATTAAAGCAATATCCTCCTTACCCATTACACTTGCTCAGTTTTTAAATAAATGTTCATTATAATTTAAGAAAGAACCTATTGAGAATTTCCAGTTTCTGTTGCTTTTTCTGTTTCCTCCTTTTTCAGCTTCTTCACCTCTTTGTCCTGACTCTTACTGGCAGGTATCCTTTTGATGTTAACTGTCCAAATCAATGACATTGAATTTTTGCCAAATGTCATTTTCAGCTAATCTACTTGATTCCTTTCCTTTTCTGTTTTTTCCCCAGTCACCATGTTCTGATTTCCCTTCCCTGCTTTCACCAAGACACCCTATCGCTACTGCCCCCTAGTAAATGTTTTGTTCCACTTATTATTACAGACTAGTTGTTCTGAGTTTTTTTCTTTTTAAGATTTTTTTTTCAGATACTGAAGCTCAGTAATTCTGCCTCTTTGCACCTTAGAGTGGTTCACTCATACAGGTGAATTAGGTGGATACGACAATGCAGAATTATGATTGAAAAAAATCTACTTTTGGGATTTGGCATAATCTGCTCAGGATGCCAGCTGGTTGCAAGTTGATTTAGGACCATCACATGCCATACTGTCTAGTTTGAGCCAGCATTAGAAGGAAAGCAAATTTAATTAGATAGATTTGGTTTAATCATGGTTGATGGGGAATTGGGAAAACTGAAAGTACGGGCAAATACTGTTTTTTCAAATTTAAGGAGAGAAAATTGTCATCACTAGAGAGAAGGATTACATGTCAGCTCCCACTTACTGTTTCAACTTTTCAATTCCTTCTTTACAATTATAGTGGTGAAAGTGCTGGCCTAGAAACCACAAGACTGTGAGTTCTAGTCCTGCCTTAGATATAAAAGCTAGCTAGGTGATTTTGGGTCAGTCATTCTCTTTCAGCCCAACCCACCTCACAAGGTTGTTGTGGGGAAATAGGAGGAAATATGTTTGTTCCCTTGAGTTACTCCCTTGAGTAATAAAGATAGGATAAAAACATAATAAACAAACAAATAAAAAAAACATGCAAAGGTGGCCAGGCCCTCAACCATTCCCCTCAGAAACTCAAGAATCAAACACAGCAAACGTTACCATGACTAATGTGTGCTATTATGGCAAATTTTGATATTCTTTGAAAAACAAACACTTTCCCCCATTCTGGTTCCTGAATTATCCTGCCACCACTTTATCCCAGAGCTTTATCTGGGCTGTATCCCTTCAAAAGCAATTGAAAATTAACAAAGCTGAACATTCCATATAAAGATCTTTTTACATGAAATATTGATCTTGGGTTAATAAACCTAATCTTCTTCTACATGTGCTTAATTGATCACAGAGGAAAACTTGTTTGCCAAACAGAAATATTTATAGGTACAGTATTATCAATCTCCTTTTGCCTTCACTAAGTTCCCACTATTTGTAGATGGAAAATTATAAGAAAACTGCAATGATTTGTTGACCTATAATGGTGTAAACCACTTTGCATCATAACCTGTTCAATGTGGGTTATGTTCCAGTGGTGGTTTCCCCCGGTTCGCACCAGTTCTATAGAACCGGTAGTAAAACCGGCAGGAGGCCCCACCCACTGACCCCGACGTCACCAAAATGCTTCTGCACATGCGCAGAAGAGCATGCATGTGGCCCCGTTGCAAACCGGTAGTAAAGGTAAGTAGAACCCACCCCTGCTATGTTCCCTTTAACAAAAACTATGAAATACCTCTGGAGACAGCCAATTTTGAATCTATAGCAATATTACAGAGGTTTTCAGCTGAAGACTAATATGGAGCATTCTAGATGCAGGTTTACTTTAGTCTCTCTGATTTGGGGGCCTTTGAAGTCAAATATTACTATTAGCAGCAGCAATAGAGTTTAAGAAATCTACAACGATTTTTCTCCAATTTTCAAACATAGTAAACACACTCGTTTTTCCCCATGTTAATAATAGATAACTAATTTACATACTCTGAGGAATATCTTCAGCTCTGTAGATTTTAAGAACAAAAGTGACCCATCGGAGGGCTATTCCAGCTGGGAGCAATAGGTTGGTTTCCACATCATCATTTTCATTCTCCCGTTCTCTGTTTTCCACCTGTTGGGAACATATTTGAGTGTTATTCTATTCTTTTTTTAAAAAAGCAACCTTTCTACTCAACCAGCTAATACCCCCAAAGATTGTAGAGTTATGATTTTTCCTGATTAGAGGAAATATGCTCAGGTAGTCCTCAATTTACGACTAAAATTGAGTCCAAAATTTCTGTTGTTAAGCAAGACAGCTGTTAAATGAACTTTGCTTCATTTTCAACTTTCTTTCCACAGCTGTTAAGTGAATCACTCCAGTTGTTAAGTTAGTAACATGGTTGTTAAGTGAATCTGGCTTCCCCATTGACTCTGCTTGTCAGAAGGTCACAAAAGGTGAATAACATGATCTGCATGTTATTCCCAGGAACCCAGGAACTACAACCATCATAAATATGAGGCAGTTGCCAACCGTCTGAATTTTGATCCCGTGACCACGGGGATGCTACAATGGTTTTAATTGTGAAAAATGATCATGTCACTTTTTTCAGTGCCATTGCAACTTTGAATGTCACTAAATGAACTGTTGTAAGTTGAGGACTACCTATATATCTCTTCCATTCTCCTTTCCCCCTACAAAGTGTGTTGTTCCCCCTCCCACCCGCCAATTAATATAGACAGGTCATTATCAATAAGTGTTGTGGCCCGTACCCAGCCTGTGCAGCTAGTAGCTGATTCAGACAATGAGGAGCTGGTGTGGTACTGCGCCAGCAGCCTGTGCAGTTGGCACTCGAGTCAGACAATAAGGAGGCTGGAGAAGATATGGTGCCAGAGGCGGAGATTCAGCCAGGGCTTTCAGAACCTCCAGAAGCTTCCTTAAGTGAAGAGGACGAAGAGGAGGAGCCTCTTCCCGATGCACGGGCGCACAGAGCTGCCAAAATGCAGGAGTGGCTCCTCAGGAGGAGGTCTCCTCGAGAGTAAGACTTCGGGCTAATTAGCCACTCCCTTAGCCTATTTAAGGAGGAACACCGACAGAAGCAATTTGCAGGGAACAACTTAGTTCACATACCTTCGTGTCTTATTTTGCTATCTTATCAGCTTTCTGCAAATTGCTTCTGGGCATTCTGCCAACCATAGTAAGTTTTCAATTATTCTTCTTTGAATTCTTGGCGGCTGCTAATGCAATTAGTTAACAGCCATTGTTATAAAAGACTGGTTTATTTAGTAAGCTAAGGTTTGAACGGACTTTATGTATGCTGCGTTCTTTGGGGCCCGTAGCTGGCGCAGAACAATAAGGCATGAATACTGCATGATCATCTGAAATAATTTAGAATAATGCCAAGCAAGGGCCCGAGATATTTCTTAACTCTATTAATTTAATTTCATATATCCAACTGGTTTAGGTTTTGGCTATCACAGCACTATTTGTGACTGATTTTCTGAGATTGTTGCAAATAATAGCATTAGTAAGTATCAATAGCATTTAATGATCATTGGAAATATATTAGTATCATAGGGATAGCTAGAAATGCACTTGAGCAATTAGTCATCCTTTCAGTATTCTCGTGCCCTCCCAATGTTTACACTTTGTAAATAATGGCATTTGATAATGAGTTCTGGATAAGAATATTTAATTCCTGCTTTAAACGGAACTTTTTAAAAGTCAGGATAACAGGTGACTGCTCTTCTACATTTATTTATTTGCTAAACAAAGTTATATAGCTTACTTCCATATTAACAGTACCTTTGAAATTACAAAGATATTCTGCATCTCCATTTAGTTTCTCCATCCTATTTAAATATTGAACTTCTAAAGGAATTTTCCACTGAAAAGACTGCTTCAGGACCTTTTGTTGGCTGTCACTGATAATATGAATACTATCTGTGAATACTATTTATGAAAAATATGAATTTCCTGATCCTAATTTGTCCATAGTGTAGTTTATGCTGCTCAACTTTAGCTAAAACATGATTAGTTTTTAGTTTTTAAATATGCAAAATACATTATCATCATAAAAAAATACAAACAGCCAACCTACAATAGATTCTTTATTCATTTTAATCTTGGAAAATTTAAAGATCAGGCCAAATAAGATACAGGGATAAGCAATGTGCATTTATTTATTATATTTATTTTATATTTCAATTTTGGAGATCACATGTCTCATTAACAGACTGACTTTGGGAAGTGTCTTAGAGATCAATATGCACAGAAATAGTTCCACTGATGCCCATCACACTCCTTATTCCTTTTAAAATAAAATTATTTTTAATCAAAATATTTATTTCTAAGAGTATGCCTAGATGCCACAAAAATGTGTCTAAACTTCATTGCTTGTCTAAGAAAAGGAAAGCATGTGGCCGCCATCCAGTATTTTATTTGGAAATATATCTGACAAGAAAAAAGATATGTAAGTTGTCTGCAATAACAGATCTTCTTGTGGGCTGGAGATAATTTTTTATTTTATTTTTATTTTTATTTTATTTATATGCCGCCCTTCTCCAGAGACTCAGGGCGGCTTACAATGCGTTAAGCAATAGCCTTCATACTTTTGTATATTTTAAACAAAGTCAGCTTATTGCCCTCACAAACCAGGTCCTCATTTTACCCATCTTAGAAAGGATGGAAGGCTGAGTCAACCTTGAGCCTGGTGAGAATTGAACTCGCAGTAATTGCAGGCAGCTGGATGTTAAATGCTGCCTTAGTAGGAGGCATTAGCCTCCTATGCCACTCAGGCGTAAAAATAATCTCATTTGTCTTCTTTAAACAGTGATTTCTAACTAAGGCAGATTCAATCACAAAAAGTTGAGCTTTTTGACAGAATGCTTATGAAAATTGTGTCCAGACATGAGAAGGTTGTAGAGTGGGAATCCTTGACAATCCCACAAAATATTCACATATTCTTTTGCAACCGAATGAAACAGCAGGAATAAAGCAGCATTACGAGGAAGGAGAAGTTGGACCCAAGAGATGAAAATGTGAAAAAGGTTAAGGGGAGATGTACCTTCAAAAGGCAGTGGTGTTGAAGGCCATGGAAGAGAGGTTGTGCGGCGACAGAGTGGAAAGTAGCGGAATAAGCAGAACTAGGGGAAAGAAACAAAGGGTCAGCAGGTTCATTCTTTGAGTGTCTTCTATCATTAAACGTAAAGCCTCACACGGATATTAAAATGAAGTATCCAATCTAAGATGTATTGGGAGAAAAAAAATGCACATCTAAACTTACAGGTGGCTCATCTCCTGTTCCAAGAACAAACATGCTGACTTTCAAGTAGCCTTTTGGGTTTGAATTGGCGTCTTCAGGGTCATTCAAAAGCAGCCATTTTCTCATGACTGCATGGCCTGAAAAGCAAAAGAACATTGAACATGAACACTGAAGCGAAGTCACAAATCATGTTTACATGATTTTTTTTAAAAGAGTGGAGTCTTTTGTAAGTTGTGATGGTGGGAAAAAAAAGTTTCTTCTGTTGCCCCTGCTGCTGATATGGGGAAAGAAGGTGTGAAACTGGAACTGGAACTGACTTCAAAGGATGTTATGTTGATTGCTTGTATACTTGGATGTATAAGAGCACTAGGCATGCATTTTAAAATAAGAGCAACATTTTCTCTTGGGTGAGTGCTGGTTCTATGCTGCATTGATCAGATTAAACCAGAAAGGAGAGGTGAGTTCCACTGTCTACCTTTGGTCCAGTGGTAAAATTCAATTTTTTTTACTACCGGTTTTGTGGGCATGGCTTGGTGGGCATGGTGTGGCTTGGTGGGCGTGGCAGGGCAAGGATACTGCAAAATTTCCATTCCCACCCCACTCCAGGAGAAGGATACTGCAAAATCCCCATTCCCTCCCCACTCCTGGGGGAAGGATATTGCAAAATCTCTATTCCCACCCCATTCTGGGGCCAGCCAGAGGTGGTATTTGCCGGTTCTCTGAACTACTCAAAATTTCTGCTACTGGTTCTCCAGAACCTGTCAGAACCTGCTGGATTTCACCCCTATTTTGGTCACCGATGAACATAGGTGATGTTTCCAACATGGAGATTTGTGTAGCCATAGTATTTACTTGTTTTCTTTTGGGGAGGAATCTCATGCTGATTATTCTTAACTCATTTTGCCGACACTACTTCCAGCGATGCTGATGGCCATGACTTCTTACAGCCAGCACTTATTAACTGCTCCTTCCTGCTTCACTCTGCATACCCCGTCCATATTTGTTAGCGTGATTTATATCCATCACAAGGCTGGAGAAAGAGTGCCAAGTAAATTAGGAAAGATCTCTTCCACGCCATCAACCTGGCAGGCTATTTTTAGACATAGGCTTAATATATTCAGAAGTAGGTCAAATAACAGGCCTCAGGAGTGGAGAAAAATAATGGGATAAAGAAGGAAGATGTGTCTGATGCTTCTCCTCAATGCACTGGGAAAATAGTCTTCTGCTTCACTTCATGCCTATAACCAATCAGCTAGCTATTTTACAACTTGGATTAATGCTTTCAGTAGAGTGGTACACACATCTTTAGAAGCAGCTTGAGGAGTCATAGGAATGGAGTATTTGGCACTTAATATCTATCATTCAGGTAACTTAAAAGTCAATTAAATTCAATGGCTCAAACACACTCTACATTTTTATGAGTGAGCATAAAATCTCTTTTTCTTTCAAAAGGACTTACTTTTAATGAATAACTATAAATTGCAATTTTAGTGTCCTGCTGATAACTGTAACATCAAAATATATCCCTTCTTTCTGTGGTTGAATATACAAGCTGGATCAAGTCTTAAATTTAGCCCCATCGTAGTCAAAGCATCTATTACTAAATATGATGGTTAGTCTCAATCAACCTAAGATATTTTGCATGAAGATTACTTACCAGGTTCATCATAGACATAACCAATATCAATCTGTAATAGAAATATATTAATATTATCGCCTTAGAGTTAATGATAGGGTAATCAAATAAAAATAACAGACTACATATGTGGCTTTAAAGCTCATTTGCTTTCAGTCATAGATCTGAATGCCTCTTCTGTCACATGTACTACAGGATCTAAATTTAAACATGTGTAACTAAAATATATTTACATTAAAAGTAAGCCATACTCAAACTAATGCTTTATGGTGGCTACACAAAAACAATCAATTGCCAACACCAGTTACAGATATTAACCTTTTCACATCAATATGCTTAATGCTGAACCTGGATTTTGCTTCTTGTTCTTAAATCCAACAGAGTATTTTCACAGTAATTCAGGCAGAGATAATACTTTACAGTTATCAGAACTGGATAAATAATTTCTAAGCCTGAGAAAATAAAATAAAATAAAAATTTGGACTATTTTTTTCATTTCTTTCATTCTAAACTGGCAAGAGGAAATCTATTCATACATCTACATTTCCAAAATTTTTAAAAAGCAGATATTGCCTTTAATAGGATGTTTTGATTCTTTGTCTTTTAATTTCATGTTGTGTAAGCTCCAAATGAATTTATGGCGGAACATTAAGAATGCTTACCTTAAATTCCCCCATTAGACTATCAGGACGCAAAGAGTAAGAATCATAAACCTTTAAGAAAATGAAAGAAGTAGAATAAGTTATAACTTTAACTTAACAAAAAGTAAAGCAATAATAAAGACAATTGTTCATTTGCCTTACCCGAATGCTTATGGTTTCATCAAGTAGCTCTGAAGGCGTCATATTGTGTATGTTGTAGAAAAATATCTGTTAGGAAGGGGAAACAGTTTTAGACTAAATCTGCAGGAAAAACTGGGGTGTAACATAGAGGTGTTTGATGGTTACCCTATTAAAACAAATGAGATGTCAGTATGTGGCTAAGCTCTTGAATTCCATTGTGTAAAAGAAGTGGCAGAACCTGGGAATGGAGTTAAACGAGGGATCAACCTAGAATCTCTACATAACCACTAGAGGACTAACTCCAAGCACCTTTGAATTCTGTTGGCCCTTATCTAACTCCAAGCACGTGCTAAGAATAGTCCTGTACGTAGGCATGAGTAGCAATAAATCAGTTTAATTGGACCTTCATCTATGGACCTGATCTTTCAGTCCTGACCCATGACATGCCACAGGGAGGTTGAGGAATATTTTTCTGTAAAAGTCCTAATTATTTGATTAAACATTTTTTCCAAAATGCTGCATATGAATATTCATAGACAAACATACATATGGGTGGGGAAATAATACAGAGTGGGTGGCCACATGTATGTGGAAACTTTCTGTTTTCCCTGCTTAGGGAGGACACCTCAGTTATGTTAAATTATGTTGAGTTTACAATTTTTAGTGTTCTTGTTATCTGAACTTGGCCCGAAACTTTGCAATTAGTGTCTGGCAATCCTAGCACCAGTGGCTCTGTAAAGATGTTGGATAGCTACTGTACAGTAGCCCTGGAGTCTCAGATAATCTATCCAGTGTACACACTGTGTACATTGTAATGTAATAAACTTCGAAAATAATCTTGAGGAAGAGGCAGAAAAAAGAGGCATTAAAACCACAGCCAAGGAAATGGTCAGATAAGAGAAATCTGGATCAGGAATGGAATTTGACAAAGCATTTTTGACCTGATCTTCTCTAATTCTCTGCAGGATAAAGGTGGCGGGGGATGGGGGGGGGACACATTCAGAGTTGCAAGTTTCTGTCACTGTAAACTAATGATAAAAGCAGTTTCAGCATACCTGATTTCCGAGTTAAAGTTCATCTATCTTTCGGGGCTGACAGAAACATGCCGATTCATGAGGACATTTTACATAAATGATAACTTTGAACCAGCACAGATTATTTCACTCTTCTTCATATAACGTCAAGTCAGTTGCCACAGTAGGTTGCAATTCGCGGATTAGGGGATGGATTTTGATGAATTTATGTACCTGAATTCATTAGTGGATATGCAGTATATTCCACCATTAGCTGTCTTTCTTTTAGTCATGTGTCTGTTACTTAGACTTAATCATACTTATTTACAGTAGATACTTTCGCCTCATTAATCTTAGCTGATCAAAAAAGCTTTGTAGGATAAGAACTAATTTGTATATTGAGAGGAGACCATCAGGAACTGTAGAAGTCACTAGGATACCAAAAAAATATTTTTGAAGGGGTGAACAGCAACAATTTTGTACTATTGCTGAAAAGAAGAAACATATGTGGACTTGAAGGAGATTTTACTAATGATACTAAACTAGATAACCTTGCATCAGTTTCACAAGATTTATTTCCAAATTGGCATTCCAAAGGTTATCTGCATATAATTACCATTTTCATAAAATATAGTAGCTAAACTTATAAAGTATACAGTAGTTTTGTTATATATATTATACTTACCTCATCAAAATAGGGATTGTTTCCTCTTTTAATTCTTGTTCTGTGAGTCTGGCCACAAACATGCACTTTTATAACTGGCTTTATATTATTCCCGGACAACTGACGTCCTTCAATGACCCTAACACGAATCTGGTAACAAGTAATACAATAACATATATTAGATGGGTGACATTTTCTATTAATTGGCTGTTATCAATTGAATGCGCTTTGAGTGCTTTCCTGTTAAATAAATTAGAATGGGATTATCAGTTATTGAATTATAAGGAACAAATAATATAGTTCCAAATAATACACAGAGCCGAATATGAAAAGCTCATCCAAGGAATTTATGTTCATGGGGAACCTGATTATTGTATATCTGGAGTAGCCCCAGGCATAGAAGGAGAAGGGTGGCTATCTCTGCAGTTATGAAGATCTAGGTGCACATCACAATCTATCATGCACTAGAGTCATCAAATCATAATTAAGCCTCAGGACATTCTCAAAAGCAGAATAGTATGATAAAAAATACGAAGAAGGCATTAGAAAAGATAATATGTGAGTGGTAAAAATTTACCATGGCTGAAATTTAGAAGCAGGCAAGCCTCTCCTGGAGCACACCTATTATGAGAACTTCCATTACATGTTTTTAAAAATCCAAGTTTCCCCAAAGAATTTTAAAAATGCCCCTCGAAGAAATGCCTCTCGATATGGCCTTCAACAACATACTGCCTTCTAATATATACATTCTCCAAGTTGTACTCTTAACATGTTAGGAAAGGGAACAGCTTGGAGAAAGTTCATTCAGATACTGCATTTTTCTAAATACAATAGTATTTTCAGTAATCTTGATTTTTTCATTTAATAATAACAGAGTAATTTACAGCCACTAAATAATTTGTAAATTTTATGCATTGAAATACATTTTTCTTAGAAGGGATCTGTAAGGTTCTCCAGACTGTCACAGGGATCTATGTCACAAAAAGGTTAAAAATCCCTGATTTAGAGACTAATGCTTCAGTATTTTTCATAATTATCATAGTGGATATTATTAAGTTACTTGGAATGCAACAAGTATTCCCAGTCTTTATTCTTAAGTTCTCAAATTTATTTATACACTCCTTTGTTGTTATGAACTGGAGCCAAAAACGTTACACCAGGGAAAAGAATCTTCCAAGATTTAAATAACAGCTTGTGGAAGAGATTTCTAAATAGAAAATAAATATGTCACCCAAACTGTACTAACCATAAACCTATGCCTTATATGTAAGAAGTAAGCTTCATGTAAGAATACATGTTTCATTGTACTCAGTGGGGCTTACTCTCTGGTAAATTATTAGGGTTAGGATTACCGTATTACTGATAAAATTCATTATTTTCCAACCTGGAAATCTTGAGGTTTATTAGAAAGCACCCTGCGATTTTTCTTTCCTTTGGTAATATGCCGAGCAAGTTGAACTTCACGGGAACCGCTTGGACCCCTTTGGGGGAGAACTCCAGTTCCACCATCGGGCATACCCTCCTCACCACCATCTTCTTCACCATCTACAAACAAATTCAAACGTTACTATCCTCGAAAGCACAGTAAAAAAAACTCAGAGTGAATGAACCTGAAAGATCCCGGCACTCTGAAAGTGCTTTCCCCAGGGCTGAAAAAAGATTAATCATGAAATGGAGCCGCCTTAAAAAAATGGAAGTTACCAAAGGATCGTGAGAATAGCAGCTGCTTGCAGAATATGAGGCTGCTTCTATAGGAAAGCTAAGTCTGAGACTCTCTCAGAAGCTATAAAAAAACAAGAAGGTAAGTTGGGTACTGCTGGACCTTGAAGCTGGCTGGGGAGTAGGCCGAGTCATGCAAATCCCTGAGTGGCTGCATGGGAAGCAGACCCAAGGCCTGCAGAGACTCAGAGAGGCTGGTTGGGTGGGGGAGATAGGTAGGGGCACTGCAGTGTCCCTGCAGTTGGTCATAAGGGAGAATGACCATAGGGGTGCTTCAGTGGCCATAACTTTGAAACCAGTTCATAAGTAGCCTTTGGGGTGGTCCATCATAACTTCAAACAAGTGACTGGTCATAAGTCAAGATTACCAGTAGTTTATCCAAGGTGAATAAGCTGGCAGGGGAATTTGGGGAGTTGAAGTTCACACATCTTAAAGTTCCTTAGGTTGAGAAACATTGTTCTAGATCAGAGGTCCCCAAACTTGGCAACTTTAAGACTTGTGGACGTCAACTCCCAAAATTCTCCAGCCAGCATAGCTTGTGGAGTTGAAGTCCACAAGTCTTTAAACTGCCAAGTTTGGGGATCCCTGTTCTAGATGGTTTTCATGGGAAGTTTTGGATTGGGAGAATAATGAACATACCACTTCTCAGCTGAAATTACTAAAGGAAGTTTTAGGCTGCGTCAGCAGTTAGCTGTCATGGACCCGCCTCCGGACCCCTCTCTGGATGCGAGTTCAGAGGAAGAGGAGGATGAGCCGCATCCTGGCACCTCGGGGGAAGCTAGCATGGAGTCGCAGGACTAGGGAGTGAAGGGAACTAGCCCAATGGAGCAGCTATTCAATTGGACAGGCAGCAGGCTGAGCATGAACCAAGGAAGCCGCAGCTGCATCAGGTTAGCCTGAAGGCTCCAGGTGAGGAGCGCGAGCAGCTGCCAGAGTCAACCAAAGATGAGGAGGTGGAGTCCATACCTCCTACGGATCCAAGGACACGTAGGGTGGAAAGGAGACAGGTGCAATGCAAGACTACTTGTGAGGAGGCAACCTCACCCCATTGTGAAGGGCCACACCAACATTTGCCTATTTAATCCCGCCCTAAGAGATGGGCCTTGCTGGAACAACATGTCCAGTTCTTTGTTCTGCACTCCTGTTTGGTGCATCTTGAATTTGTGTTTTGGATTCTGGACTGACTCTGGACTATGTATTGGGTTTTGTGGACTGGGGTTGCCAAGAACTCTCGTATTGCTCTAAGTCTTGCTGAGCATTGCAGCTAGACACACACGTTGCGTGGACTTTCTTGGAATTGCAGGGTGGGTGGGGAGAGGGTTGAATAAAAGCCATTGCGGTGTGTGAATGTTTGTGAAAGTGAGGCAACACATTAGCTGGGGACACAACAAAGGGAACATCATGGGAACATGTCCTTCAAAAAAATAGAGATGCATATTTTTGAGAATTAATATTTTAAAATGTTTTATGGGGAATGTAGTTATACATTTAGATTTTGTTTTTAAATTGTGGATTGTTACCACAGGTAGGATGGCTGTGGAGAATGATAGCTAAACCGGTCTGGACTCCAGAGAGTATCAAGTTTGGGAAAGATATGGGACAATGATCCAAACAGCACCAATCTGATCCTTGAAGCATTTAAAGTGCTGCTAAGTGGAATTCAGCAATTTAACCATTACAGATAACCAAAGCAATTGGACATTAAATAATGGCAAAAGTAATCATAAGCAAACACCAAACACAAAGCACAAACAATCTATCTACTACCATACTAAAAATCATGTGTCTGAATGTTTGTAATCTTCAGTTGGGCAAAATAGTGTATCATAGAGCAACAACATAGCTCAAATGGGCTAACATACAGAATGTTCCAAAATTTGAGACCTGTGGGATTCAAATTTGGCAAATCTGTGGCTGCTTCATTGCCGCCAGTCTGCTATGGTCAGCCACGATCAGCTGATCATTTTCAATGCTCCCTGACAACTTCACAAAAATCAAGAGGATGCAGGCAGAAAGTGAAAACTCAATTGTGATTGTCCATGCTCCCTGCCAGCTTTCCACAAGCAAAGTCACACCATTCCCATCATTCACCACACCCTTGTATACCTTCCCCTCAGGGCAACTTTTTTTTTTAAATTAAGACAATGGGGAAGCTGGCAGGAAGCCTAAACTGTGGCAGAAAGATGGGAGGGAGGGAGGGAAGGGAGAAAAGGGAGAAAGAAAAATTCCAATGCTTTTTGTCAGCGTCCCACAAGGAAACTTAATGAGAAAGCCGACAGGAAATTGAAAATCACTTGTACTTTTTTTTTTTTTTGCCTGCCTGTGGTCATTCTGTTTCTCTGTTTGGAAAAAGAAATATCTCTAACAATGACCCATCAGGTCACAGGTTCTTTAGTACAGGGGTCTCTATTCCTCAGCTTTGCTGGCTGAGGAATTCTGGGAGTTGAAGTCCACAAGTCTTAAAGTTGCCAAGGTTGGAGAGCTCTGATCTAGTACGTTATAGAAGGCTCAACAAAAGTTATATCACACACAAAGATTAAATAGGGTTACTGTCAGGATTGCACAAACACCATCAGATGTCAAGAAAGAATGAGAGTTTTCTCTCGCTGTGCTGCCATCTAGTAATAATTTGGATTTTTGCAAATTCTATGTGAGAGCTGTTACCCCTCCAGTTACATAGGATTGATGGTTGAAAGAAACAGTTCTGCTATGTGCTGCTTTAAGAACTGGGTGGGGAAAGAAACAATGCCAGTCACTTTCACTTCATGTCTCTATAAATCAGGTTTAGACCTGAAGCTCCCTGTTCCAGTTGTAAATGACCAAAATAGTTGCTATTATGATTTAAAGCCTCTCCAAAAACTTTGGCTTTTTATGTTATGAAAACCATTCTTTCGTTTACAGACAGCCTGCTGAATAACTGGTATATGCTATCTTAATTCCTAGGTGAGAAAAGAAAACTTTGTAAATAGAAAAAATATACTTTAAGGGCAGAGCGCTACCTTCCCCCAAGGTACAAAAAAAACTAGTTTTTCCAGTTGGTGTCACCTTTAAACTTAAAATTGTATTGTAAAAAAATAAGCTGGCTCTTTAGTTTTTAACTAAACACAAATGAGTTAAATAAAGGAAACAATTTATTTTTTTAACCAAAATCACAATAATACTGTACAAATCTGCATTTAGAGCCTGAAGTGGCATTTTTTAAAAAAACAATTTTATTTTTGACTATTTGTGTGGGACTATATAAAGCTCTTAGAATAACCACTTATACCCTATTATCTTTATAAGCAAATTTTCTTTTTCTAATAATTTGATTTCTGTCCAATGGGGAATCTGGAAAAAAAAATAATTTGAGAGAAGCTGATTTTGAAATATAGAATGTTGTTGCTACTTATCCACTTCAATGTTATAACATCAGTGGAATAATAATTTTATTTGAAAGCTTTTATTTGGGAAACACAGTTCCTATTAAGGCATTATAGTAGATCATCCATTACAATTTCACTCCTTGTGGTAGGGTGTGGCAGTTGTATATTACAAATGCTAATGTGAAATATATGATTTCAGTTTCAATTCCGTTTTGAAGGCTGAAAGCATTTCGTTATATGTCCTGAGGAACACACACAAATACACAGAGAGAGAGCTATATATAGTAACAAGGCTGGTAAGTGATACTCTTCCTAAAGCTTTAAGTGAAGTATAACTATTACTAGATTGCCCTGATAGCATTTCCTTCCTATCCAATATCACTTGTCAGATACACAATTTATTCATTCACGATCCTTAGTCTGTGTGGTGCACAGGCAATCTATGCTATCCAGGCAATCTAGTAATAGTTGTCTGTCATTTAAAGCTGTAGGAAGAGTATCACTCGCCAGTTTTGTTATTTTAGCAGAATTGGGGTGGACATTCAGGGCTGTGAAATTACGCCAACCCACAGACCGAATATAACATGCTAACGAAGCTGCCTGGCTGTTCATCTAGAACTACCTGACTTTGAGACACCCAGTTTGGTATAGTGGTTAAAGCACCAAGCGTGAAACTGGGAGATCATGAGTTCCAGTTCTGTCTTAGGCACAAAGCTAGCTGATTGATTTTCAGCCAGCCGCTTTCTCTCAGCCCTAGGAAAGAGGCTGTGGCAAGCTACTTCTGGAAAACCTTACCAAGAAAACTGCAGGAACTTGTCCAGGCAGTTGCCAGCAGTCAAAAATTGACTCAAAGGCACATACAGGAACTTGATCTTGAACACACTTATTCATTTGAGAAATCATGCCTAGAGTGAGTCTGCAGAAAATGTTTTGGCCGGCAGAATGCTGCAGGAGGCCGTCCAGGCTGAAAACAGGGGGGAGCACGGTTTTGGCTGCCAGAGGCACCGCGGGCCAGTCCTTTGCTATTTCCAGGCCCGCCCTGTGGGCCAGATTTAAGCACTCTGCAGGCTGGATCCAGTTTGACACCCCTGATTTACAGTGTAGTTAATTGTCCCATAGCCATCATTCCCCCTTACGTCTCCTATTCCATAGTGTTGTTGAGGGTATTTTTTTCCCCATTATGTTTAAACTTGGGAAAAAGCTGGTTAAATTTAAATTAAGGTTTGAACAAGCCAACTTGAAACTTTTTCTTCTTTAATTATAATTAAAGCTAAATGGAATTCCCCTTTCCTTGTTCAGTTCAGCTGCAGTAGAGATCTCGAATTATTTTAAAACCAAGGGTCCTTGATGCTTAGTCAGCCTGGTTGTTTTCTTGCAGTTTCATTACCCGAACTAGGTAATAACATCGGTGCTGTTTTAAAGCCAAAAGGTGTTTTTGATCTTCTCATAGCAGTGCCAAAAGAGATGGAGAGAAAGTTACGCCAATCCACAGATCAGGCGAGAGAAAAAGTGGAAAGCTCCTCCATATAATACTAAAATGCAGGCAACTAAGATCTTGGGACAACTTATTGCTTATCTTTGCTTGTGGAAGGATGAGTGGGAATAGTGGTTGTAGCATACCTTCAGTGCTCTCTGGGTTTGTTCCCCCTGGGTCATTTGGATTTGGAGGTCCAGTCGGTGGCTCATAGCCTACCACCAAATCAATTGTTGCCTAAATTAAAAGAAAAAAGAACTTACAAATGCTGCAATGGATGAATTCAAGAAGGTTCTATGGACCTGCAGGCCGCCCGTGTTGCTTATATATAACATATTCTCTTAATTTCATGAAGCTATTTTGTACCTCCAGTATAGTCTTTGATTTACAACCATTTGTTTAGTAACCGTTCAAAGTTACAACGGCGCTGATAAAAGTTATTTACAACTGGATCTTCCACTTAGCCATGGTGGCACAGTGGTTAGAATGCACTACTGCAGGGTAACTTGCTGCTTATTGCCAGGAGTTCAGTTCTGACCGGCTCAAGGTTGACTCAGCCTTCCATCTTTCTGAGGTTGGTAAAATGAGGACCAAGATTGTTGGGGGCAATATGCTGACTCTGTAAACCACTTAGAGAGGGCTATAAAGCACTTTAAAGTAATCTATAAGTCTAAGTGCTATTGCTGTTATGACTCTTGCAGCAGTCCCACGGTCACATGATCAGAATTTGGGTGCTTGGCAACCGGCATATATTTACAATGGTTGCAATGTAGAAGGGTCATGTGATCACCACATGTGACCTTCCCATCCAATATCGGACATGAAAAATCAATGAGGAAGGACAGATTCAATTACCAACCTCGTGATTCTTTTAACAACTGCAGTGATTCACTTAATAACTGTGGCAAAAAAGGTTGTAAAATCAGACATAACTTACTTCGCAATGGAAATTCTGGTCCCATTGTGGTTATAAGTCAAGGACTACCCGTATGAGCAAATTTGGGCTCACCAATTCTTTGGATCTTTAACATTAATATTATGGATTTAGTATTTAAATGCATTGCATTTTAGACAAATGTGGGCTGCATTTCAGAAGGATGCTACAGTACCAAGGGTGAAATCCAGCACTTTCTGGAGAACCGGTAGTGGAAATATTGAGCAGTTTGGAGAACCGGCAAATACCACCTCTAGCTGGCCCCAGAGTGGGGTGGGAATGGAGATTTTGCAGTATCCTTCCCCTGCCATGCCCACCAAGCCACGCCCACAGAACCGGTAGTAAAAAAATTTGGATTTCACCACTGTACAGTACGGTAGTTGAAGCAGTATATTAGAATAATTAAAACCAATGTATAGATTTTTTGCCTTTTAACATGTATATTTTTGTTTTATTAGTCCCTTTAATATAAATACATTCATTCATAAAGTAATCATCTTGCCAGTTCTGATCTTTCCCTCTCAGCCATCTTTGATTGCAGTTGCAGATTTATCCTTCTGAAAAGTTCCCCATGTTTTTGAAACATTTCATCCAGCTAAATAATAAAAATAAAGAGGGCACTTACTCCAGTTTCCAGTCCCTTTTCATTTATCAAGGGAATGAGCTTGTATGGAAGAGATCTACTTTGCGTGCCTACTAGTTCCTTGAGTGCTACTGATGCTGTGCCAATTAGCCTGTAAGAAAAGAGGGAAATCTGTTATCAAGAGGACACTTATGGTATTATAAGAAAAACAATGCTTTCCTTTGAGAAGTTGCCAATTTAGGCCTGAGATTTTGAAAATCACTGTTGATCACGAACATGCTCAGGTTTGCTACATTATTCAAAACTGTCAAATTCCGCAACGGCCATGGGCTAAAAACCTAAACTATTCCAGTATGATATTTTCCAAATCTCTTGGATTATAACTCTCATCACCCAAACCATTATGACCAATACCTCTGATGGCTGAAGCTGGTAGGCTTTGTAGATCAGTATGTCTGGAAGATACTTTAGTGTTTTTCAACCTTGGCAACTTTAAGATGTATGGACTTGAAGTCCCAGAATTCCCTAGCCAGCTAACTAGGAGTTGATGCAGTGGTGGGATTCAGCCAGTTCACATCACTTCGGGAGAACCGGTTGTTAACTTTCTGAGCAGTTTGATGAACTGGTTGTTGGAAGAAATCGTTAGGGCAGAGAACCGGTTGTTAAATTATTTGAATCCCACCACTGAGTTGACGTCCACACATCTTAAAGCTGTCAAGATTGAAAAACACTGCTTTAAATTGCAAAAGATCTGCATATTGTAGTAATATTAGCACTGAAATTTTAGGCTTCAAATCCATCCACAGACAAAATTTGTAGCCAAAGTGGGACTGTGTTGTAACAGAGTTGGAAGGGACCTTGGAGGTTTTCTTGTCCAATCCCTTGCTCAAGCAGGAAACCCTATACCAGTGATGGCTAACCTTTTTGCCGTCGTGTGCCAAAAGTGGGGGGAGCGTGGGGGGTCGTGAGTGCGTGTGCCCACATCCATAATTCAATGTGCCCCGCCTTCCCGCACATGCGCACGTGACCCCCCACACTTCTCCCTGCTTTTGGCACGTGATGGCATGGTGGGCCCAGTAGGCCCATTTTTCCCCCTCCCCAGGCTCCGGAGGCTTTCTAGGAGCCTGGGGAGGGCAAAAACAGCCTTCCCCATCCCCCCGGAGGCCTTCCAGAGGCCAGAAACAGCCAGTTTCCTGCTTCCAGTGGGACCAGAAGGCCTGAGCTAGGGCAACACTCGTGTGCCCACCAATATGGCTCTGCACGCATGCACGCTGGAGCTGAGCTAGGGCAACACTCGTGTGCCCACCAATATGGCTCTGCATGCCACCTGTGGCACCCTTGCCATAGGTTCGCCATCACGGCCCTATACCATTTCAGGTAAATATATCATTAGCCTCCTGGCTAATCACTGCCATTCTAACTAACCACAACATGTATGTTTGCAGCATTATCCAAATCTTCTTTAACTGCATTCCTCTGGATGCCTCTGAGCCATGTTACAGGATGTTATCTGTTTATAATAAGTTATGAACAGGTAGTCCTTGACTTACAACAATTTGTTTAGTGACTGTTACAAACCGTTACAGCATCCCCCATGGTCACGTGATCAAAATTCAGAGGCTTGCACCTGGATCATACAGGTAGTCCTCAACTTACAACAGCTTGTTTAGTGACTGTTCGAAGTTACAACGGCACTGAAAAAAGTGATTATGACCATTTTTCACACTTATGACTGTTGCAGCATCCCCATAGTCATGTGATTTACATTTGGATGCTTGACAGCTGACTCACATTTATGACAGTTGCAATGTCTCAGAGTCAAGTGATCCCCTTTTGTGACCTTCTGACAAGCAAAGTCAATGGAGAAATCAGATTCACTTAACAACAGTGTTACTAATTTAACAACTGCAGTGATTCACTTAACAAATGTGGCAAGAAAAGTCATACAATGAGGCAAAGCTCACTTAACAAATTGCTCACTTAGCAACATAAATTTGGAGCTCAATTGTGGTTGTAAATTGAAGAATACCTGTATTTATCCTGGTTCCAATGTTCCGGGGTCATGTGATAACCTTTTGCGAACTTCTGACAAGCAAAATCAGATTCATTTAACAACTGTCTTACTAACTTAACAACTGCTTTGATTCATTTAACAACTGTAGTACAAAAGTTTGTAAAATAGAGCCAAAGTGACTTAACTGTTTTGCTTAGCCCCAGAAATGTTGGGCTCAGTTGTGGTCGTACGTCGACCACAACTGGTTGTAACCTATATTTAGCAAAGACATCAGAGAAAATATTCATATTTCAAAAGGGAACTTTCTCTGTATTCATATAGAAGTCCAAGGAGAATAAGTTCAATGTGTCTTTCACTTTAGCATTCTGGGAAAAATATTCTAATGTTCTTACATGAGAAAATCAAGTATTTTGTTGAATGTACAGGCCAGCCATAAGTTTCATTATTTCCTCTCCAACAAATGCTGGATAATTAATTAGAAATGATGGGGGAAGTCATATGTTGAGAGTTGGATGTTGGATATGTTGGATCGGTAATGATAATGGATAGCTATAACAAAGCACAGGTGGCTTTAAATTCAGCATATAAAGTTGACCTAGAAAAAAGCAGTTTTAAAACATTTTTTGGATGGATAATCATGGATGAGTTAAATATTTGGCTGTCCTATATCGCCCAACCACACTATCCATTCATTGCCAAATGTGAGTTCACAGCAAGTTCTCAGTCATATCCTGAGACCATACCAAAAAGAAATTTGTTCTCCATTTTCTTTGGAGAATGCGGAGAGCAATTTTCCTGGCAACAGGTACTATTGTTCAAAATTATTATGGTGATTGGCTCTGTAATTTTCTACAGATCAGCAACTGATATAATAGTTAACAAAAATGTTATCCGAAGTGATTGACAAGGACCTTACAATATGTGCTTTGTTTTTTGTTTGGGTGCTAATTACCTAAATCATGATATATATTTAGAATAGGAATGTGAACTTATCACCTGTTTATACTTCTACCCACATTTTATATACACATATTCCATTTTAGAGAAATTCTAAGGAAAGAGCCTGGTGGCACAGCAGACTAAAGCACTGTTATTTTTTATTTATTTTTTTATTTGATTTATATGCCACCCTTCTCTGGAGACTCAGGGCGGCTTACAATGCATTAAGCAATAGCCTTCATACTTTTATATATTTATACAAAGTCAGTAATTGCAGACAGCTGGTGCTGATCACTACGCTTTTAGTCTGCTGAGCTAAACCAGGCTCCTATTATTGTTATTGTTATTAACTTCAGCTGCCTGCAATTACTGCAAGTTCAAATCTCACCAGACTCAAGGTTGACTCAGCCTTCCATTCTTTCTAAGGTAGGTAAAATGAGGACCCAGATTGTGGGGGCAATAAGCTGACTTTGTATAAATATACAAAAGTATGAAGGCTATTGCTTAACGCATTGTAAGCCACCATGAGTCTCCGGAGAAGGGTGGTATACAAATCAAATTTTAAAAAATCTTAATAACTACTGGTAAATAGCTATAAAATCCATTTGGTATATTAGATGCTCATGGAAGTTCTCAAATATTGCTGTATTGTTTATTAAATATAGTATAGTAAATATTAAATTAATTTCATGCTTAATCTGGCTACAAAACTCATTTTATGCAGAAATAGAAGAGCTACTTTGAAAAAAAAATAATCAAAGCCAGGCCGATTAGCAATTCATTTGCACATTGTTGTTATGAAATATAAGGGTGTGGTTCCTGAAACTGTCAAATGAGACAACGTTGTTATAGTATTTATTCTGAACATTTCCTTTCTGAAGAAAGTATCACAGAAGTAATGTAATAGCATTTCCTTTCCCCCCCCTTTTCTTTCACTTTTAAGCAAAATGATTGTAGAAAGGATGACTTCAAACCTCAAGTAAATTGGTATTAATTATTAACAAAAAGTTTTCATTCTCCGCAATATTCATTTGAGGGACAGAATGCAAGAAACACTCAACTGAAGATGTTTTAGATTGTCCATTTGTTTCCACACTGTAGCCAGGATAGTGTATCATGCTAAGCTTTGATTTCTTTAACTATGATTTATTGTCTTAACTTTGACAATTTTAAGATTGGTGTACCGGTACTTTAATTCCCGGAGTTCCCCTGCCAGCGTGTTGGACAACAGTTGAACCTCACCCTTCTTAATTACAAAGGTTAGGAAACATTGATTTACTAAAATACATTGCAATAGATTGGATTTGCAATAGTGCATACATTAAGCCAAAAGATGTGATTTACACACAGGGGTGAAATCCAGCAGATTCTGACAGGTTCTGGAGAACTTGTAGCGGAAATTTTGAGTAGTTCGGAGAACCAGCAAATGCCACCTCTGGTTGGCCCCAGAGTGGGGTGGGAATCGAGATTTTGCAATATCCTTCCCCCCAGGAATGGGGAGGGAATGAGGAATTTGCAATATCTTTCCCCTGGAGTGGGGTGGGAATGGAGATTTTGCAGTATCCTTCCCCTGCCACACCCACCAAGCCACACTCACCAAGCCACACCACGCCCAAGCCACGCCCACAGAACCGGTAGTAAAAAAATTTGGATTTCACCACTGTTTACATATCACAAAAGCTAATATTACTGTGTTCAACGCACTGAACCAAAATTAAGGAAACCATATTGTGAGTGTTCTGTAATGTGTGAACCCAGCTAGTATGCATAATTGCTATTGTAATGGGAACAAAGCCAATAGAAGTTTTATCAGACCACAGATTTACACTGCCTTGTCTCACTCACAGCATACCAAGAAAAGAATTGGAGGTGAGTCTTTAATAAGAAGTACTTTTGTCTAAAAAATTAATTTCTCTTCTCATTCTGAGTCATACCCTTTAATTTCTACAGAATTCCCATTTGGGAAACAAATGGAGTCTCCTACTTGTCTGTTTATGGTATAACTTGGTGCTTTCCATTATGTCACATCCTGGTTTTCTTCTACTGTGATGGTGTGGTGTGTCCAAAATCTTGTTATTTCAGCAGGGAGAAGGTGACACTTGGCATGAAGTATTCAATGGTGCCACTTACAAGTATAGTGTTTAAAAAACAGATCTTGTATTCTTTCAAAATAGTTTGCAATCAATGTAAATAAGACCACAAGAGACTTAATCAGTGCTCTAAAAATGGCCAGTTGGTATTATGCAGGATTCTGCAGAAAACAACCATTCAGGGTTGCAGCTCAGGGTTGAAAAGTGGAATTTCTGGTGGTCTCTGAGCTTGCAGATATTTCATTATCCAACTAGATAACGTCATCACTGTAAGAATCTGGAATTCATCCTCATCTCCATAATCAGAGGGAAAGACAGTTGTCCAATCTTTCTTGCAACAATGACAGTTGCTTTAATTTTAATTATTCATATCTGTATCCTGCCTAAAATTGCAAAATACAAAATAACAGAGTTGCAAAGGACTTTGGAGATCTTCCAAGCAGGAAAATACTATACTATTCCAGAAAAATGTCTGTCCAATTTCTTCTTAACCTTCAGAGTTGGAGTACCCACAACTTCTGAAGGCAAATCTTACAATTATTATGGAGTCAATATAAGAATAAAAATGCACGTGACAAGAGCTGCACAATAGTTACAGAATTTATCTGCAAATCTATGTTCTAAGGTCTGTTTAAAAAAATGAAAAATTGGGCAGCTGCTATTTCCCTTCTATTTCCAATGCCAAACCATTTAGTGTCTGAAAAAAAGGGGGAAATGTATTTCTCTTCCTACCTATGAAATAAGATCCCTTTATATAAACTTTGGTTTGATTTATTTTCTGTAGCATGACAATGTACAATATTCTAAAATATACAGTAGCAGCACATAATTTTCCAGAGTTATATTTCTGAAATATGTTAAATATTTTTTTAAAAGCTTGAATAAATTCAGAGCCATCGAAGAAAAAGTTAGCATATAACAGAAAACAGATGTCTTTACTGTTCTATTTTCCTTACAAGGGAAAATCCAGCTATGCAATTAGTCACATGGACTGGTGGTTCTGCTCATATTGTGGTTACTTTATACCATCAGCCTAGAATTGTTGACACTACTTTTCCAAATGACCTAAACCTTAGTAATAACAATTCAATCGGGTTTGATCTTAAGGTTGGATCAGACTTTTACAAGTTAAAGCAAGTTAACTTGCAAAAATCTTATCCTACGGAAAACAGAAAAAGAGGTAGCATTTTTCTCAGCTTTATATGACAACACAGACATGCCAGAACAATGAATAGTTTGCTGGCAACGCAAAGCTGCAAGGAAACAGTTACCAAACTTGAGAGCACTAAACTCAAACACTGAGACAAACTGGAAAAACAGAAATGAAAATCCATTCTCTCTTTCTGTGAAAGGAATCTCTTCCAGTTTAATCAACATTTGGCTCCTAACAAATAAAAATTCAGTGCCCTACTATGTCCTATGTTGCATTGTTTGCATTCAGTGCACAAAATTCACTTTAAAGTTATCCTGTGCAATGTTTTCTATGCAAAGCCCATTAAAAGTCTTCTACTTACAGTGGCCAGAAGTAAAACAAGCCCAAAAGTGATAAGCAAAAGGAATTTCAGCAGGTATATCCTGATTATCATCTGGCCATCCCACATAAAAGTCATTCAAACAAGCAAAAGATTTTTTTAGGATATCTTTTTCAATAAATTATGCCTAGATGTAACAAGTATGACAGGGGCCTTGACAGACGAGGAAAGGAGAACTTTCCTATTGCACTTTTTTTTCACTAAAAGGAACTTCATTCTGATTAAAACAACCATAAACATGCTGCTATTTAGATATTTAGTTGTCTAGTTCTTAAAATTATCAGACACTGCAGTGGCTGCTAAAAGAAAATGTTGTAAATAGATTTGCAAATGTTTGAGAGAAGAGTTATAAACATCCATACTCTGTAATTTATAAACTTAGGATACAAATTCA
This sequence comes from Ptyas mucosa, assembly GCA_012654045.1. Lineage (NCBI taxonomy): Eukaryota > Metazoa > Chordata > Lepidosauria > Squamata > Colubridae > Ptyas > Ptyas mucosa. The sequence continues at coordinate 1,744,288 of WNWU01000043.1, read as the reverse complement.
GTCACAATACTAGTGCTGTATATTCTTAACAGATAGGTGATTGAATAATAGTTTCCACTTGTATCTCTTCTGCATTTATTAAAAAAAGAAGCAATGCACAAAGAGCCATCTATCTGAAAGCGTGATTAGTCAGAACATAACTAAAAGGTGATTCAGGCTGCAATTCTAAACCACCGTCACTGTGAATAAGCTCTTTTTAATCCCAAAAGGTCTTGCATATTATCTGAGAACAAGTTATCTAAGTATTGTTGAACTTCAGTAGAGCAGCATAGGTTTATAAGATTGTGTGGGGTGAGGGGGAAAAAAGGAAATACTTCTGAAGAATACTTCTGCTTCTTCCCAGTACACTAAAGCAAATATAAATATAAGAATAATAATCAATAAATAAGATTGAGAAGTAGTCTTCCATACCTAATTACTGGGAAAGAACAACACAAAATGAGTACGGTATTCTTGCCTGCTTATGGGTTTTCTGGAAGTAGCTGATTCAGCACTGTTGGAAGATGACTGATTTGATGAATGGGCCTCTAGTGGGATATCTAGTTCTAGTTTCACACTACATATCAGGTATATAGCCACAAGAAATGTATTTCTAGTCATCCAGTGTTGCTGGCTGTAAATTAGCTCCCTCACTATCAAATACCTATTCAATTATGGTACATACCAGTTATTTATTTATTATCTGAATGAATTCTGGTTCTGTTCTACCACACAGTAGGCCAGTTATGTTAACTGCTTTTAACTCTCAAGCAATCTGGCACATACTTTTTGAGAGGAGTCAGAAACACTGGTGATATCTGATAAATTTTATGCCAGCTATTACTCTGCTCATTACAACAGTTGAACATACTGGTGAAAAAGTTTATTCCCATATTTTGAAAATATTCGCTTAGTCCTAGAATCATAGGAACAAGCCAGCATGCGTCTTTCCCACCTCTGATCAGTTGGCAACCCTTGTTATAATTATTGCTCCTTCAAATGGCTCTGTCCTCAAGAGGATATGTTTATACATTCATTATTTGCACTGGGCCAACTCCCCAGCCATAAAGAACAGAGCCAATATTTGTAATGATCAGCACTGGACTATTATTCAAAATGCAAATAAAAACACAGCTGATACCAGAAAATATATCACAAGCTTATTCAGACACGGCTTGAGAAGAAAACCAGAACCACCTGAAATCGTAGTTTGGATGCTAGACTAAACTTGTTAGGGAGTTCAGATAAGAATATATCTTTCTTATGATCTCAGGAACATTCCTCCATACCTTACTCAACGAAAGCATTTTAAAACAGCATATGCCTCAGGCTTCCATTACATTACAGAATATTCTGAATGTAGCCTCCAAAATGTATTTTTGTACCTTCTGATTTTAAATTGTCATTTAAAAAATTGGGGCTACCAAATCTAGCCTGCAACACTCAGGACAAACAGCAGATAACAGCAAACGGTTACAGAAAAACTACAACTTGTTTTGCAGCCCAGAGAAGGTAGCATTAAGTAAAACTGTAGCAGAACTTAAGGTAATAATGTATACTGTGGATCCTAACAGAAATTGGGAACTTCCACATAAGTGGTTTATATCACTTTAGGTTTAACTCTGAAACTGATGCATCTTCTAATGCCATTAGGTCTTATCTGGTTTGTTCGAAACTACAGCTGGTTTGCATAGCTTCTGGATGTTCTATTTACTTCCTGATGATAATTCTTGCTTCATCTTTGCTCCGAGCTCCTGGGTTCAAGTAAGCTATTACTTTCTTCAGCATCTTGCTGCTGGAGCTTGTTTCTTTAAGTATGCATTGTTCAGAATTTATTTCCTCATAATTAATCCTCCCTCTTCAATTCAGCCTCCTGCAGCACCATGCAACCACAACAACACCTACTTGGGAAACTGCTCGTTGGAAAGTTATCAAAACCAACAGGGTACCATTTAAAAATGGAAGATTGCCAGGAAGCCTCTGGAAGATTTATATTGGACTCCTGTGAGATTCCACAGGTTGGTTTATGATGTTGCAGACAAATCATGTCCACCTCTCTGGGCACTCCAATATACCTTTCCTTAGAATCAGATCTGAAGCACTCCAGAGCACTATTGTTAAACACCTTAATTTACTTTTATCTTGTGATTGACTTCCCCTTATTTCTACCCCAAAAACCTCTTATTTTTATTAGCAAACCACCAGATGAACATACACAAATGTACTTACTGAAAAATGGGGAGGGGGGAGAAACACCAAGGGTTGGGGGTTTTTTTTGAACGGGTAAGATAAATTTTGTTACTGGAAAACTGGTGGTATTCAAGGGACAGAAGACTGGTTAACATTTGTGTACTCTCCCACTGCTTTGCTGGATATGCTGAGGAAAAAGGATAACCATGGACTGGAATTGCATTTGGAAGTTGGCAGAAGTGAATGTGATCGTAGGTCAATTTCAAACTCTGTTGTGAAAGCCTGGAGAGTGGTGATGGAAATGCTGTTAGACTTTATTTAAGGAAGTCAAAGGAACATCCTCTTTTTTCTTCTCCCCTTCCAAATGCTTCTTCAAAAAGACCTTCTTGAACAATATGGAATGAAGCTTTAGGGATGGGACAAAAAATCTTAACTCATTCAGCCATTAATCAGTTCATTAATTCTCTTAGGCTAAAATTATCATCTTTTAAATCTTTATATAACCTTCTACACTGCTGTTCTTACTGCAGATGTTCTGAGCAGACATATGGCTGGTGGAGCCTTGGATTGAGTCGTGCCTTTGCGGCCTCTGACCCGGTACGGATCTCGAGCAGCTCCCTGGTTTACCGAGGAGCTGAGAGAGATGAAGCGCCGGAAAAGACGCCTAGAGAGTGGTTGGAGGGCCAGTCTCGCTGAATCTGATCGAACACTGGTAAGGTCGCATATTAAGACCTACCTAGTGGCGATAAAAGCGGCAAAGTTGAACTACTTTTCCGCATTTATTGCGTCATCAGGGAATCGTCCGGCCGCCCTGTTCAGGGTGACCCGCTCTCTGCTTCACGCGGGAGTGCGGGAGGATCCCTTGGAAGGCAGGGCGGAGGATTTCGGACAATACCTGTATGACAAAATTGCTCAGATTCGGGGGGATTTGGACTCCGACTGGGTAGATCTGGGCGGGGTGACAAGGAATAGTCTTGAGAATGTTATCTGGGAAGAGTTTGACCTTGTGACTCCTGATGATGTGGACAGGATTTTGGGGAGACTTAGTGCGGCCACATGTTTACTGGACCCGTGTCCCTCCTGGTTGGTACTGGCCTCCCGGGAGGTTACACGAGGCTGGCTCCAGGGTATTATCAACACTTCCTTGAGTGAGGGTCACTTCCCTGCCGCCTTGAAAGAGGCGGTGGTGAGGCCCCTCCTCAAGAAGCCTTCCCTGGACCCGGCAGTATTAGCTAACTATCGTCCTGTCTCCAACCTCCGCTTTATTGCGAAGGTTGTTGAGAGTGTGGTTGCGCAACAGTTTCCACAATTCCTGGAGGAAACATCTTATCTGGATCCGTTCCAGTCGGGTTTCAGGTCTGGGCACAGCACGGAGACGGCATTGGTCGCGTTGGTTGATGATCTCTGGAGGGCTCGGGACAGGGGATATTCCTCTGTCCAAGCCCTATTAGATCTCTCAGCGGCTTTTGATACCATCGACCATGGTATCATGCTGCACCGGCTGGAAGAGTTGGGGGTGGGGGGCACTGTATTACAGTGGTTCTCCTCCTTTCTCTCCGACCGGTCGCAGTTTGTGTTGACAGGGGGGCAGAGGTCGACCTCGAGGCCTCTCGTTTGTGGAGTGCCGCAGGGGTCGGTCCTCTCGCCCCTTTTGTTCAACATTTATGTGAAGCCGCTGGGTGAGATCATCCGTGGCTTTGGGGTGAGATACCATCAGTACGCTGATGACACCCAGCTGTACATCTCCACCCCAGGCCACCCCAATGATGCCCTCGAAGTGATGTCCCAGTGCCTGGAAGCCGTGCGGATCTGGATGGGGAGAAACAAACTCAAGCTCAACCCGTCCAAGACGGAGTGGCTGTGGTTCCCGGCATCCCGATATAGTCAGTTGACTCCATCACTGACTATCGGGGGTGAGTCTTTAGCCCCCGCAGAGAGGGCTCGCAATCTGGGAGTCCTCCTGGATAGGCAGCTGTCTTTGGAGGAACATCTGACGGCTGTAGCCAGGGGGACCTTTTGTCAGGTTCGCCTGATTCGCCAGTTGCGGCCCTTTCTTGATCGGGATTCCCTGTGCACAGTCACTCACGCCCTTGTCACTTCCCGCCTAGACTACTGTAATGCTCTCTACATGGGGCTCCCCTTGAAGAGCACCCGGAGGCTCCAACTGGTCCAGAATGCGGCCGCGCGGGTAGTGACGGGAGCAGCATGGCGCTCCCACATAACACCGCTCCTGCGCGAGCTGCACTGGCTTCCGGTGGTCTTCCGGGTGTGCTTCAAGGTATTGGTGATCACCTTTAAAGCGCTCCATGGCATAGGGCCTAGTTATCTCCGAGACCGCCTGCTGTCACCGATGACCTCCCATCGACCCGTGCGCTCCCACAGAGAGGGCCTCCTCAGGGTGCCATCAGCCAAACAATGTAGGCTGGTGACACCCAGGGGGAGAGCCTTCTCTGTGGGGGCACCCACCCTCTGGAACCAGTTGCCCCCGGAGATTAGGAGAATTCATGACCTCAGTGCCTTCCGCCGTGCCCTAAAAACACATTTTTCCCAACAAGCCGGGCTGGCTTAAGAAGAAATTTTAAATATTTTTAATATTTTAATTGGTCTGTGAGTTTTAAATTTTGTAGCCAAATTATATATATTTTAAATGTCTTAATATTTATATTTCATGTTTTTTATGTCTGGCTGTACACCGCCCTGAGTCCTCAGGAAGAAGGGCGGTATATAAATTGGAAATAAATAAATAAATAAATAAATATGTAGGATACTACTGTCTCTAGTCGCAAACTATTTAAATATTTTAAACATATTCAGTTAGTGATCTTCACCTCTGATCTTAGATGTTACATTTTATTAACTATATGGGAAGCATCTTTCTCATTCAGAACAAAAGGTGTTTTATAACTTAGTTCCACAACAAAAAAAAACTTCAATAAAACTTGCTTATAACATATCATAGAGGAAGTCACCATAAGAAAAATGAAAAATTGCTTGCAGGAAATGGTTCCTTAAATAAACATTACACTGTTAACTTTGAATTAACCCTTATGAGCAAATTTTTTACATATGAATCACAATATAAATTTTGCAAGATGTTGAGTTAGACTTCTAAGGTCTTAGAGTTCTAAGATAGAATCTTTGTCTAACTTCCAGAACACGAACATGAAATCCAATTGTCCTGCACTCAGTGATTCTGGTATATGGGAATAAAAATCACATCCTTGCATATATTTGTGAGACTGTCAATAGCACCACATGGCTGCCAGCCACCCTCCCATTCATCCAGCTGGAGAAATGTCAGTTTCCATATCCTTAGGTTGCTTGGTCTCACTGACATATGCCTTTCTCTATTTCAAATAAATAGGGGACACAGTGGCTCTGTGGCTAAGACACTAAGCTTGTCAATCGAAAGGTTGGCAGTTCAGCGGTTCGAATCCCTAGTGCCATGTAATGTGAGCTCCCATTACTTGTCCCAGCTTCTGCCAACCTAGCAGTTTGAAAGCATGTAAAAAATGCAAGTAGAAAAATAGGGACCACCTTTGGTGGGAAGGTAACAGTGTTCCGTGCGCCTTTGGCATTTAGTCATGCCAGCTAAATGACCACGGAGACGTCTTCGGACAGCGCTGGCTCTTCAGCTTTGAAATGGAGATGAGCACCGCCCCCTAGAGTCGGGAACAACTAGCACATATGTGCAAGGGGAACCTTTACCTTTACCTTATTTCAAATAAAACCTGACAAATCTTAATGTAAATCAGTTATAAACAATCTCATTAGACTATTTTATTTACTTGTTAAACCAAAACAGAGAATTTAAAAGCAACATTCCAAAAATCAAATCAACTATTTGGTGCCTGCAATATGAGAAATACTATATAATATGTCTGCAGTGCTGACACAAATATTACTAAAGACATTTTTCAGATCATAGCAGTGATCTTCTGGTTCTTTCTGGCAATACTCTTCTAAGCCAAATGTATAGGAGGCCTGGTGGCACAATGGCTGCAATGCAGTATTGCAGGCTAACTCTATTACCACAGTCTGGAGTTCAATCCTGACCGGCTTAAGGTTGACTCAACCTTCCAGATAGAAAGCTAATGCTATCTGTCTCATGTCTTATACAAAGCTAGTGTTAATAATTCAGAAATACTGATTGGTAGACATCACTGAATGAGAGTAACTAGGACCGAAATTTCCATTAAGTGGTGCAGTCATAAAATGTGTTGTCACCTGACTTATCAACAGCAAACCCACAATCCTCACTGCACATTAAGTGAGGATCATAGGTATTAAGTGAGAACCTCACATAACTGTAACTTGCAACTTCCTGCCAGCTTGCAACAAGCAAAGTTAATGGGGAAGCCAGCAGGAAATTACAAGTCCCGGGAGGCTCGCTAGCAGGCCATCAAATGGATGAGTTCTATGGAGTGCAGTTGGATGGTGTGGGTGCTGTGTTGCTGTGCGAGGGCTGGTGGGCAGGTACTTTGGAGGGCAGGAAGGCACACAGGTGGTGCTGCAGACCAATGTGCATGTGCCGGGGTGGGTACTCCAGAGGATGGGATGGCACTCAGGAAGTTAATGGAAATGGCAGTAACTTAGAGGAGTGATTTGTAAGCTTCCCTGCTGGCTTTCACATTGACTTTGCCGAAGGGTGCAAATGATGATCACAAGATCATAGGATTCTGCAACCATTATAAATGCAAACTAATTGCCAAGCACTCAGATTACAATCACAGGGATGGGGGATGGGGGGATGGCTAGAACTTTGAGGACTGGCCATAAGTACAACTCATTCAGAGACATTGTAACTGAATGGTCTCTGAACACCGTTAACACGGGAATAGTCTTACTTTAATCATAAAGCAAAAAAGCATACAGTAGCATATCTGATTTTTTTACACTTTACGAAATAAATAAACGGCATTGCAAAAGTAGTACATTTAGTTTAAAATCATGAAATGTTTGTTGAGAAATAAACGCACTAAAACTTTTAGTAAAATAACCTACTTGTTCTGTCCTATAGTTTCAAAATCTTTCACAATTATCTGCAGGGATGATGAAATATCCAGTGGTAATCCTTTCAAATCAAATTCAAGAATCTGTGTGAAAAGAATTGCAATAGTCATTAAAACTGATTTAACCCAGAACTGAACATATATAAGTAGGAAATGAACATATTTCAGGAATAAGTACTTTAAATATATATATTTTAAACTCAGTTATCACGTGAGGGTGAATTTTTAACATTTGTTCTGCTATGATACAAATATCATCTATCAGGTGTAACTCAGTTGACAGCTACATCTCTTAATAATATTAACAAATGTTAATATTATTAGTCAGCAGACCACAACAGCAGCATTTTCAGCTTCTCAGACACCAAAGGTACTTTAAGTAGAACTGGTTAAATCTTTTAAAACTAAAAATAACCCCTATTATTAGTTTCTATAAATATTTATTATCAATAAATGAATGTGATATGCAGACAGCAAGAGATGAGTGGAATAAAGAATTAGAGTTTTCTATATTGTCTAGACAATCGGAAAGTGTCTTAACTTCTATACCTAGTCTGGGTGTCGGCAACCCATGGCTCCAGAGCCGCATGTGCCTCTTTAGGCCCTCTGCTGTGCCCTTTTTATTTTTGGATATTTTTGGAAATCCAGGCTGGCTGAGGAATGATCGGGCGGCCCTCTTCCCCATCTTCCTCTTGTGACCCCCTGGTGGGCTGTGGCTGAGCCAGGAACATGCACACACGCCGGGAGACCCTCCTTAAGTGAGCAGCCGGCCGCCCGCATGCACCTTTCCTGTGCTTTGGCGGGGTCAACCAGTGATGGAACAGGGAGCTACAGCGGAGGGACCAAAGAGCCGCATGCAGCGCTGGAGTCGCAGATTGCCGACACCCGATATAGGACAATATTTCGTTGATGTAACACTTCTTTAAAACACATGTTTTTACAACGTCCTCAATACAAATTGAGCCCCCCAAATTTTGTTTGCTAGGCAAGGCAGTTGTTACGTGGAGCTGTGCCCAATTTTACAACCTTCTTTTGCCATACTTGTTAATCAAATCACTGCAGTTGTTAAGTGAATGATGCAGTTTTTAAGCAAATCTGGCTTACTCCATTGAAGCCAGCTGGGAAGGTTACAAATGGTGATCACATGACCCAGGAAAGTGCAAGTGTCATAAATACATGCCAGTTGCTAAGCACCTGAATTTTGACCATGGGGATGCTGCAACAGTCGTAAGTGTGAAAACTGGTCACAAATCACTTTTTACAGTACTATTTTAACTTTGAACGGTCACTAAACAAATGGTGTAAATTGAGGATTAACTGTAATCTAAAAATAAAAAACCCAACATGCGTGGAATATTGTTTTTTAAATCAACTGGGAAACAAGTGTGCTATTGATGGGGAGTGATGGGTTTTGGGTTGCTCTTCTTCCTAATATTTTAGGCAATGGTGGGTTGCTACTGGTTCGCTCCGATTCGGGCAAACCGGTAGCAGCGGTGGCAGGAGGCTCTGTCCACCTGCCCAGACGTCATCAAAAATGCTCTGCGCATGCACAGAAGCACTGCGCACTTGCTTTGCAAGTGCCTGCGCGCTCCCAATAGCAAATCAGTAGTGCAGGGATTTGAAACCCACTACTGATTTTAGGGTTACTGTAGACAAGCAGTTGTGACATTTGGAATGGATGAGCAGAAAGGAAAGAAATATTAGGTATATTTAACACATGAAGTTGTGTAGCAACAAACCCGCCCCCTCCTACTTGCAGTGCTATTATACTCATTACCTAGCTATGTTGCCTTCCCTTTCATCCAACCATTCTAGTTTAGGATTAGGGTTAGAGTTAGTCTAAGATGTGAGTATGTATGAAAGTATGAAAGAAACACTATCTTAACACATGCTGTGTCACCACCTTTGCGTCCCGGATCCCACACCCACACTTGTTTTCTGGAGGGGAAGAGAAGTCAAACTTTGGGAAAATGTTAGGGACAAGAAAAACAACTCACTCATATACCCCCCCTTCCCCAAAATCCAGACTAAATAAAACAACTACCCAAACCATGGCAATTGCATCCCTGCAGCTCTTGACTGTCTCAAATAATGAAAACCCCAGACAAAAGATTGCCTACCCAGACAAAAGATTCTAGAGGAGCACACATACACAATATTTACATATTTCAAAGGTTGTGAATGATTCCAAATAATAATTGGTTGGTTGGTTTGTTTGATTCCCAGAAATTGTAACTGTGGTGCTGGTGCAGATGTCAAAATAGTAATTTCTATAGAAATGGAAATGTTGCCTATCTAAGCATTTTGAAATATTCAAGTGCTCTGGTATGATTAGACTGGGATTAACATTTATCAAAAGCAGAGGCCTGAAAAGGATATGCATAAATAAATCACAAGGAAGAAGAGGGAAGATATTAACTTAGAGTGTCCCTTTATTTTAACTATTTGTTTAGGAGGATAAAAATAACCTTGAATTTAGACTGCTCAATTTTAATACTAACTCCTGCCTTATTAATAAAAATCGAACTTAACTCCTGGTCGATTCAGCTGTTTTGAGAAAAATACGGGAATTCTTTGGTCTGTTTGGGATTTATTTTCCTGCTTAGCCTACAGTCTAGGAGTCACCTGGTGATTTCCCACCCAAATCATAACTTCCAAATCTGATGCATTTTTTGGATTGACTGTGCAAATTTATTTTGCTTTTCACAATTCAGATTATAGGTGGGGAGATTGAAAATCACTGGAATTAGGTGACGGAGACTTTATCTCCCATGGGTAAAATAATATTCTCAGAAACAGGTATCTCAGTTGGGAGGAAGTCCCTCCATTGGTATCATTGGAGGCTTCCAGCTCATCAATGTTGGCTACCTGGAACTTCTCAGTCTTAGAATAAGGCCTCCATGTGATCCTGGTCAAGACTTGAAGAATGGTCAGATTCTTAACAATTAAACTTAATGGAAAGGATATAGAAGTTACTGAATGATATGATAGTAAACCAATTATATCAGAAGGTGATAGATAACCTATTGTAATTAAGGGCTCTGCTTAACATTTTGGGAAGAACATAGCTGAAGATCACAAAAGAGTGGAAATATATTATGTGCTTTGACATGGGTTTTGGGGTTTTCTTTATAACTGGCATAGGGAGATAGCCCTCAATTTATGACCATAATAGAGCCTGCCCATCATAGGATATGATAAGTTGCAGCAGCTGTAAAATGGGTCAGCAGCTCAATGTTATGATTTTTTTTGTGGCAGTCATTAAACAAACCAGTGGTTCACTGTGGGCTGATTTTACTGACAATTGGAAGCAAATGCTCGTTTTCAGTAAAAACATGTAAAACAGTCACATGACCATGGGACTCTACAAATACCCATATATGTATGTCACATGTCCATGGGTGGCAATCAGAACTTTGGAACATTGGGTCAAAAGTACCCTAGTAGGTCCATCAAATTGTTGATAAGCAACTGGTCATAAGTCGATGACTATCTGTAGTTATTTCAAACCTTACTCCACAATTTAATATGCTTCTTTCTAAAAGTGGCTGTTCCTTTTCACTAATCATAGTCAGGAGGACCTTCAAGAACCATCAAAACAGGTCCTTAAATGCCACATGTTGCAACCCATGGTTTTGTACTTATCAGAGAATCCCAAAAGCTGTCACTGTCACCATCCCCAAACAAACAATGGCCAGAAGACCCCAAAACACTATGACATGCCCCAGGAAGTCCTTAAGTCTGAAAAATAATTAATTCCTCAAATATGGTCATTGACTGTAAAAAGACTGCCTCCACGAGCATCCACCAGGAGAGCAATGGAGATTGCAAAGGATGATGTGTTTAATGAGGTCTCATGCAAATGCAGTAAATTACATCAAACACTGGGATGTAAACATATAACGGTGGTATTTGCATAATCATCTCACTGCACACAGGCCATCATTTTGGCAGTCTGCGGTCTCCTGCAGAGGCTGCTAGCTACTAATTACAATCTTAGCAGGACAGGAAGAAATTCTACTTCTGAACAGAGCAGAATTACAGTAATGGAGTTGGAAGGGACCTTGGAGGTCATCTAGTCCAACCCCCTGCTCACGCAGGAGACCTGTACTAGGGATTCGAACTGGCGAACTACCGACCTTTCTGATCGACAAGCTGTGTCAAATAAACAGCACGTGTGTTTCTCGCTGTCTTCTTGTTTGCAACAGTCAAAGTCATGAAACAGGGCACGTGACTGAATCCTATTAAACACGTGCTTTTTCCCACATTATAGGGACAGAAAGATCAGGTTACCTCATTCCAGACAGGGTTGAGTTCACTATCAATTTTCTTTGTTTTCTTTTTCTCATCTGGAAATAAACAAAGAAATGTGTTACTAGTGTAGAAAAATACTTTTTAAAACTCCATTACATTTTTTTTAAAAAAATACCCTTTTTCATGGCTATGATAATAACTCATTGGTAGAGTATATCTTTACTATGTAGGTCTGGGTAGACCTATAACATTTCCAAATGCTTCCTTTTTTTTTTTTTTTGCAACACTACCCAAAAACAGCTGTAAAATATATAACATCTCTTCAGTTTTGACATCTTTACAGCAATGGCTCTTTCAAACATAATCGGTCTCAGACCACTTCTACAGTTTTAAAAATGATTGAGGATCCCAAAGAGCTTTAGTTTATGAGGGTTATATCTATTTATATTTGCTACAAGAAATTAAAATTGAGAAGTTTTAAAATATTTATTTGACTTAGCAGACCTTATGTTGACAGAAAAGTTTATCAGCAGATATTCTTTTTCCTTCTGATGATCTTTATCCTACCTCTAATACTCTTTTCTGTGTCATGGCAATCACCTCTCATCTAAGATAGTTGATTTTTAAAGTGTGGTCTGGGGCAGAATGGGACAACTCGCTGCGTCCAACTGGCCACAGCCAACACACCACAGCTAATTTGCCACAGGTCAACTCACCATGGCTAACTTGCCACAGTACAACTTGCTGCAGGGCAATTCAACAATTCAATTATTTAAAATAATTACAATTTTATTTTAACTTTTGTCATTCACATTTCATTTCCCCCGTCCTTTGGCATCTTTTCTTTACTGATTCTATTCTACTACTTCTTTGATATTAGTGTAACTCTTGTGCCACAGTGAGTTGTCCCATGGGGAGCTGGCCATGGCGAGTTGGTCACAGCAAGTTGGCTGCAGCGAATTGGCCGTGGCAAGGATAAATCTCTATGTAAGATTCAGATTATCCCTTCATCTATTTTTTCCCATGTGATTCTAACTGTATTAATTTAGGACTAGATCAGTGCTTCTCAATCTCAACAGCTCTAATATGGACTTCAACTTTCAGAATTTCCCAGTCACTCATGCAGTTAATATTTATCTTAAAGTTGTTGAGATTGAGAAACACTGGACTAAATCATTATTAATATATTTTAGTTGTAGTAAGTAGAAGGACACTCTGATCTTTTCAAAAGATGGACATTTAATCTCAATACATTTACACTGACTAAATATAGATAAAAACTGCACAGAAAATCAGCACTTTTTAAATCAAATCCATACTTTCAATCTATAGAATCTCTAACAGAAATAAGAAAAAACCAAAATACAGCAATTTTATTCCAAATAAGCCAGCTATTATAGCATGCATTACACTAAATCTCTTTTAAAAAGTAATGGAAGGATTTAATAGTGATTTTTTTAAAAAAAGGATGCTTCAGATATATATTCTCCTTCTGTTCCAAATATGGCAAATTTGCAAAAATCTGCATAGCTTCCATGAAGTTCAATTACAGAACATACTACTTCTGCTAGATATGTGTGGGAGAACCAGAAAATTTCGTCCTTATTTAGTCAGTGTGGAAACTAGTGATTCACACTCCTGTAATAAAACTCTGACAGGAATTAACATTTTTTTTAAAAAGGAGTGTGTTAGATATTAGCTCAGGCTAGACCACAAAAGATCTGCAAGTCCCACTGAACAATATCAGCTGTAATGTTATATTTAAGATAAAAACCTATTATAATCCCATGCAATTTTGCCATTATTTAATATTAGCATACACTGTTACAATTGAATTGGGCCCAACATTTTCCACAACTGATACTTCGAAATCTCACAGTATGAGCTTATCACATATTTTTTGAAGAGAAGTGCTAAATTTAAGTTAAATTTGCACGTATTGTATATTTATCTAAGAGTAAGCCTTACTGAGGTAAATGCTGAACAGGTGAGATCTCATCAAACACTGTGAGCTCCACTGTCATATAATCTTCACTTATTTTGTTTTAGTGAAGCACATTAGTTAATCCGAAACAATACCAATTTATCCATTGTGGTTGTATTGAAGATGGTGGTGTTGTAACGTTAAGACAGTTTTCACGTAAGAGGGAAAATGGAGAACAGCAGAGGATTGAACCCTTGTCTCTGTGCTGAAGGAGCAGGTGACAGAAAGCTCTCACAGTTCTGTAAACTATTAAAGTACCTGGATTTCTAGCTTATTATCACTACAAGTAAATATCCATACTCAATAAGGTATTCCACCTCAGCCTCAGCAGCTCAGCCATGTCCCCATAATGATTTGTGGGAGTGACCTTGGGACACAGGAGGTAGACATCCCCATTGAAAAATCCCATATAAAGTCTGCTTTATAATTCCTTCATTTAAGTTTAATGCTGCTTTCCAAGGAAGCTTTAGAAGCTAGGTTTTAAAAAAAAAATATAACAAAATATTAAATTCTGTTATGGAGGGCAACATTTTCTGTGTTCGTTCGCAGAATACCTGCTAGGACATTGTGAGCAGGGCTGAATTAAGGTCCCAAAAGTAGGGTGGTGTTCTCAAATGAATCACAGAAAAATGGAATAGAAGAACAAGTAGAAACAGATTACAAGCAAGCAATCTTAAGAATACGAAAGTGCTTCTCTCTGAAGGAGTGTTTTAACTTCACTTGGGAGGATTTTAAAAAGGATGCTTTACCCATTGGCTAATGCAGCTGCATGTTAGCCAATCAGCAGAGTGGACCAATGGGGTTTCCAAGCAGGGCAAAGGGATCTTCAAGACACCATCCATGGCTAGCATCACTTCATGTTAGCCAATGGATAGGTCAGGCTGAAGCAAGCACTAGATAGGGCCAGATATAAAAGTGACATGGCGACGTTCGTTTTACTTTGGGTTTGTATTGTTTCCTTTTTCCCTGATATCGTCTCCTTCTTCCTGGAGGGAGGAGACAGATCACTTTGAACCAGTGGTGAAATTCATTTTTTTTTTACTACCGGTTCTGTGGGCGTGGCTTGGTGGGCGTGGCATGGCATGGCATGGCATCGCTTGGTGGGCGTGGCTTGGTGGGCATGGCAGGGGAAGGATACTTCAAAATCTCCATTCCAACCCTACTCCAGGGGAAGGATACTGCAAAATCTCCATTCCCACCCCACTCCTGGGGGAAGGATATTGCAAAATCTCCATTCCCATCCCCCTCTGCAGCCAGCCAGAGGTGGTATTTGCCGGTTCTCTGAACTACTCAAAATTTCCACTAATGGTTCTCCAGAACCTTTCAGAACCTGCTGGATTTCACCCCTGCTTTGAACCGATCCCTTGCAATGAACATTTAAAATTGGTTCAACTTGAACTTGAACATATGAATTTAAGCCAACTCTAAACTACAGATATTAATATTTATTTTATTCAGGCTATTCCATCCCATTCCATTCAGTCCCCTCCTCTCCAACCTTTCCATTATTCAAGCGATTTCCTCATTAGCATCTTCATAGCATTATTTAGCCGTCACTGAAGTAATATGAAGCCTGTCTTTATTATACTCATTTTGGTACAACAATGAAAGGATAACTACATAATGCTGTAAATCTCTAGTGGGGAAATGACCTCAATTGCTATTCCATGATAGTAACAATATTCAGTTCCTTAAAATATATGCCAATAAAGCTGATTTGTATTTCAGCAAAACCTGTTCTTTCCAGGTTGTTCTTAGCATATATAACCAGGATCCAGAACATGTTGTTTTTGGAGATTCTGACCATTCATTTTCAGTTAGCTTTAAACGCCACAAAGGACATTTGTCTTTCTTTTGTCTCTTTCTAAGCTTCCACCAAGATGTCTTTTTTCTTCCTACAATCTTTGTACTTCTGCAAACTCTAGAGATTTCTTCAGGCCTGCTGACTGATACTTCTCCCTTGTGAGTGGGTGTATTTTGAGTACATAGCAACTTCACAACCTGAACATCCCAAAAATAAATGGAACAAGGATGAAGACACTGCTTCTAAACATTTTATCGCAAGCCATTCTCCCATCCTTGTTTCCTGCAAGGTGTTCTGGTTTCTATTCCGTGGAAATGTCTCTACTCACAAATACTTTTCGTTCTAAGCCTTTAAACACCACCTACAACCCATCCTCCTAGAAGTACAGCATGGCTGCATCTTTAGTTTGTTTCTTCTTTGTTTAAAGTTTGTTCTATTGAAGGCTTCAATTAACATTTTCCATGGGAAAAAAGCATGAATCACGCAGTAACTCTTGGCCTTTCTTCCAAGCTTTTGTTTCAAGATACTTATTCAAATTTAAACAACAAAATCAGCTGCATGATGGGTGTACCAAATGCACCCCCTCTAATTTTATTTGTGCCCCCCCCCCATATGCCCAGCAACACAGAAGCTTTAGAGAGGGGATGAAGAATATTGACAACACCATTTAAAGATAGAAATTAATTTCTGTTGGTGCCTTTTAAGCATCTTGATTATGGCTACAGAAAGCCAATTGGGGAAAAAAAATTGTGGCCCCTTTGAAATGTAAGTGGAAACTGGAAAATCAGCCTTGGGTAATGAATGAATGATTCACAAACAAGTTGCAAAACAAATCACCAGGCTTCATTTTCTTACAAATTAAAAGTCCCAGATTTTATCTTTATCTATTGATTTATATATTTATGCACCAATAATTCTACCAGCTCTGAGTGACTAATAAAAGAAATGCAGTTAACTTTTTAATTATCATAAACAATCCGGGATAATAAAGCCAAGCATTCCTTGTTCACCAGACCCCATTTGAGAAAGACTTCATATTAGGGAAGAATCATTTTAAAAACAGAACAAAGTAAAGAATAAAAGAAACACTTTTCCCTCCGTGCATTTAAGCTTCACACGTACATTTTTAAGGCTTAAGCCACAGTCCACTTTTAGCAACTCTACTAAATTTGGGAAGCAGAAATCCAGAGGACCACTAGATGGCAGTAGAGAAATATAGAAAACTCGATTCTAGTCCAGTCCTTGATAGTCCTACTTTTTCCAATAAAATGAGTGTTCTTATTCAGTACACTAAGTAATATAACTGTCTTAACTAGAATCTGTACCCCAAACTATATACATAGTTATTTGATTTCTCTAACATCCAACACACATCCAATTAAACGGTGAGCCAAAGAACCAATATAAAGCCCACTACAAAATTTACAAACACAGTTCAAATCCTATTGCTTTTAATGTTGTCCTTTACTTTTGGTTAATATACTAATAATTCAAATAAGAAAGGTCATAGAAAAATTCTATTTAATAATGTAAATAGAATTTAAATATTTTAAATCATACACTTCCTACCAGCATTCAATCAATTAGTGCTAGCATTCCTGTATAGCAGTTTAATAACCAGACATCTTCTGTGGCAGGAAAATTATTTATGTGCCAAAATATAATTCACTTGCCCATTCACCAAAACTGAAAGTGAGTGTCCTAGATGCAGGTGCAATGAAATATGCTTGTCAAGGCACCGCAAGACATTCCAGATTCTTTTTCATCATTGAAAAAAGAAGCTATACACTTTAGAAGCTCTTTGCAATCGTGTTCTAATCATGCCACCTTGTCAAAAAGAAAAGAAACCTCCTAAAAATTTTTTTCCTTACCTTTAAAAATAATCGATGCAATAGGATCTGGTTTCCCAAATGTATGTTTAGGGATATTTGCAGCTGATTCTACAATTACCCGAAGCATTGTTTCAAGCAATCTTTAAAAAGAAGCTGTTTTCGAAGTAGAAAGTTCAGAGGGAAAAAAAAATACTTGAGATACTCGGCAGGCTCCAGACTGAAATGCCAGGAGGAGGAGGAAGAATAGGAGGAGGAGGAGACAAGAAGGAATGGCTCTGTTACAGCAACGGGCAGCTCACAGCGGAATTACCAAGTTTGTTACCAAAGCTAAAGAAAAGCAATGCATACCATCATTCACAAATCCTATCCATTAGATAACAAAACTGATATGGACTGAAATTCAAACATAAGAATTTACAAAGCATGATGCTTAAAAAGGGGGAAATGCTCTCTATGCAAATGATAAGAAATATAAACATGCATTAAACAGTTACTGAATCAAGGACTCACTCATTCAAATCCATTGCATACTTTCCATTTTTATAGCTATGGAAATAATGGCCAAACCAAGGCAATTTTTTTTAAAAAAAAGCATTAACGTTTCCTTTAAAAGTACATTCTTTCCTCATGTTTGTGGTTTGAGTGTCGTTCTCCTTCTTTTTAATTCAGGAATGTTGCAAACAGTCTTAGATCGCCCCCTTCGGCAAAAGGCAACCTTGTACATAAATTCTAAAAGTCATCTCTAAATTTCGTGCAGTCAGTTTGTAGTAAGAAGAAGAGAGAAGAATCAAACTCCAAAATGATCAATTGTGAATGAGCTGCTTTTCAGCATCCTGCCTGAAGCTAAAATAGCAGATTGGTTCTTCCACACACTGGGTGTGGCAGGGAACTTCCAGTGGAGATTTCTGAATGGAACCAGCCACAAAATATTATACCACTTACTGCTGATTTTCCTTCAACAGATTTAGAAAAAGAATGGGAAAAGTGAAACATATTGGGAAGGTTTTGAATGGAATCCACTGTTCATCATATCCTTCATAAAATTTGAGGAATAAGGCAAGGCAATTGTATAAAACAGTTGTGTCTAGAGGTTAAGGCACCAGGCTAGAAACCAGGAAACGCTCAGTTCTAATCCTGCCTTAAAAAGCCAGCTGGGTGACTCTGGGCCAGTCATTCTCTCTCAGCCCAAGGAAAAAGAAAATAGCAAACCAATTCCAAAACTGCAAATTGCAGAGACTTGCCCAGACAGTTGTTAGGATTCCAGATTAGGTCTAAGACAGGCAGGCAGGCAGGCAGACACCCATGCATGTAATAAAGATATTTGGAAATTCTCTGCTCTTCCCAAACGCCAAACAGTCCAAGTATTTCTCATGCTACCCATGCTAGACTGGTTTCCTATACATGTCTGATAACTACATATTTATGCAACTAAATTCTATTTTGTCCTTTAAAAAAAAGAAAAACACTTGCTTTGTAAGAAAACAAAAAGAATCAGAAGGATCAGGCCATGAAGAAAGAGAAAGAAGAGGAGAAAAGAGAGAAAGGAGAAAGTTAGCATCATCTGAACCATTCTGACATATTGCAACAGGAAGAGAATAAAAGCCTATTCTGGAAACCTTCTGCATTTCAGTTGTGTGTAAGTGCACAAATTGTGAAACCAGGCTGTCTTCCATTCAAGACATACACAAGGTCCGTGATGGCAAACCTATGGCACGGGTGCCACAGGTGGCACGTTGAGCCATATCGGTGGGCACGCAAGCTCAGCTCCAGCACGCATGTGTGCGCTGGCCAGCAGATTTTCGGGCTTTCTGGGCCCAGCAGAAGTCAGGAAGTCACACACTGTTTCCGGCCTCCGGAGGGCCTCTGGGGGTGTGTGGGAAAGGCCATTTTCACCCTCCCCAAGCTCCTAGAAAGGCTCTGGGGCCTGGGGAGAGCGAAAAACAGGCCTACCAGGCCCACCGTGCCATGGCGTGCCAAAAGAGGGGGAAGCACAGGGCGGTGGGGCGCATAGAATTATGAATGTGGGCACATGTGCGTGTGATCCCACCACGCTCCCCCTGCTTTTGGCACACGATGGCAAAAAGGTTAGCCATCACTACACTAGGTATTGTTTGGAATTAATATGAATGAAGGCAAATATATATGTCCCAGGATAATGAACTGAATTTAACTTACACTCTGTGTATATATAGGAATCTTAATTCAGAGATATCTTGAAGCCCTTCTATACTAGGCCATTCATTAATTAAAATCACACATTATACTAAATCAGAATTTTAAATTCATGCTTCATTCAATAAGCAACAAACAACAGGATTGACATTAAACTATAATCTATGGCCTATAACCTACAATTGCAGGATGCATACATGTTAAAGACCCCCATTATGATTTTGAACAATATATGCATCCAATTAATATATTAGCAAAGCAGATTCTGAGTTTTCTCGTGATGTGGTTATCAGAAATCTTGGAACTGCCTATATTTTTAGACGTTACAGTAACAGTTCTTAGATTCTTGATTAGGACTTGCATTATTAAGTTAATGCATGATTACCCACACATAATAATATTTCTAGTACATTTCTACCCAACTCTATTGAGAGTTAGTCTCAATGAGCCCAGGACTTTTGCCACGTGGGAAAGAACTGTGATCTCTGAAGATCAGCAAATGATGATTGAGTTTTTTCATTACTGGATTATTGTTGACAGCAGGTGCTAATATCTGCTCGATGACCAGTCTTGGCGGGGTAATTTGTGCACAATTCACTTGTTAGAAAATAAAACTATCATTAAACCATTCCGGGGGTTCTAAATCCAGAGACACCCATGCATGTAAGAAAAATATTTGGAAATTCCACCCAGTTCCAAACAGTCCAGTTATTTTTCATGCTACCTATGCTAGACTGATTTCCTAGATATGTCTGATGAATACATATTTAGAATAGAATAGAAATAGAAATAGGAAATGGAACAGAACAGAGCTGGAAGGGACCTTGGAGGTCGTCTAGTCCACCCCCTGCTCAAGCAGGAGAACTTGTACTATTTTAGATAAGTGACTAACTAGTCTTATTTATACAGCTAAATTCTATCTTGCCCTCCTAAAAAAAAAGCATTTGCTTAATTTTGACAGCCTCGGCGGGGAAAGAAATATCTCCAGGCATTTGTGCAAGAATCACTGGTTAGAAAATAAAACCGTCATTAAACTATCCCGGGGGTCGTGGTGGTGGAGGGGGGGTGTTATGTTGCAAAATCCAGCTCCCCGCCTTCGTTCTTTTCATTAACGCTTCACTTGGAACGGTCAGGGAAGGGAACCCGTCCGTGACGTCACGACGCCGTCAAGTTCCGCCGCGCCTTTCCTTTTGGATCCACGCGGCGCTCGTAGCCTGGCAACCGGGCGGAAGTGACGTCACATGGAGCCGCTGGATTCAAACTCTCGGAAGCCGCGTTCGAGAGGGCGTCAGTTCGAACCGGAGCGGTTCTGCCGTTGTTTCCTGCTCGCCGCTCCGCTACGGGCCGTCCCGTCCCCCTTCCTTCCGTGGAAGGGAGGGCGCGGTGCTGTCGGTGTCGCCGCCGCCGCCTTGCCATCTTAAAGCGCCCTTCTCCGCCCGGCTGTCTCCATCTAGCGCTCCAGAGGCTTTGCTGAGGTGTGTATCGGGAAGGCGTGCGGGGGACGCCCTTGTCACGTCGGCCCTTTTGAACCTGTGTGGAAAGAAAGGAAGGCCTTTCCTTGGAACCAGTTATGGCCCTTGACCGATGTCTGTGGAGATTCTCAGGCCTCCAGGGTCCCAAAGGTGCTTTTTTCAACAGGCAACTGGATTTTCTTGGTTGGTTTTTTTGTTTGTTTGGTTGGTTCTTTGAAGACGTTTCGCTTCTCTCATCCAAGAAGCTTCTTCATCTCTGATAGATGGTGGGGAAATGAATGGACTATAGAAGAGTGAGGAAAAATCCTCAGGGATGACTCACACTTCCCTGGTCAACAACACTTCTTCATCCTCCCTACCATCCGGAAGGAGAGATAGAAGCATAGCCAGCCTGCACAAACAGGCTGAAGAACAGTTTTTATCCCTGGGCTGTCAGACTCCTGAATGCGAAATAACATCATAACTACGTAGTACGATGGACTTGCAGGGCCGGTGTAACGTGTTCACATCGGTGCAATAGGACTGTGGGTTGTTTAATATGATTTATTGGGTTAGGGATTTTCTGTCTTCACTGGGAGTTGTATTGTTTTGGGGGGGGGTGCACTGAGGGAGCAGGGCAGAGAGGAGCCTTGGAGGTCCTCTAGTCCAGCCCCCTGCTCAAGCAGGAGAACCTATACCCGTGATGGCAAACCTATGGCACGTGTGCCACAAGTAGCACCCGTAGCCATATCAGTGGGCACACCAGCTCAGCTCTGGTGCGCATGCCCATACCAGCCAGCTGATTTTCGGGTCTTCTCGGCCCACCAGAAGTAGGGAAACAGGCTGTTTCCTGTCTCTGGAGGGCCTGGGAGTGGGGGAAAGGCCCGTTTTTCTTTCTTACCTGGCTCCAGATCCTCTCTATGCATCTGCGGAGGGCGAAAACAGCCTTTCCCACTCCCTCGGAGGCCTGAAAGGGCCCATTTCCCAACTCCCAGTGGGACAGGAAGTGACGTTTTTTGCTGTACCCAGCCTCCAGGGAATCCTACAGTCTCCTAGAGGAACGAACGCGCCTCCCCCACCTCCCCTCTCCTGGCACACAATGGCAAAAAGGTTAGCCATCACTGACCATTTCAGACCAGTGACTGTCTAGTCCAGTGATGGCTAACCTTTTTGCCATCACGTGCTAAAAGCGGGGGGGGGGCATGGTGGGGTCACATGCATGCGTGCCCACATCCGTAATTCTATGCGCCCTGCTCCCCCGTGCTCCCCCTGCTTTTGGCACACGATGGCATGGTGGGCCCGATAGGCCCGTTTTTTGCTCTCCCCAGGCTCCAGAGCCTTTCTAGGAGCCTGGGGAGGGCAAAAACGGCCTTCCCCACCCCCTCTGGAGGCCAAAAACAGCGTTTCCTGACTTCTGGTGGGCCCAGAAGGCCCGAAAATCAGCTGGCTGGTGCACACATACATGCCGGAGCTGAGCTCGCGTGGCCACCGATATGGCTACACGTGCCATCACGGGTCTAGTCTCTTCTATAGAAGGATTTATATTCCTTGCAGACAGCTCGTCATTTGCATTCTTTTTAGAGGGTTGGTAAGGCCACTTGGAAGGGTTTACATCTTCCAAGAAGGCTCCGCAACCATTTGCACTACTCAGGTGAGCCTGAGGACCCAAATACACCTCCAAGTGGCCTCAATGACCCTCTAAAAGTATTCAAGTGACCAGCTGTCTGCAAGGAATATAAATCCTTCCTTTCCCCACCATCCAGTCAGAGCTTAAGAAGCTTCTTGGATGAGATGTGAAACATCTTCAAAAGAAAAACAAGAAAGTCCAGTTATTTCCTGAAAAAGCACTTTTCAATCTTGAAAGGGACGCACACTCGTCCCTCTTAGGGCTGGAAGGGAGACCACTAGAAAATCCCCAGGTTGTGTCTCCATTGGGACATCATGAAACCAGGCAAGGACAAAGTCATTTCAGACCCCCTTTGCCAAAAAAAAGTCTTGGATGTGCTCAATAGTGGGTGTGACTTGAGGATTTCTTTATCTTATCACAACAGTTATGCTTTTCTAAAGTTGATTACTTGCTCAGATCAAAACATCATAAAACAATTCAGCACACAAGGCAAAAATGTTCAATGTGGTGGGCTCCTTGCAAGAGGTGAAAAGCCATTATATATTCAGGCGTGAACAGCTAGTATGCATTTCTCTAGTTCTAGAATTTTCCAGTTTTAGTTTCATAATGAGAAATAGCGTAATTTTCTCAGCTTCTAAATAGCATACCTTAATTCTGTTATGCTGTGAGCATAACAGAATTCTGTTAATTCTGTTATGCTATGAGCATAACATTTGGCCTTGCATTCCTTTGTAATCTATGTGATTCTATTGCTTCTGTGTAATTGATTCTAAAATGGGCATTTAATTAGCATTTTATTAACTATTTTATAACATTACCTAGCTTTATTTTCTTTATATAGTTTATATAAAACTCAAGGCAGCGAACATGCTTAATACGTCTGTCTATTTCCCCATGACAAGGTAAAGTGGATTGGATTGAGAGGGAGTGGCTGGCAGTTATCATATTTTTAGAGCTAGTTTTCTAGCCCAGCCCTTTTGAGCATGTCATATTTGAAGGTATTTCCATTTGCTTCAATTTAATGTTTAATAAAGGCAAGTCTGAGATAAATTCTTTTAATCGATAAAATGATTGTTCACCTCAGCTGATGAGCATGAAAAAATACAGGTCCATTTTCCCTCTACAAAACAAGCAACAATTGGAGAGACATCTTACCGTATATACTCAAGTATAAGCTGACCCGAATATAAGCCGACCCCCCCAATTTTACCCCCCAAAAGTGGGAAAACTTATTGACTCGAGTATAAGCCGAGGGTGGGAAATGCAGTGGCTACTGTTAAATTTCAAAATAAAAAAAGACGGGTCAAAAGTGCGAGGACCTGTCAGAAATCATCTTTTTCAGCCCTCTGGGTAGTCCTTTTGTGCATATGGACTACTCAGAGGGCTGAAAACGTAATTTTTGACTGGTCCTCACACTTCTGACCAGTCCTCGGACTTACGACTGTCCTCACATTTTACGTTTTTGCCCTATCTTGTCACCATGGTGAAGAGAAGCAGTTGTGAAATGAGTGACATGGTTGTTAAGAATGCTACAATGGGCATAAATGATGACCAGTCGTAAGTGCGAAGACCGGTCAAAAGTGCGAGGACCTGTCAGAAATCACCTTTTTCAGCCCTCTGGGTAATCCTTTTGTGCATATGGACTACTCAGAGGACTGAAAAAGTAATTTTTGACTGGTCCTCACATTTGTGACCAGTCCTCAAACTTACGACTGTCCTCACATTTTACGTTTTTGCCCTATCTTGTCACTCCCACTCTTTCTCATTCTCTTTCTCTCTCCACCTCTTTCTCTCTCTCTCCCCCACTCTGCCTCTCTCATTCTCTCTTTCTCTCTCCCCTCCCCTCCGCTTGCATTCCAGCTGTTGAATTCTTTGAAACCAACTAAAAACTTCGGGGAGTGGGGGAGAGTCCCTGTTGGGAAAAAGGGAAGAAGGGGAAGGAAGGCAGGAAGGCAGGAAGGCGAAAGAACAAAAGAATGAAAGAAATCTTTCTTTCTTCTTTCCTTCCTTCTTTCTTCCTTCTTGCCTTCTTCCTTCCTTCTTTTCTTCTTCCTTCCTTCCTTCCTTCCTTCCTTCTTTTCCTTCCTTCCTTCTTTTCTTTCCTTCATCCCAGCAGGGACTTCCCCACCCCCCCAAGTTTTAGTTATAGAAAGTGACAGGAACAGCCCGAGAGGATCCCAAAGCAGATTCCCTTGCAGATCTGCTCAGCTCCGGAGAACATCTGACTCTGTTTAGTGCTGGCTAGCCCAGCCGTCTGTGTGCAGGTGTATGGCTGCGTGTGTTGGTGAGTGTGTATGTGTGCATGAACGTGCGGAGTGGGGGTAAGGCTGAGTGTGGGGGGGAAAGCCAGAGGCCCAGAGGGCGGGGGGGGGCGAGAGGAGAAGAAACTTTGGGAAACTTTTCTCGCCCCTTTTTTTTTCTCCTCCCTTTCCTCGCCCCGAACGGCCGGCGGGCGAGGCTGCTCTGGTAGCCGCGAGGCTGCCCGAAGTGTTCCTTTCCGAGGGGCTTCTCGGCACCCGCGCCTCAAATTCAGTTCAGCTGGAGGAGGGAAGCGGGGAGTTGAGGCGGGGTGGGGGACCTGCGCCCCTCTCCCACATCGGAAAGGAACTTTCCGCTTCAGCTCCCCGCTTCCGAGAAGCCCCTCGGAAAGGAATGCTTCGGGCAGCTTCGTCCGCCGGCCGTTCGGGGCGAGGAAAGGGAGGAGGAAAAAAAGGGGCGAGAAAAAAGGATGACTTTGGATGTTGCTGGGAGTTGCTGGGAGTTGCTCCGAGTGCGGAGGTAGCATCTCCCTTGCTCTTCCAGCAGAGGCTCTCACCCTTTCTCAGCTTTCTCGGCTGTTAAAACTTTGGGAAACTTTTTTCTCACCCCATTCTTTTTCAGCGAACGCTTCCCCTCCACGCTCGGAGCAACTCCCAGCAAGAGAAGAGAAGGCAGCAGGCGGGGTTAGGGGAAGCGTTCGCTGAAAAACAAACTTTGGAAAACTTTTTTCTCGCCCCTTTTTTTCCTCCTCCCTTTCCTCGCCCCGAACGGCCGGCGGGCGAGGCTGCCTGAAGCGTTCCTTTCCGAGGGGCTTCTCGGAAGCGGGAGCTGAAGCGGAAAGTTCCTTTCCGATGTGGGAGAGGGAGAGGGGCGCAGGTCCCCCACCCCGCCTCAACTCCCCGCTTCCCTCCCCCGGCTGAACTGAATTTGAGGCGCAGGTGCCGAGAAGCCCCTCGGAAAGGAACGCTTCGGGCAGCCTCACGGCGACCGGAGCAGCCTCGCACGCCAGCCATTCAGGGCGAGGAAAGGGAGGAGGCGCCTGTGGGGGGAAGGAAAGAGCGGGGAGCTGAGGCGGGAGAGGGACGGCGCTGGTATTCAGGGCCAGTACCAGGCAGCTGCGGGCACTTGCCATGGGCCACACATGACCATGCGGTCATTCGGCTCCCACTTGCCTGGCAGCAGCTGCTTCTGCTCTTCTTTGTCGCCCGGCACCGACCCTCTTCAGCACTGGAGCCGGGGCTGCGACCGAGGCCAAATTCAGTGAGTGGCGAGCTCCAGCCGCGGCGGGCGGGCCCGGCGGCCAAAGCGCCCCCGGCATGGCTGGCTGCTCGCTTGCTCGCCGGCAGCGCCTTCTGCTCCTCTTTTGCCCCTCAGCGACTCCCAGCAACATGCCGCGGCGGCGCTTTGGCTTCCGCTCGTTAGGCATCGGCTGCCTCTCTGCTCAGTTGCTGGGAGCCGCTGAGGGGCAAAAGAGGAGCAGAAGGCGCTGCCGGCGCAAGCCTCCCTGACCCCTACAGCCAATAAGGGGCGCGCGGGAGGGGCGCCGCACCCCCCCACACCCCATTTTGGCTTTAGGAAGCCTCCCTGCAACCCCGGGAGCCAAAACGGTTGCAGGGAAAAAGGCATTTTTT
Source organism: Ptyas mucosa (assembly GCA_012654045.1). NCBI lineage: Eukaryota > Metazoa > Chordata > Lepidosauria > Squamata > Colubridae > Ptyas > Ptyas mucosa. The sequence continues at coordinate 1,718,093 of WNWU01000043.1, read as the reverse complement.
TCGTGCCCCGAATATAAGCCGAGGGGCCGTTTTTCAGGCTGAAAAACGGGCTGAAAAACTCGGCTTATACTCGAGTATATACGGTAATTGGAATGGCGGTTTCTACTTACCACTTTGCTCTCAAATTTATCTGGCTGCATTTCAAGTTTTATTGTTTTTAAAAGCGATATATCCAGTTGCAAGATTCTTTATTGTAATATCTCTGACATAAACTACCTCATTTGGATAGGTTTAATATGGCTAGTTGAAGACAATTAACATCTACCTTGTGTCTGTTTTCTTTAATTTCCTCATAATGTCAATTTTTAAGATTTAATGTTCTATTTGGGAAGAATTTTTGCTATTTTACCAAAATTTTCAGGGGGTTTTGAAAGAAATTTTCATTTTTCATAATATTTTTGATGGGGCAGAATCGTACATGGTTTTATCTGTCACTTTTAAAACACTCTTGGTATACAATAGAAATATGAATAAATGAATTAGTTGTAATAATATATATTAGAAAAGAATTCCCATGGGCTTGTACTATTTGTGGGTTTGGAATTTAGAGGGATTTTTTTCAAAAAAATCTTGCAGATGAAGTGGTTGCTTCTTGAATAGCGCCTGATGATTTTTTCGGAGAACCTCAAGTATGACATCAAAGAAGTGGGGATTCAAGTCTGGTGATTCCAAATCTGAAACAGAATTGCAGGTGTATAAGAAAGAAAATGCAGCTTTGAAAAAGTCTTTGGAAGAAATCATTAAGGAGAAGAGAAAAATGACACCCGAAGAAAGGAAGAGGCTTCTGGAGGTGATATAAATTAAAATAATCCTAGTTTTGCATCTAAATTAAAACCTGGATATTAAGATTGAGATAAAGCATTTTGTAAAGCAAGGGCTTCACTTTTCATCTAATTACAAAAGAAACTAATTGATAATGGGATGTTAACCCTTACTGCAAGGGTGGGGAATGATGGCCCTTTTATGACTTGTGGACTTCAACTCCCAGAATTCCTGAGCCAGCCATGCTGCCCAACTGCCTAACTGTAATGTGATGTCTTACCAGGGGTGATAGATACCCCTGCTTTTCCTTTGTGCCTTGCTGTGCAGCCTGTTAGCATTGCTTCTAGATTTTTGTAACCACAACTACATCTGACAATGGGATGGCAAGTTACTCTTTCCTAAGAAATGCTAGATATTTGCTTTATTCATTCATGTATTAGCTCCTTTTGTTCTAGTGCATATGAAGCACTCAGGACAAGTGGGGTGGCTCCTTCACTGTTGCTTTTATGACGTATGGTTTTATAACATACCATAGTAACTTTTTAAAATGATTTGTTTCTACCTATTTCAGAGAAGAAATTTGCGATTTTATGCATTTTCCAAAGGTTTAGTTACCCTTCCTTCTACTCTTCCCATAGAGTATATATTTGAAAGCCTATATAAACTATTGTAATTTAAATAGTTGAACAGTTTTGAACTATTTAAATTCAAATTTAATTGTAAATAGTTGACAATTGATAATGCATCATCTGAGCTGTTTAAGTACATATAAGTTATTTATATTGTGCAGTTAAGACTCCATTTTTTGGTTAATTAAAGTGGTGGAGGCTCTTCTATTTTTTGTTTCACTTTCATATAACATTAAATCCTTGATTTCATAAGAAGTGAACTTAGCTGTAGCTTTTTTTGTCTTGTTTTAGTTTTTTGGGGAGTTTTTTAATGCTTTGACATACTAGACAAATTTTGGTAAAATGTGAACATTTTAATGAGAGTGTACCTACAATTAAATGGGCAATTTCTAGGCAGAATAGTACAATCATATTCCAAATCGTGTCCCATAAGATTAATTTTACTATCTTTATTCTCCAATAGATTAATATTTGCCAGCATGATTAGCTGTTTCTACTCAATCAGGAATTTGTAGTTTGGAAACTGACCTTTTCTTGTTAAATGCTTGCTTGTACTTCATATAGAAAATACTTGCCCTTGAAACAGAAATAGAAGAATATAAAAATAAACTTGGAATGAAAGATCAAGAAATCCAGGTCCTGAAAGATGAGTTAAGCGGTAGAAGCAAAAGTAAGGATGTTGCTTCTCTACAAGGTCAGCTAGAAGAGAAAACAAAAGAAGTGGCTAAGCGGGAACAGCTACTAAATTCACTCTCGGAAGAGGTAGAATGGCAGAAAAATCACATATCTGCAGTTTCTGCAAGATGTACAGATCTTGAAAGCAGAGCCAGTAATGTCCAGCTCGCCCAGGTGAGTTTATAAAAATGTGTGCAATGTTACCTAAGCCTTTTCCTCATATTGCTATTTGGAAGTTATTTGGGACTGAACACCTTTTGAACTCTTTAGCCTTGGATGGGGTAGCACTTGCCCATTTAAGAGTGATGTGCAATCTGGGGTGGGTGGGTGAGGGTCTGTCTGAACTCACAGCTCATGCTGAGTGAGGAACTCTTTAGCCTGCACAGCTTCATTTGGTGTATGCCCTTTCCTAGATTAGAATGCCCTTCACTTTACAGCTTACTGCAGTGCACTTTACATTGGGCTGCCTTTGAACTCCATCTGGAATCTTCAGCTGATCCAGAATGCAGTGGCACAGGCAGTGTCGGATGTGCCTGATTCATAAGCAGTTTGCTTCCAGATGTAATTCAAGATACTGATTTTGACCTATGAAGCCCTTTGAATCAACCTGTATGGCTTGATCTGACAGGGTTGATGTACTCTAGGTTCTGTATATCAAGCAGTGCTATCTGTCACAGCACTGCTTGATAATCGGAAAAAAATAGAGAAATTGGGCGTCTCTTGGCCAGATGATGTTCCAGAGAGTCTTAAAGACCTGGTTCTATTCCCTGACTTGTAGGCTGTATGTATGATGCTATTGGCCAAAGTCACTGTGTTGTCCATTTTATTTGGATTGCATATTGCTGTATGCTTTTTATGCTGTGAGCCACTCAGAGTCAACAAGTTGGGAAATCTCTGAGCTGAATTAAATAAATATGAAAAATTGGGTCGTTGCAAAGTAGTAATAAGGAAATGGAACAAGATGGCTTAGTGATTTGCATCTTTGCAAGATCAAAGTGACAACCACCATTTTCTAATTAACCAACCCACAACAGTAATAAGCATGCCATCACCACAGTTGAAATCTTCAGAACTAAGGTAGTGTGCTATCTGCTTCATGATGCACTGATCTCAGCTATCACCAGTCTCTGGAATTGTTTGGTCAAAATTTCTAAGTGTCCTCCTGTATGTGACCAGTTAATTCTTTATTATTAAGATTAGATGTAAGCCTGACTGCATTAAAGCCCAAATTTGACATTGAATTCTGAGAGGTTGACTCAAACTAATCTTTGAAAGCCCTTTGGTTGCCTTAACTTCAGAAGATACCTTTCCTCCCTCATGGCTAACTGAAATAAATCCAAGATTGTCCACACAGTAACTGATCTTGACTGGCTACCAAAAAGCTCTTCAGATATAAAAAAAAATACCTGATTCTGAACTTAGACTTAAAAAGGACCCAAGCTTTACTGCAAAACCCTGTAACTTAGGGAGACCGTTCACAGGTGCCATATTATAACATGGCAGCATTTTGTACTGAACATAGAGAAGAGCTTTTACATTAGCCAGACTTGGAGCCTTACTTTCAGCTCCTCTGGAAGAGAGATATAATGGCACACCTGTGCAAGACCGTGTCTCTTAGAGGAAATTGAATCAACTGCATGTATCCTTTGTTGTCCCTTTTATTGAAACTAGAATAACATTTTATTCACATCCCCCTTATCAAACAGACATGGCAAAAACAGATGTTGTTCTTATTGTTTCCCTCCTAGCAGACATTTCAGAAATGACTTTCAGGAGAGCAGTTAAATTAATAAAATAGTAATCTCATGGATTTTCGGGATAAATTTTAAGTTTGACATTTTAGTATTCCAAACTCTTAACTAAACAGTCAGGTACCGCTAATAAATTCATATTCATTTATTTCTGTCTGTCTCTTTACCACTGTTTGAATTAGCCTAAGATATTACTCACTCCTTATCTATTTTGTTACTTTCGTTTTTAGTAAATTCTATATATTTTGATGCTCTATTTTATATGCTCCATTTTTAAATTGAAATTCTGTTAAAATAGTACTGTTTTGAGTAAGTACTCGTAATAATGAAGTTAACAAATTAATTATTATCTTTAGCATCCTTAATTTAAACTTACTAGACAGATACAGTGATCTACACAGAAGATTTTAATTTTGGATTATTCTGCTGAGCGAGAATAAATGTCCTAAAATTTCATCCTGGCTTCTTGTTATTTCTAATGGGAGATCAGGTTTTCATAGCATCTGAGCAAAAGTTAGCTGATAACTCCGTGTAATTAAGTCAACTATAAGGATAGATGAAAAATGGACATACATAATTTTTATTTCTATGTACACTCGTACGAGATGCTGAAAAGCGCTTTTGTGGACATTCCTCTGTTAAAAGCCAAATTGAGCAGATCATAAATTTGATTCCACTGACCTGATTAACTAAGAGACATTATAGGAAGGATTAGAAAAGTACCACTTATTGAAAGTAGATGGCAGTAGAGTATCAATCCTATAGAGTTTGAAAATTAAAATACCAAATGCCACAGTGATAAGTCAGGTGCTTGTCCAAATCAGGAAGGATGTTTATAGATATTGGGTAATTGAAACATGTCAGCCATTATGCAAAACAATAAGCACAGTTAAACTCAAATATATGCATGCTGACTGAATAGGTTAGGGACATACTACTCTTTTATCCTGAAGCTGTAATATACAATGTTTTAAAATAATAGATTCTAGTCCAGGTAATCTGACACTTATCCAAATAATTTTAGAATTTCTGTCATTTTTTGCCAATTACATGAAACTTTGCTATTTGTAGGTAGCTCATTAGATTCTGTTCTGGAATTTATTAAAGAATCTCCTTTGAGTCAATTCAACTCATGATGAAATAGAAAAGACCGTGTTGGTGTTGGTACAGAAACAGTTTGCCTTCTCCTTCCTTCCTTCCTTCCTTCCTTCCTTCCTTCCTTCCTTCCTTCC
>WNWU01000043.1:1700062-1713034 GCA_012654045.1 Ptyas mucosa | reverse complement strand
TCCTTCCTTCCTTCCTTCCTTCCTTCCTTCCTTCCTTCCTTCCTTCCTTCCTTCCCCCTCCCAAGATGTAAGCCATAGGATTGTGTGGTGGTCTCTCATCGAAATATAACTAGGTTCCATCCGGCTTAATATTTTTTAAATTTGGCAAGCCCTTTTATTCTGCAGAAGGAAATATTTGGTAGAAATATGTAGAATCTTGAATGTTTTAGCAGTTTGAAAAATTACAGAAACCCAGTGCTTTCAAGGCATAACATAGCAGCACCTACTCCTATCTTCAACACACAGGCATCTGCTTTCAGTTAATGGAATTGAACTGTTTCACTATTCTATTTTTTAACAGGAAAAGGCTGTGCTTTGTGCTGGAATGCCAGTCAACATACATGAAGTTGAAATTCAACTGAAAGATGTAAGGCATTTTACCAAATACATTATGTTTTATTTAAGGCATAAAATAACATACATAAATACAGATATAATGTAGAATTATTCTATATCAGCCTGTTGGAGCAAATTGTCGCTGGTGTCCCAACAAAGAGTATAAAGGAATGTAGTTGTAATAGGGAGATTAGGATCAAATACAAAATATCTTTTTTTTTTTAGTAAGCAGTCAGATCTGTAGCTCCCCACAGTCATGTTACGATGGGAATACTAGGAATAACCAGAAGTTGAGGAATAATTGGAAGTACCATTCACTGTACATCACCCGTATAAAACTTTGAATGGTTGCCGAATGAGTGGTTGTTAACCAAGGACTACTTGCATATGATTATATTACCCTGTAAAATAGTGTATTGTACCAGTTCAGATATTGTGCTGAGACAGATTTAAATCTGGGTTCAAGTTTCTTCATTCAGGGAGGAGGCAGGAATTGAATTTGGTTCCATGGACTGCATGAAAGTGAGATAATTATAAAATGCTATGCAACAAAAGCTAATAACTTGCTGGTTTATGCCAACCTTTGTAAGCTCAACATTATACTATATATGAGTCACTATCAGTATAATTTAAAATGCCTTAGTCTGAAAAGGTATAATCAGACTCCTTATTTTTTGCTACTATAAGGTAACATGGATCTCCTCCAATGTCATGAATAAATTAGACTTTTATCCTCAATGTTTGGGAATGTATCCATTCAAAGAGCAGCACATTATCTCATCTAAAATGCAATAAATCAATTAAATTATAATTTATCCATTCAACTATTAGTGTATTTGTCTGTAGGCAGAACCCAGATCTGATGTGATGCCTCCCCCACTTAATTAGCTGCTGCTACAGTTCAGTCACACAAAGAGCATCTGGTCAGCAGTTAAGTCTGTGCACCTGACCTGCATCTGAAGCATTATAATATTTCTCTGCTTTTCTGAATAAAACAAACAAATTGGAGGTATGGCAGGCAGCCAACATTTCATTTCCCATTCTTAGCTGGAAAAGAGGGTCAAACCATGTTGAAAGCTTAACGTGGGCTTTCTGTTTATGCCTTGGCCACTTTTGCTATGAAATGGCACATCCAGTTCCAGTAACATTAAGAATGGATGATTAAACAAAAATGCAGTATAGTTCAATCTGCTTACTTCAAACAAGGCCAGGGACTGAAAGCCTAACATCGTTAGATTACATCTCCTAAATATTGCTATCATGTCTATATCTCTGTTTTTTCATTTTAAGAAAAATATAAAGAGGACTGTGAAAATAGTACTCTGAGCTATAAAGAAAGTGCCTTAAATTCCATTAATAGTAACCTTTATGTCTCATGAAATTCAAAAACTACTTTAATATAATACAAATGATATCTGTGTAAAGAAAAGCTTTTGTTGAGCTATTGAAAGCCGTATGGATTCAAATAAAGTTTAAAAATTGAATAATTATTAAATTGTTTGACCTGCATGTCATCATAAGCTTTTTATCTGTAAAGGAATAAGGAATTTCTTGTCAGGGTCTTTTAATCTCCTACATATTACTACACATTAAATACGCTGCTTTACTTTTGTGGAAATTTTATTTCAACAAGGAACATGCATTTTTTTCTAAAACCAAGCAACTACTTATGGATACTGTGATATATATTTATTTATTTTAATTTTTATACCGCCCTTCTCCCGAGGGACTCAGGGTGGTGCACAGCCAACAATAAAACACACATATACATAAAATTTAAAAACAATTTAAAAACATATTAGATAATTTGGCCCCAATATCATTAAAAGGTAAAACAACTATTAAAATTGATTTTAAAATTCATGTTTAGGCCAGCCCACCTTGTTGGAACAATGAGGGCACGGCGAAAGGTGCGTAGGTCAGGGATCATACGTATCTCTGGGGGCAATTCGTTCCAGAGGACAGGTGCCCCCACAGAGAAGGCTCTCCCCCTGGGAGTCTCCAGTCGACATTGTTTGACTGACGGCACCCTGAGGAGTCCCTCTGTGGGAGCGAATTGGCCGTTGGGAGGCTATCGGTAGCAGAAGGCAATCTCGTAAGTACCCAGGTCCTAAGCCATGAAGCGCTTTAAAGATGGTAACCAACACCTTGAACCTCACCCGGAAGACCACCGGGAGCCAGTGCAGCTCGCGCAGGAAAGGTGTTACATGGGTGCGCCGTGTCGCTCCCATAATCACCCTTGCAGCCTCATTCTGGACCAGTTGGAGCCTCCGAGTGCTCTTCAGGGGGAGCCCCATGTAGAGAGCATTACAGTAGTCCAGACGGGAAGTGACAAGGGCATGAGTGACCATGCACAAGGAGTCCCAGTCCAGAAAGGGACGCAACTGGTGGATCAGGCAAACCTGATAAAAAGCCGCCCTGGCCACAGCCATCACATTATCTTCTAGAGACAGCCGCGCATCCAGGAGGACACCCAAGTTGTGAGCCCTCTCTGTGGGGGCCAAGGTCTCACCCCCAATAGTCAGCGATAGAACCAGCTGGCTATACCGGGGCGCCAGAAACCACAGCCACTCAGTCTTGGAGGGGTTGAGTCTGAGCCCGTTTCTCCCCATCCAGATCTGCATGGCCTCCAGGCACCGGGACATCACGTCAAGGGCATCATTGGGATGGTCCGGGGTGGAGATGTACAGCTAAGTATCATCAGCATACTGATGGAACTTCACCCCAAAACCACGGATGATCTCACCCAGCGGCTTCACATAAATGTTGAACAGGAGGGGTGAGAGGATCGATCCTTGCGGCACTCCACAAACAAGGCGCCTCGAGGTTGACCTCTGTCCCCCTGCCAACACAGACTGCGTACAGTCAGAGAGGAAGGAGGAGAACCACCGCAACACGGTGCCCCCTATTCCTAACCCCTTCAACCGGCGCAGCATGATACCATGGTCGATGGTATCAAAAGCTGCTGAGAGGTCTAATAGGACCAGGACAGAGGAACATCCTCTGTCCCGAGCCCTCCAGAGATCATCAACCAATGCGACCAATGCCGTTTCCGTGCTGTACCCCGGCCTGAAGCCCGACTGGAACAGATCTAGATAGACAGCTTCATCCAGGTACTGGGGAAGTTGTCGCGCCACCACACTCTCAACAACCTTCGCCACAAAGCAAAGGTTAGAGACTGGACAATAGTTCACTAATACAGCCAGGTCAAGGGAAGGCTTCTTGAGGAGGGGCCTTACCACCGCCTCTTTCAAGGCGGAGGGGAAGAAACCCTCACTCAAAGAAGCATTAATAATCACCTGGAGCCAGCCTCGTGTGACCGCCCGAGAGGCCAGCACCAACCAGGAGGGACACGGGTCCAATAAACATGTGGCAGCACTAAGTCTACCCAGAATTCTGTCCACGTCCTTGGGAGTCACAGGGTCAAACTCCTTCCAGATAACGCTCTCAAGACCCACCTCCACCACCTCATCTGAACTTACCCAGTCGGAGTCCAAGCCTTCCCGAATCTGAGCGATTTTGTCATGCAGGTATTGCACAAAATCCTTAGCCCTATCCTGCAATATAAAAATAAAATAAAAATAATATTTTTATGTATTTATATGGCATCTTGTTGAATGCCATCTTTCAGAGGTAGCAACAATATATAGCAATCAAAATCAAAAGAATATATTAATACATTTATGTAGTTAACATTAATAAAAATAAATAAGATACTCTTCTTGTACCAGTATATGGATGTGCCATATAAAGTAGTAGAGTCACTTTGCTTCTATTTTAAAGATGTGTGGTTTTGGAATTCATTGCCATAACTTTGAAGGGAATGGATAGGTTCCTTGGGAGTTACGTTAGGGGAGGCTTGCTGCTGAAAAGGCCCTGCCCTTAATGTTTATCGTTCTATTCTGAATAAAAATATTTAGCAATAATCAGCTTCTGGAATGTATGTTTAAAAAAAGTTACCGTTCTATACAGTTCTTCCAAGTACTGTATCTTCAGTTGAAAATACTTCTAAGTAGGCGTACTTATATCAATTATAATGGAATATTTTTCTGAGATTTTTGTAATCCAAATCGTTTGTTTGGTATTGTTAATTCACCGAAAAATTACCAAAAATATGTACAAATTAAAGAGCTTTCAGAAACCTCTCAATAGGGAATTATTCAAAATATTTATAAAAGATGGCATGCATGCGTTTACCCTGTTCTTCTGAAAGTTTGTTGATCTTAAAGAAAAGTACACTCTAGTCTTTATTTACAGTTCCTTAACTTATTTGTATTTGCTTTTTCCTACATGCTACACCAGCCATGCATGGTGACAACACCTTTTTATACAGTGTGCATATTTTTTTCACACTCAGTAAAGAGAGCTGGGCAGAGATCTCTATGTTCTGAAAATTACTAGTTTTAAATTTTTCTTTGTAGGGTGGTTTTTGTATGGTAAAATTCAGAATAATCTGAAAGTAAAAGTTTCATATCCTTTTTGGAACTGAATTAGTTCTTTAGGTCCAGGTTTCTAACCAAAGCTAATATCACAAGCCAATAAATTGCAGATGCTTCAATGCCGGGTGTACAATGACTGATCAAGATTAGGATCAAAATATGGGACAAAGTAAGAGCCAATTGTTGTAGTGCAGGAGTCCCCAATCCCCAGGCCCACTATTCCCACTGACCCCCCCCCCCCACCTGTTTGCAAAATTAAAAAGATTGGGTAACTCTGTTGTAGTGGTTAAGGCATCTGATTAGTAAACATGAGAACGTGAGTTCTAATCATGCCTTAATTACAAAACTAACTTGGTGACCTTGGGCCAGTCTGTCTCTTTTAGCCCTACGTAGAATAGCAATATATACACTTAGACTTATATTCCGCTTCACAGTGCCTTACAGCCCTCTCTAACCGGTTTACAGAGTCAGCATATTGCCCCCAACAATCTGAGTTCTCATTTTACTGACCTCAGAAGGATGGAAGGCTGAGTCAAACGTGAGCTGGTGAGGATTGAACTCCTGGCAGTCAGCAGAATTAGCCTGCAATACAGCATTGTCACCACTCCGCCATCACGGCTACATCAAATCTTTTCTGAAAATCTTGCCAAGAAAACTGCAAGGCAATCCAGGCAATCAGCAGGAGTCAACAATGATTTGAAGGCGATAGCTAGCTAGACTGACTGACTGACTGACTGACTGACTGACTGACTTATCCCCAGGGCTCTAATTATGAACAAAAAGTCACACAGTCCTGCATGAAATGAGTAATGTTAAAAAATTCCATTGGCACCATAGAAATAATACACATACATTTCCCTTCTACCAAACCAGCTGCCACACACTTATACTACAAAAAATAAAATACGTGAGGAAGCCACATATTGAATTCATTGTGTACTTTGGCCCTAAATTCTACATGTGAAGGAACAAAAAATTATAAACTCTTTAAATATTAAGCTGTATATTTGGGAAGACGTAAAAACACTTCGCAGCTTCACAGGTATACTTATACTTGGAAGACAACCTTAAAATTGTATTGGAATCATTAATCTTGCGGCAGCCTTTAAAGCAGGGGTGTCTGACCTTGGCAACTTTAAGACTTGTGGACTTCAACACCCAGAATTCTCCAACCAGATTTTTGTTGGAAATTGTCTGAGGTGATCAGAAATCCGAGCTGGTTGCCAAACACCAAGATTGTGATGAAGTGATTGTGGGGTGATTCAGTGGTCATAAATGTGAACATAGGTAGCAAATCACTTTTTCCAAGGTTGTTGTAATTTTGAACCATGGTTCAGCAATCAAGAACTTCCTGTAATCTCCAGCAATAGGTCATTCTTCAAGGGGTGGGCGAGGCTTTTGTGGCCAAAATAAGCAATGGTGGCTTATTTTAAATGTTTCTTTCTGATTCTTTCTCAAGCCACCTTTTTTATTTCTATTCTTTTTCTAGCCTTATTTTAGCACCCTTCTTTCTTTCTTTCTTTCTTTCTTTGCTTCCTTCCTTCCTCCCTCCCTCCCTCCCTCCCGCCTTCCCGCCCTCCTTTCGTCCTTCCTAATTTATACTTTATTTCACTAACAACTCTCGTACATGTGTATGAATGTACTGTCATAGGTACCCAGTCCATCTAAAAGGTGCTAGAATAGTTGAATAAGAAAATGTTTGGCATGTGATAGAGCAAGTTTGATTCTCAATGTGGCCTGCACCTAAGAAAGCACGATTTGAAGGCTGTGATAAATGAGTTTGTCCTAATTCTTCAAGCTCATTGCCACTGTCCTACTTTTATGTGACTTATAGTTTGAACAAGCCAAGGAACAATATGTAACAAATGTACTGGGATATCATCATATGGCTGCCTGAAATCTTGTTGATTTAATCTAGAATTTGCTTTTGAGTAGATGCATTGAATTGCATTGTTCCTTCTATTGGGCTCCATTAAAAATTAAGGTAAATAACATCCAAATCTATTGTCTAATTTAACCTGTTTCTTTTCAAGTTATATTTGAAAGCGGTTTTCAAACACCGTTGTGGCTAGCTATCACTGTATATTGAACCACATAAATTTACAGGGCGCGCAATCTGGGAGTCCTCCTGGATATGCAGCTGTCCTTAGAGGAACATCTGACAGCTGTAGCCAGGGGGACCTTTTATCAGGTATGCCTGATTCGCCAATTGCGCCCCTTTCTTGATCGGGATTCCGTGTGCACAGTCACTCATGCCCTCCTCACCTCTCGCCTGGACTACTGTAACGCTCTCTACATGGGGCTCCCCTTGAGGAGCACCCGGAGGCTCCAACTGGTCTGGAATGCGGCCGCGCGGGTAATTACGAGGGCTACATGGCGCTCCCGCATAACACTGCTCCTGCGCGAGCTGCACTGGCTCCCAGTGGTCTTCTGGGTGCGCTTCAAGGTGCTGGTTACCACCTTTAAAGCGCTCCATGGCATAGGGCCCAGTTATCTACGAGACCGCCTTCTGCCACCGACCTCCCATCGACCCGTGCGCTCCCACAGAAAGGGTCTCCTCGGGGTGCCATCGGCCAAGCAATGCAGGCTGGTGATCCCCAGGGGAAGGGCCTTCTCTGTGGGGGCCCCCACCCTCTGGAATCAGTTGCCCCCTGAGATAAGAAGAATCCATGACCTCCGTGCCTTCTGCCGTGCCCTTAAAACATTTTTCTTCCAACAAGCCGGGCTGGCCTAAGCAAAGCCTTTTAAATAATTTTAAATTGGGATGTTTTTTAAATTTTGGAGCCAATCTAGATATTCTTTTTAATTTGTTCTTAATGTTTATATTGTGTGTTTTTACTTGGCTGTATACCGCCCTGAGTCCCTAGGGAGAAGGGCGGTATAGAAATCTAAAAATAAATAAATAAATAAATAAATAAATTTCCAACAGCAGTGTGTGCTGAGAATGAAGAAAAAATACAGAGATAATTTTTCACTGGTTTAATATTTGCTTCTGCTGTACAGGTAGTCCTCGACTTACAACAGTTCATTTAGTGACCATGCAAATTGCCAACGGCTCTGAAAAAAGGGACTTACAACCTTTTTTTCACACTGATAACCGTTGCAGCATTCCCATGGTCACATGATCAAAATTCAGTTGCTTTGGTCACTGGTTCATTTGTATGACGGTTGCAGTGTCCCGGAGGTCATGTGATTTACCTTTTGCCAGCTGACAAGCAAAGTCAATGGCCAGATTCACTTAACAGCCATGTTACTAACTTAACATCTGCAATGATTCACTTAACAACTATGGCAAGAAAAGTCGTAAAATGGGGTAAAACTCACTTAACAAGTGTCTCATTCAACAATATAAATTTGAGGTTGCATTGTGAAGACTACCTGTATTCTACTGAAATGTCATGTTAATAGTAGGAGTCATGCAAAAGAGACCTTGCAAATACCATGCATTTGATATATTTGATTTACAGAAAAGGGAGATAAAACAAGTAGTTGTTTTTTTTCTCATAGAAGTCTCACTCACTTTCAAATCTCTTTACAGGCTTTAGAGAAAAACCAGCAGTGGATAATATATGACCAGCAACGGGAAGCTTATGTTCAGAGTGTCTTAGCAAGAATTTTTGACCTGGAACAGCAGCTAAAAACTGTGATCCAAGAGCAAGCAAAAGAAGTCAGGACAGCAGGTATAGAGTGATTAGTCTCCAAACTGCGTAGCATAAAAAGAAATTAACTTATATTGGTCAGATTTCCATATATTGTTCAAAACATTGTAGCTGTAAGAAGAGCGCTTCTAAAAACTCTTTTTGTGCCACAGTACTTTTTTAGGAGGGAGAGAAAACACATTCCGGTCATTGTTTAGATCCTGGACTCCCAATTTTGTAAATAGGAAAACAGGATTTGTTGATCTGGTCTGGCATATAAAGCTCGCTTTTTAGATGTTGATTGAAAAATGCATATCATTCCCACTTAGTTTACAATATTTCTGAGAACAACTTCCAGAGATGCAGGCAAGACTTCTTGATAACAAGTTTCACACTTTCTTCTGCTATTAGGTATTTGTTTTGTGCCTGAATAGTTATTAGTATTAATAACTATTAATTAGTATTAGTGTATGTATATATGTATATATATATATATATATATATATATATATATATATATATATATATTATCTATGCTATGTTTGATTAAGCATCTGTATGCCATGAGACGTATTGGCATTGCTGACATTAATTGTCCAGAAAGATTAAAGTTGATAAAATTTTAAACATAAGCCTGGAAACATAAGGATCAAAATTCTAGTGCAGTAATGTTAATATCTCCCAGTAATGTTTTTTCCTATTCCTGTTGAGAGTAGTTGTTCTGGAATCATGCTCCTTCTATTCCAAGATTTCTCCTGCATCCCACTGTAATCACAGACTAGAGAAGAACAGTGGTAATCACTTTGCCATACCACTAGTGGTTCTGTTTTCCCAAGTTCTGCCACTAGTTTTAAAGACATTTTATTGTATAGAGGAGAGGAAAGGTTTAGAACATCTCTCCGTGCCTGCATCCCTAAGTTCTCTCTTTATCTTGAATGATGGTAGAAATGTGGACTAGAGTTTGTAGCCTTGTACTTCCATTACAATTTCCAAGATACATTTTACAAAACTGATATCATCATTACCATGTGAAATTAGTGAAGGAAGGACTCTTGATGGTCAAAAATAGCATATTAGTAGGACTTTTTACTTGAATTAGAAAAGTTGCTATAACAACACATTCAAAGATGGAATGGCAGTATAGAAGAAACTGTCAACATTGGATCTTCATCATTGAGAAAGATATTTTATGGACTAAATTTGTGGACTAATCTATTCCTGCTTGTTGGTTTTTAAGGTCACTAAATGAACCTTATTAGGGATTTGAACAGAGGTACATCAAGCACTGTAGTACCCTTGGAATATGCTGTAGAATTCCAGTAATACAAAGTGCCATATGGAAAGCTATAAGAAGTGTCTGCATCAGAATACAATTAAATCAGATTTCCCATTTTGTACCACCTATATTCTTACAAAAAGAACAGATTGTCATGCAAAACCATATTGGTTTAGAACTATAAGTGATATTCTTATTTATTTAAAGTACCGTGAGATAATTTATGTTCGTGTTAGAACATTTTGCAAAACAAGTGCTTAATGTTGCTAGTATCCGTGAAACATTCAGCAGTTTTTGGTTAAATTTTCATATTTAGATTATTGAATTATTTTGTTTTCAATTTTAATATTCTGTAAGCAAGAAACAAGTATACAAGATAGTGGCCCAAAACAGTATATCTTAAAATTCAGCCATTTGAAGTAACTAAATAGTATTATAGTATGGGTGCTAAATTTAAAAAAAATCCAAGAATTTACTGCAGGGGTGTCAAACTGGATTTCTCCGAGGGCCAGCAGAGGGGGAGGCAGGGAGTGGCGGGGGGGAGATGGGACAGACGCTTCCTGCAGCACTTTGCCGGCCAAAACATGCATGGCTCCTGTGTCTTATTTTTGGCCTCCATAGCCGCCTGCAGCACTCTGGCAGCTGAAAACAGGTCGTGCAGGGGCCATTTTTGGCTACTATGCGGCCCATTTTTGGCCTGCAGAGTGCTGCTGGAAGCCGGGGAGACCAAAAACAGGCCTCGTGGGGCCTCCACGCAGCCCGTTTTTGGGCAGCAGAGTGCTGCAAGAAGCTGGGGAGGTTGAAAACGGGTTCCCTGGGGGTCACATGTGCCCCCCTACGGCCCATTTTGGCTGGCAGAGGCACCACGGGCCGGTCCTTTGATATTTCCAGGCCAGATTTAAACAGCCAGTGGTCCAGATCTGGCCCGCGGGCCTTGAGTTTGACAACCCTGATCTACTGTGATTATGATTTCTGGACTCACTATGAGAAGATGCCAACATGTGAAATACTATGATGCCATAATTCAGTTCTTATATCTGAAGTACAATATGCTGTTTGCCTTCATATTTTCACATATTTGTATATTCATTTTTCCATGTCTTTTTTGTTCTTCTCCGTGTCCCTTTCCCCCGTCGGAATTCGTAAAAGGAGACAAGCAGAGATATTACGAACAGATGTTGGCCACAGCTGAAAGGAATCTGGAAGCCGAAAGGCGAATAGTGTCCCAGCTACATGCTGACCTTAACGAACTGCAAAGGAAGTATGATGAAATTAAGCAAGAGGCAGTGAATGCAGAAGGCCGCCTCAAGCTGCAGAAGCAAATTGACATTAAGGCTCTTCAGGATGAAAACCACCTCAAAGGGCAGTTCTTGCAAAGAGTTACACATGAACATGAAGCGACCAGGAAAAAGCTGGATGAAGAAAGGAAGCGTGCACATACCCTCTCAATTCAGGTCTCTTTACTGTTGCCTAGATGCCTTTTTATCACAAGCTTCCCAAACTCATCCCGCAGGTTGGGAATTCAGGGTACTGTACGTTCATTCCATTTGGGTGGTGGAACATTGGTTTGGGATTACCAGAGGTGTGTCTGTCTAAAGACACTTTAAAAATAAAACCCCTTTAAATGGTTCTGCTAATGTGGTTAACAACCTGGGTCCATATCTTAACCATGATTTTGGCAGTGAGTGAAACAAATCAGGTGGAAGGGAATTGTACAGACAGTCCTCGACTTACAACAGTTCCTTTAATGACCGTTCAAAGTTATGCCGGCATTGAAAAATGTGACTTACGACCGTTTTTCATAGTTACGACCTTTGTAGCATCCTTTCACGTGATCAAAATTCATATTCCTGGCAACCGCTTCATACTTTTGACCGTTGCTGTGTCCCAAGGTCATGTGATCTCCTTTTGCGATCTGACAAGCAAGGTCAAGGGAGAAGTCAGATTCACTTAACAACGGGGTTGCTAACTTTATCAATTATAGTGATACACTTAACAAGGGCAGCAAGAAAGATTGTTAAAATGGGGCAAAACTCACTTAACAAATATCTCACTTAACAACAGAAATTTTGGGCTCGATTATGGTCGTACGTCGAGGACTGCCTGTATTTGTAGCATGCAGATCTTCAACCCTCTGCTCTAAATATATTCACCTAACATTGCTTTAAATATCAACAAAGGTGATAACTGCATGGCTTCACCTGCATCCTGTCTAGGCTTGCCATTGAAGGTTATCTCTGTATTTGGACCAATATACAGTTGCTGAGAAGAAATTGGGAGTCATAACGGTGAAGAGAAGGAGACCTTGCTCCTCTTCATGCTGTCACTCTTTTCATTACAGCAGTAGTGAAGTGTAACAAAATAAACCCATGGAAATGTCTTATATCTATTATTTGGAAGCTTTTTATGTATTTCTGTCACATAATCTCCTGTTCATATTTTACAGGTTGAAGTGCTCCACAAGTCTTTGATAAAACAGCAAGAAGAACAGACAAGAATAGCAGCTTTGGAACAGCAGGTACGAAATTATGCTCTCTCTCACACGGAGCATAGATCTTGGTGACTAATATCCACGACTGTAATATTCATTTTAATGTAAAAAAATGTGTTCTAATATAGAAACAGTATACATTTCTATGGTCCAGAAATCGTAATGTTATTAATGTAATTTGTCATTAATGACTGCTCATGTTTAAGTTTTGAACAGAACATGAATTTAAAATTCATTCAGGATTAATTGTATCCCCTTTGTAGTCTTTACAAGTCTTTACTTCTTTTATCAAACTATTCTTCCCTTTTTATCTATAAAAAGGTAACATTTATTTTGTGTATAGACAGATATTTAAATGGAACATGTAGTTATCAGATATAAAAAAAAACAGGAGGTCAGTTCATTTTTCATCCAGTTCTTTTCTTCTAGATCCAGTCATGCACATCAGACTTTGAGAATGAAAAACTAGATCGCCAGAACCTGCAAATCCAGTTGAACAAAGTCCTTAAGGAACTGCGGAAGGCAAGAGACCAAATTACTCGTCTTGAGCCCTCAGTAAGTATTTATTGGTGGATTAATTAAAGACTGAATCTTTACTAGAGCTGTGCAGAGATCCAGCATGAAAGGCAAAATAAGAGTCTGTGGTAAAATGGGCAGCCAATAAATTGGATGGATGCATGGAGAAAGGGGAAGGGGGAAAGGAAAGAAGGAAAGGAAAGGAAAGGAAAGGAAAGGAAAGGAAAGGAAAGGAAA
>WNWU01000043.1:1664176-1700052 GCA_012654045.1 Ptyas mucosa | reverse complement strand
AGGAAAGGAAAGGAAAGGAAAGGAAAGGAAAGGAAAGGAAAGGAAAGATTTACAGCAGATGTACATATACTTCTAGCATCTGTCAGGAACACCATAACCCAAATGAGTCTTTTTCTGAGATATGACAGCTGTTCACTCTTGGGGAAAGGCTGAATGTGACTCTGAAGTACATTTTGCTCTTCAAATCTAGACCTGCACAGCCCTAAGACATCCTTTCCATTTTCTACATACAGCATGTATACTGAACTGCAATTGTTGATGAGTTTGTATTTTATTTGCCAGGTGTGTTTTTATAACAATTTCACACATTGTTGCAACTTCTGACTGTTCGATTCTGTACTGACTCTTCTGAGAACTTTTGTCTTTGGTTTTAAGACAGCATCTGGTGGGGAATTTAGAAACATGGTAGATAATATCAAGACAGTCAGACAGACTTCTGATATAAAACATTAATGTCTTTTTTTTCTTTACACCTCACTAGATTCTGTTATATTCCAGTCAGATATCCT
Source organism: Ptyas mucosa (assembly GCA_012654045.1). Classification (NCBI taxonomy): domain Eukaryota; kingdom Metazoa; phylum Chordata; class Lepidosauria; order Squamata; family Colubridae; genus Ptyas; species Ptyas mucosa. Next base: position 1,699,543 of record WNWU01000043.1, on the reverse strand, counting down.
TTTTTAATTCAAATATATTTAGATATTTGACCCCCTAAAAGAAATATCATTGGCATGCATTATAAATTATATACTGTCATATTTAAATGCAACAGTTTTTTTTCCAGAAGCTTCCAGAACGTGGTGGATGTTTAGAAGTCTTAGACAACTTCCAGGCTGATTTTGAAGACAAGTTGATGATACAAGACAAACGTTCTTCACCAAAACGTATAAGCCTTCTGGATGAAAGTTTCCTAGAGTGTCCAAAATGTAAAACCCAATATCCTACAAGTCAGCATAGGGAATTATTAGCTCATGTTGATTTCTGTACTGTTTAAGTCCTAGAGTAAGCCTGTAGCTCTGTCTCAATACACCCATGCAATTTAACAGAAAATAATAACTTTTTAAAAACAACTCATGAAGATGCTAAAGGACTACAGTTCATATTTCAACCAAAACATTTGAGCTATAATTTAATGATCATGAAGGACCAGGCAGTAAACAACTTTGTGCATGGTATCTTCAGTTCTGAACTACTGATTGTATTTGCACTTTTGGGCAAGACAGTTATCTTATTTTCTGTAGGCTAATGCATCATGCAAATGTTCAATTACCGCTGTTTTTACTTTACTGGATTAACATATGATTCTTTGCCTTGCCTCCAGAAATGCATTTTGACATTTCAGTTTACCGAGGCCCTCTAACATTTGCAAAAAAGGAAATTCTTTTTAATATCCAATGAGCTGTGAACATGTAGGCCACATGAAGGAATGCATGGAGACAGTTGGATGTAATGGGAAAACAAATATCACGTAGCCCAACTTCTAATTTCCACTGAACTCTTCTTTGCAGAAAGAAAGCAAGTCCCAAATTCAGAACATCGGAGTGTGTCTTGACCATTGCATCCATTTTGTTTAAGATATGCTCTCATTTGCACTTGTTATCCCTGAGCTGAAAGCTCAGGGATATAACTTATCAGGGAACCTGTATAAGGAAATGCTTTTAATAAAATGGAATTCAGCTATGCCACCAATCCTGTACATATGTCTTTTTTTAAATATCAGGAATGGCTGTACATGCAGTTTCTTGTTATTTCCTCTTGAATTTACTATCTCCTGTGCTGTTCTTCTGTTTGTAACTTCTACTGTGCTATTTCTTCAATGTGATTTGAGCTTCTGGTCATTCTGCCCAGAATTTGATTGGACTGTTTCTCCTTCTTTAGGAGACATTGTGTCTTGATGGCTTATAAAGCTACCACTAAAGTAGATAAGAAATGTTTTGTAACCACCACACAGATATTTCACATCGAGCTGAAAGCAATTACTGTTACCAAAATCATAAGCATCTAAGTACAAATAGTCCTTGACTTACGACTGTAATGACAGCCTGTCCATCAAGACTGTATGTCTTGATGGTCATAAAATCGATTTTATGACCTTTTTTGTGGTGATTGTGGCAGGCTCATTAAAGTAATACTGTGGTTGTTAAGCAAATCAATGGTTCCCTATGAGTGCGGTTTTCCCCAAAACCGGACATAAATGCTGGTCTTCTGCTAAAGTGTCGTAAAATACAGCTCTGTGACCATGGGGCACTGCAAGTGGCCGTAAATATGACCCAGTTTGAACTCCCAAAGTTTGATCATAGGGCTGCAGAGGAGTCTGACCATTGGACTTCGAATCCAGACCGGAAGTAGCCTCCAGGTAGGTCCATCAGAATTGAACGGTTGCAAGTGGAGGATTACTTATAATTATTATGCACGTTTTGTGGAAAGCTGCTGAATGTCAGGCAGATATGGATAAAATGAAAAGGGGAAAGTGGCCTTGGGTCTTAGTCCTCTCTGTGCTACAGAATAATTATGAACGTCAGAGTCATGATCACACCTGAAACTACTCTGTTCCGTATTAATCATCTGCTATGGATAATATATTTTTCTATAAATTCCAGCACATTATTCTGCTAGTATAGGAGAAAAGATGTCCAGGGCCGAGAACTGAAATTAATGTATTATAAAGATAGACAATATGTGTCCTACAGTGATAAATACCGTATTTTTCGTTCCATAAGACGCTCCAGACCATAAGTCGCACCTAGCTTTTGGGGAGGAAAACAAGAAAACAAAATATTGTTTTGTTTCAGCAATGAAAATCTTGCACAGCTTTGTCTAAACCTTTTAAGACTTATCTTCGGTTGCCTTTTGTAACATGCTGTAATACAGTATAACAGAGCTGGAAGGGACCTTGGAAGTCTTCTAGTCCAACCCCGTGCTCAGGCAGGAAACCCTACAGCATTTCAGATGCTTGTCCAATCTCTTTTTTAAAAACACCAGTGTTGGAAAAGGAAGAAAGGAAGGTAGAATAGCTGAATAACAGAGTTGGAAGGGACCTTGGAGGTCTTCTAGTTCAACTCCCTGCTCAGGCAGGAAACCCTATATCGTTTCAGCCAAAAGCTCTTGAAGCTATGGAAGAAATTTCCTGTAGGTGAGGCTGTCCGCACAATGGATTTTTTTTCTCCTGGGACCCGGGTCTATTCTGCTGCTGCTGCTCACCGCCATCGCCTATCGGCAGTTGGATCAGCCTCCCAGAATACCACTGATCAGCTGTTCCAGGTGACAGGGATTGCAGCCGCTGCCTGTTGCAGCAGGTGGTGGTGGTCATAGGTGGCGGCGATGCCAAGAAGTTTATAGTTTGCCAAGAAGTAGGTTGTGGTCTCCTTTATTGAATGCTTTACTGAAATCTAAATATACTATGTCCACAGCATTTCACTGATCTACTAATTTAGTCACTTTGTCAGGAGCCCGGTTTGGCTCAGCAGACTAAAAGCATAGTGATTAAAACCAGCTGTCTGCAATTACTGTAAGTTCGAATCTCACCAGACTCAAGGTTGAGTCAGCCTTCCATCCTTTCTAAGGTAGGTTAAATGAGGACCCAGTTTGTTGGGGCAATAAGCTGACTTTGTATAAATATACAAAAGTATGAAGGCTATTGCTTAACGCATTATAAGCCGCCCTGAGTCTCCGGAGAAGGGCGGCATATAAATCAATTTTTTAAAAAAAAATGAAATAAGATTTGTTTGGCATGATCTGTTTTTTATAAACCCATGTTGGCTTCTGGTTATAACTTCGTTTGCTATTAGGTATGCACATATTTGTTGCTTGATTATCTTTTCCCAGTTCTTCCCAGGTATTGATGTCAGGCTGATTGCTCTGTAATTTCCTGGATTTGTTTCCCCCTTCTTTTTTGACAGTGGGGAACTACATCATCTCTTTTCCAGTCCTCCTGAAAGATACATTTCAATGTTTCCGAAATCACGTCTGCCAGTTCCTTCTGAATGCTGGGATATAGTAGTTCATCAGAACCTAGTCATTTGAATCCATCCAGAACAGATAGATATTCTCTTACCTTATGATTGCATATTTTAATTTGCATTCCTAACCTGTCATTTACGGTTCTGTTTTTGGTAAGTTGAGTAGTGTTTTCTTTTTGCATGAAGACAGATGCAAAATATGAATTAAGTAGTTCTGTTTTCTTTCTACTGCCTGTTACCTCTTTGCCATCTTCTCCCATTAGTGAACCAATTGTTTCAGGCATTGCTGAGGATAGTCCGAATTTAAACTTCCTCTGAAGATTCCAGGGCAAGAAAGGCTGGTTTGGAGAAGGTTTAATTTTAATCCATGGTGATCCAATAGATTGGTTTCCTATTTTCTCTACTAAACATTCTGAATGGTAAGAGGATGATTCTGGTGAACACCGTTCTCATGCTGTAGTAGGTTTTGATAGGCCAAGAAGTGTTGCCATTGCCAGCTGGTGATTAGTCATCCGAAGGCAGGGAAAAGAGACGGATCTTCCTGGAAAGCAAACAATAGCAATAGCACTTAGACTTATATACCGCTTCATAATGCTTTTACAGCCCTCTCTAAGTGATTTACGGAGTCGGCATATTGCTCCCAACAATCTGGGTCCTCGTCGAAAGAATGTTCAATTGTGCACCCAGGTCATAATGGGCAAGGTATTCGGGAAATGGTCTGGAGAAGCAAGACCACATTGATTATTTGTGGACTTCTCAGCAGCTGAGAAGTTCCCATAGTTTGTTAATTTTTTTCTAGGTAGGTTTCCTACACCAGATATTCAGGACAGGATAGTTCAAGAGGCCATTCTATTGGGGAAAGGGAGGGGAGGAGGACCAGGCAGTTTCAGAAGATAAGGTAGAAACCTTGTTTTGTTCAATATTCAGCATTCATGACAATGCTGAGTGACATGATATGAAGGTTTAGTATGTTTAGATATAGCCCCGATTGTTTCACAAGCCTAATGTTAAATTCAAGAAACTGACTCCAGGAGAAGCTCCAAGTCTTTATTGAATCCTTTTCTCATTCCTGCCCAGCACACATTATCAAAGTCTGCTGCTGAATCTCCAACCAGGCCTTTCTCTCACCTCCGCAGATCCAATAAGAGCCCAAGACAAGTGTATAGCTATGAACAAATGCCTTCATTGAGCTATTCAACAAATGCCCGCATCTTCACTTGTATTCAGAACTAAAGGTATTATAAACAGCCACAGCAACCTATAAACTGATTCACACAAGTTCATAAAAATAATTTACCAACCTGGGTCCTCAGTTTGCTAACCTACCTCTATTTCTTCTTGACAGGTAATACAACACAAGTCCTACATTTGGGTCTGAAATCAGTAATACGTTGGATGAGGGCCAATACATTTGAATTCAAACAAGATAAAAGTACTCTTGATGAAACAATAGTTTTGTTCAGAGAGTGTTCAGGTCTTCTGGATCCAGAATAAGCCTCTCCCTGAAGGATCAGTCCTACAGTCTGAAAATGCACATCCAGCTGGCTTTGCCAGTAGACAACCAAGCATCATTTGGGATATGAAGCCTCTTAGCCACTGAGGTCACCTCTTCATAGGGATTGGCAAATGTGAAAGAAACGAGCTGAACAATAAAACATGCATAGTCTCATGCAAATGCCATGACTTATGTATTTATATTAGACATTGAGATGCAAGTACATTATACTGGCATTTATGTGATGGGGTCACTACATATCATTTTGGTATTATGATTTGCCGCAGATACTGCTGTTCTCATAGGCAACAATAACTTGGTCATCTCCAGAAGGAGTATTTTGAAGGATACAAAAATGGAGCTGAAAAGGCAGTACTCTGATTATAAAACAGGCTCTGGGAAAATCTTTGTCCTTAAACAACATCATTAGCTTCCAAGCAATTACAAAGAGAGTTCTGCTGTTCTCTCTAAAGCTTTCCAAGTATTCTGGCAGAAGCAGCTATTCACTCTTCTATTAGGTTGCCCGATAATATAGCCCATTTTCTGAATCCTCTCAGATTTCTTTCTGTAATGAATTGGATAGTAACTTGATCAACAATTTTATCAGTTGTGAAATTCCTTTAGGCAATTTCCCTTCATCCATCACAGGAGGCCTGCATACTTGAATATCTTTCCTGGGGAAAACAAAGCCTTTTTTTCAATGCACGATTTCAATATCTTTTATTACTCTATTTTCACATAGATAAGATATCCTGAGGATGTCTACTTTAGGCATATACATTTTTAGAACAAAAATACAGCAGAATGGGAAATCACTTAATCCTTAATGGGAAGCTTAAGTAGGGCAGTGAGGTAAACGTATCTCTCTTAATACGAAAGACATTCTGCAAGTAATTGTTGATTCAGCTTGACTGAACAACTGAGTCTCATAAATTTATTGCTCATTACTTTTTAAAAATACCTAATTGAATGCATCTCTCTATTAGAACATTCCGCCCATCAGCATTATCCATTACCGATCCCAACTTAAATCAAGTTGAATCAGTTTATAGTTGTTAATGTTTTTCCCTCACCCACACAGGGAATTACTAAAATGTGTCCTTGCTGAATTTAGTTATACTGAAATCCTTAAAATCATCAACTGTTAGGCTTCAAAGGTAAGCAATTCCTTACTTCTTCAGCAAGAAACAATGCAAAGACTTTGAAGAAAAGTGGAATATAATCAAATGATAAGAAGTGGGGGGGGGGGAAGTAACTCGTCTTCCTGTTAAACTTCCTGTAGCTGAAACACCTGTTTTTTTTTTAGAAATATAAGTTAACCCTGCCTAAGGCAGACTGTAATTAATGTTTTATAATTTGATAAATCAAAATCAGTTCTGTGAACAAATTATTAATCACAAGAGTATGCAGGCTTCCAGTCTTTTGGTTGAACTTCACATATTTCCATCAAAGTGTGGGTTGAAGAAAAATACAGTTTCCATCAAGTAACTGTAGGAGGTGGCAGAATTATTTTTCCTCCTGTGGGACTGAACTCTTTATTCCTGCGCAACTATTTTCAAACACTGCCGGCCTACCTCAGTCACCATGTCAACTGCAATCCATCTGCTTCTCTGTATAAAACCTCTGCCATCTGTTTGCTTTAATGTAACAAAAAGAACTGAGCCAGCCTATTTTTATTTGCCATCTACAAATACAGGAATACATACTCTGGTGCACGAAATGCAATAAACAATCCCTTGACTGTAACTGACCACTTGAGAGCATCTGAAAAACCTCCCCAACTTCCCATACAAACTAATAATAATGCCCATGGAACTTCACAAATATTTAAAGATGATATGTCAACACTCATCAGTAAAGAATATAAAACACGAGGACATCATGTTTTCACGGTTTGAAAAGAATACTTCAACCAATGGACAAAAAGATAGTTTCCAGTAAAACGTTAAACCTGAGATGAGAATCTTTTCATTCTCTCCTCCATTTTCTGTTTGCTTGGCAAATTATTGGGGGATACAGAGTTGTAATTAATTAGGGCCGCTCCCTTCTTTAAGAGTTCTTAATCTACAAATTAGATAGGAAAAGGAAAACCTGAAAATAAATCAAATGCCCATCTTTGACAGGCAACAATCTGGTTCAGATGAGAGGTCTCTGGTGCTCTCTGAGTTTGGTTGTTTTCTTGCAAAAGGTTCATTACCCAAGGAGAAAAGCAACTTGGAACAAAGGAGAAACTTCCTAACAGTGAGGACAATTAACCAGTGGAACAGCTTGCCTTCAGAAGTTGTAGGTGGAAGTTTTTAAGAAAAGACTGGACAACTACCTATCTGAAATGATATTGGGTCTCCTGCTTGAGCCAAGGGGTTGGACTAGAAGACCTCCAAGGTCCCTTCCAGCTCTATTCTGATTGAAACTAGGTAACATCATCATCATCATCATCAAGGACCCTTCATTTCAACCCCTTGAGCTACAAATATTTTCCTTTATTGATTCGGTTCAACTCTGTATGTATGAGTGGATATGTTTACGGCTGCGCTGCTGGATTGTGTGAATAATGTTTCTGTTCTGTTCACCCACCATATACGGTCATAGAGAACCTTCATCCCTTCAGCTCCAGCAGACACAGCCAATAAGCATTGTTGATGGATGCTGACGATATCTTCCAGTTGTCTCTACTACTAGTGCCCAAATGTGTACTTCAGCAATATCTGGAAGCCACAAATTCTTCATCTGAAACTCTTAGATCTACCATCAATGAAAGTAATTATTTAATCTGATAATTTCTAGATGTGAGGGGTCCTTGGTGCTCTCTGAGCTTGGTGGTTTTCTTGTAGATGTGTCATTACCCAAACTAGGTTAACATTATCAGTGTTACTTACGTCTGCAACATCTGCAAGAAAACCACCAAGCTCAGAGAGCATCAAGGACCCCTCATTTCAACCCTGAGCTACAAATATTCTCCTTTATTGGGGTCTTCTAGATGTGTTGGATATAACTCCTTTCTTGTTATCAAAACTACTGGTTGATCTGATTGGCGATGGGAATTTCCAGAGAACACCAGATTAGAAAAAAGATGTAGACAATATTGGTTTGCCCAGACTGTTTCTATTTCAGTATTATTCCAATATTTAAAAGGTAATGTTTCATTTCCCATTTTTTGAAACTAAACTTTTAATCTTAACCACTTTCTGAATAAGCTCTTAGCTGGTGACTAAAAATCAACACCACAAATTCAGTCTCTTTGCAAACATTAAACAGTACAATACAGTACACCTGTTTAGATGTGAATATTATGTCAACCCATTACGATAAAGACACACAAAATGAAAGTTGAATCACCCAGGGTTGGGTTCAATAAAAGTGCAATTCCAATCCCCAAATGATGGAACAAAGTAACTCCTTAGGATATAGAAACTAATAACTATTTCTCTAGTTTATTCTTTCTTGTAAATGATACTATGATAAACAGCCCTCTAATATACGAGAAAAACATTTTGTGACATTGACAATCATGCAAACAGACCAATTTCTGTGTCAGCATGTAGAAAAATCCCTTGTTTGCTTTTTGAGTTCCAGTAATTTTCATGAACATCAAACGTTCAATGATTTTTAGGATCTCAATCTCATTTCAATGTTCTAAACTGCCTAGGAGAACTTCTGAATTGCACTGTCTAAGATTTAAATGATTGCTGGAAAGCTTGATGGAGCAGTACTCAGGATTAACTGAGGTCATCCCATGTAACTTCAAACTGTTTCCCAGGTCACTATTAAATTCACAACCGAGGCAACTTTAAGACCAATGGATTTCAATTCCCAGAATTCCCCAGCCAGCCATGCTGGGAATTATGACAGTTGAACTCCACAGGTCTTTAAATTGTCAAAGTTGAGAAACATCAGTTTATATTAAAGCATTCTGCAAAGTAAATATTGCGAGATTCAATAATGAATTCTGATTAGGCTTCTCATCCTAGGCAACAAAGGATCAACAAAGCAAGGCATATTGAATTGCAAGTAGGCGATTGTAGTATAACCCTTTCAATGCTACTTTGCACCCTAGACTGTTTCTGTTAATCTGGATTTTAAAACGAGCGATTTATCATATGCTTAAAAGTCATCTGAATGACACTACAGATCTGATATTTTTCCTAAACACAAAACTTGCATTTTGCTTGGAGGTGCTCAAGATATAACTGAAAAACATGGTTGTCCAGCAAGAACCACTCTCCCATCATGGGAATCAAAGGAAGATGGCAATTGTGGGATCAATGGAGAACAGGGTATACATTTTAATAGATAAATCGAATCATACATGTCCTCTAATTAATTTCCAGTATGGCTGTCCAGACACCAAGTAGAATGATTTCTGAAGGCAGTTTGGCATTATTTCAATTGTGAATGGAAAGGCATGGGAAGTCAGTGGAATGCCTGGCAGTAGGAACCAATTAGGTGGTGGGACGTAATAGGCAATCAGTTCAGCGAAGTAATTGAAGGGATAACTGTAATCTTGGTGGACAGTGTCCAGGGGCCACATCAAAGGAAACCCAAAGATTTCCTGAAGGGACCCTCCTCCTCCTGCATTCAGAAAAGCAGCGCCCTCCTCACCTGCAGCAAAAACAAACAAGCCACACGTCTATGGAAATTCTCAGTCCTCCAGGTAAAGGTTGTCCCAAAGGTGCTTTTTCTAAAGGCAAGTAGGCTTTGTTTTTCCTAGAAGATGTTTAACTTCTCATCCAAGAAGCTTCTTCAGTTCTGACTTCTTGAATGAGAAGCGAAAAGTCTGCAAGGAAAAACCAAGTCCAGTTGCCTTTGGAAAAAGCACCCTTGGGACGAGTAAGCCACTTCTTAGGATGGAATGGGACAACTCACCACAGCCAACTCATCATGGTGAACTTGCTGTGGGACAACTCGCCGTGGCCAACTTGCCACGGGGCAACTCACTGCAGGACAATTCAACAATTCAATTTAATTGTTTAAAATAATTTTAAAAATATTTTCATTTTTATCATTCACATATCATTTTGTCCCTCCTTTGGTATCTATTCTTTAATTATTCTATTTCACTATTTCTTCGATATTAGGGTAACTCTTATCCCGTGTACCGTTGTCCCATGGCAAGTTGGCTGTGGCGAGTTGTTGTAGACGAATCTTCTACATTCTTGCCCAGGACTAAATCCCATTAAATCATGCTCCTTTCTAAACGGGACTTAGGATATAGGTAGTTCTCAATTTATGACCACAATGGAGCCCAAAATTTATGTTGTTAAGTGAAACATTTGTTAAGTGAGTTTTGCCCTATTTTACGATCTTTCTTGCCCCAGTTGTTAAGTGAATCATTGCAGTTAAGTCAGTAACACAGTTGTTAAGTGAATCTGTCTTCTCCATCGATTTTGCTTGTCAAAAGGTTGCAAAAGGGAATCACGTGACTTTGGGACACTACAACTGTCATAAATATGAACCAATTGCCAAGCATCTGAATTTTGATCACATGATCACAGGGAGGCTACAAAGGTTGTAAGTTTGAAAAATGGTCGTAAGTCACTTTTTCCACTGCTGTTGTATTGTAATTTTGAACGGTCACTAAACGAATTGTTGCAAATTGAGGACTAATCCTGTAATCCTCAGTTCAAGAGGTGAACGCATGATACAAGAATATTTATTTCTACATTGATTGATGTACATATGACTTTGGCTTTGTGTTGCTGCCCTAAACGTTACGTAGAGTGGTTAAATAGGAGGTGGGCAGCATATACAATCAATCAATCAATCAATCAATCAACCAGGCAAATTACTTTCTTGCTCATTCTAAAAGCTAGTGTGGTAGACTAGCTAAGACTACTTATCTTGTCTTAACCTGTTGATTCCCCTCTTCTAAAAGTTTCCTCTGAGGTTCTGTCACTTCATAACCCTGAATAAGGGGCGTGCATAAGCGCACCAGCGTGCCTACCATCCCTGTCCTAATGTTTTCTTTTATTTGTATCCTTTTCATGTATTTATAATTATGTTTACACTTGTATCTGTCATAAAATACATGCTTGATAAAATAAAATAAATAAATAAATAAAGAATTCACTGACGCTGTACTCTCATACATTAAAACAAATAAAATTCCCACTTGGTCCCAGGGCAGGTCCTCTCCTTCTCCTACCAAGCATTATAAAACAACTCCCCTCCTTTCTCTCTTTGTTTCTAGGTGAGTGGGTCGACCCTTACTAGTTCCTCAAAGAAGTTCCCCTCGCGTCCCTTCTCTCTTTCGGAGTGTAGATGGGGATGGGAGCTATGTCGTCTGGGACGCATTTTCGCTTCCCGCTTTTTTTTTTCCTCGACGGCCTGTTCCTAAATCCCATCGGGGGAGGAGGAAGAGGAGGAGGACCTGCCAGAACTTGCGAACGGCAGACGGAAGGCAGCGATGCTCGCTCCTCCGTGCCACTTACTACTCCTCGTAAAGTCCTCGCTTCCCCTCCCTGCGGCGGGACAGGGCTGCTAGCTCTCCTCCGCCTCCCGCCACTTCCTCGTCGCCCCAGCCTCAGCCAGGTGTTCAGTCCACCCCGAACTCGCTTGGAAGGAAGGAAGAAGGCCGATCGGGGAAGGGTCCCTATCCGGCTCGGGTGCGGGGCTAACAGGACTGGACCGAAAACTGCTGCTCTTCCGCCCCTGATGCCCCGGGCGCTCGCCTCTCCATGCCCGGAACCGGGGCTGGCGGGAACGACACGCTCTTCCCCTTCTTTTCGGACTTCAAGGACGCGGCCGTCCGCCTGGGGCTGAGCATCGTGGAGACGGTGGTGCTGGCGTCGATCTTCGCCTTGGCTTTGGCGGCCAACGCGGGCGCCATCCGGCTGGTGCTGCGTCGCAAAGGCCGCCCGGGCGCCGCCAGCTGCCTGGTGCTCAACCTCTTCTGCGCCGACCTGCTCTTCATCAGCGCCATCCCCGTCATCGCGGTGGTGCGCTGGACCGAGAGCTGGACCCTGGGCGAGGCCGTCTGCCACCTGCTCTTCTACCTGATGAGCCTGAGCGGCAGCGTCACCATCCTCTCCCTGGCCGCCGTCAGCCTGGAGCGGGTGGTCAGCATCGTCCGGCTCAAGCCCTCCAAGCCTTGGAAGGGACGGCTGGTGGCTGCCTGCCTGCTGTCCGTTTGGGCCTTGGCGGCTCTGGCCACCCTCCCGCTCAGCCTCTTCTTCAGCGTCCAGCCGCTGCCTACCAGGGGCCCGGTGAGTTGATCTTGGTGGTGGCTGGCCAGCAACCGACCTGGGGAGCCGGAGGATCCCGATGGGGCAAGAGATGTGGTGGCAGGTGTACAAAGGCATAACTTTATTGCTTATGTCCTAAGCACCACTTATTTAACACTCAGATGAACAGAGTTGAAAGGGACCATGGAGGTCTTCTAGTCCAACTCCCTGCTCAGGCAGGAAACCCTACACCTGTGATGGTGAACCTATGGCACACCTGCCACAGGTGGCACACAGAACCCTCTCTAGGGGCACGTCAGCCATCGCCCCAGTCCAGTTCCACCACGCATGCAAGCGTGCCTCCCGCCAGCCAGCTGGTCTTCGGGTCTCTGCCGTGCTGGGGTGTGTGTATGCGGGGCACGTGTGCACACATGCACGGGGGACACATGCGTGCATGCACAAGGGACATGTGCACGCATGCACGGGGTGCAGGTTGGTGCAGGAGGCTTTCCAGGCCCGAAATAGGGCATGGGGGGGCATGCCCCATTTTGGGCCTGGAAAGCCTCCTGCACCAACCTGGAAGCCAAAATGGGGCACTGGAGGGCAGGAGCGCATGCCCTCCGTTCTGGGCCTGGAAAGCCGTTTACACCAACCTGGAAGCCAAAATGGGGTGCAGGGGGCAGGAGCACATGCATAGGGACCAGGGCGCATGCACGGGGGGGAAGCTTGCATTGCATTTTGGGGGTTTGGGCATGTATGTGTGTATTTTTGAACACATGCGTGCGCTTTGTGCACTCGGCACCAAAAAGGTTAATCAGCACTGCCCTATACCATTTCAGACAAATGGGTTGTCCAAGCTCTTCTTAAAAACTTCCAGCGTTGGAAGTTTTCTTTCTTTCTTTCTGATTTTCTCTAGTTATCTTCTCAGCTTCAATAGTGCTGTTTCTTTTTGTTGTTGTTGCTGTTGTTGCTTTCCTCCATTTCTCCACATCAGTTAAGTTAATGACAAGTCAAGATTGCTGAGTGAGCTTCAGGACTGAGTGTGGATTAGAACTGGGATCTCCCTGTGTTAGGTCAGGCTGTAGCCAAATTACCAAACAACAACATTCAAATGGCCCAGTGTGAAACTTAGAGCAGATTTCACTTAGAGTTCAGGTCCTTCTTAGAGATATTTAAGCAAAGGCTAAGGGACTGTCCATCTGTCAGATGGGCTATAGTTTCATCCTGTGTTGTGGTTCACAAGGCTGACTCAACAACCTCCAACGTCCCTTCCAAATATCATTCTATCATTAGTAAAATAAGGTTGTGCTGTGAGTGCACACCACGTTCTGCATTACATACGATTTACACAAAATTGCACAAAATTCGAAAGATTCTGAGGAGCAAGAACATTCAACAGACTTCAGGACGTTGAATACTCAGGGTGTACTTTGAGAACAGGCTACAGCTAAATTGGGGTCTCAAGCTGCTTTGCCTGGATCACTTTGTCCCTACATCACCAACCCGCCATGTGTCTGCCTTAGATCTTGCCAGACGTCCTGCGTGTTGAGCACAGAAACCAGGCATCCTGCTTGGCAAGAGGATGATGATCTTCTCTAGGCATCTACTGCCAATTTATTGTGTTTCTTTGCTGAATGTATAGAAGGTGAAGTCCTTTGCATGTGCAGCAAAGAAATAAACAGGAGGTAGCCTGAATTTCTGCATTAGCTATAAAAGGAGATTCATCAGCTTCCGTTTATCATCAAACCAAGGGCAGAAAGAAAGAATCTTCTTCTTCTGTTTCATTGCAGGCTTTTTTTGTTTCTTTTCTGGGTATTTGACCTCTCATAAGTTCTCCGTGGGATGCTTGAGCTTCTGAAGGAAGAATAAAATTCTCCATATTTTTTTAAAGTAGTCTACTATATGTTGGCCTCGCTGGGGAAAATAAGTTTCTTACCCCAGTTTACCATAAAGGATAAACAAGCCATAATTTGCATCTCTTTTCGTGCAATGCAGTCACTTATCTACTAAAAATTCTTAGTCCTCTGTGGCAGCCAAAACAAGCTTCCCATAATGAACCAGCAGATCACCTGGTTCTTGCTAGATCAGGATGCAGGGGTGACTCTGCATTTTCATCTTATAGGTTTCCTGCTATGGAGATTCCAGATTCCAATTTTGAACAGGAGAACTCTGTGGAGGATGCCGAAACAGAGTAAAAAAAAAAAACCTCAGTTAAAGAAAACGTCTAAAATAAAATTTATGAATCTCAGCCTCTTCTGTGAGAGTACAAATAACGTTATGGATTAGCATGCGTCTCAAGTGAACTGCCACCTGATTGCTTTTCCTTCCTTCTCTTCTTGTGTGGCCAGGATGAGAAAGAAGCCAACTTTATGCGCCAGTCATAAGCTCCAGTCCAAGTTTGATTTTATGATTTCAAAAACAGAGTAACTAGCATGAGAAAGACACGAGGGTTCGATTTTTATTTTCTAATAGAAGTGGGTGAAATTTGCAGACCCAGTCTTGCTTCTGAGGGGATAAACCCTATCTAGATTCTGTGACATATATGCTGAAGGTTTGGAGACAATATGTTAAATTCTGCTTTTTTATAATAAGCCTTGTCTTTACCTGTGAGTTTGGGAGAGACTTACCATATATTACATTTGCAGGCACAGATGCTTCTCCTCAGAAGATAAAAACTGCCATGCTCCAGGAATGCAAAAAGATAAGTCCCTGCCCCCAGTCCATGTACTTATTTATCTATTTGGTAAATAATATCTACAAATAATGTCAATACTTTCAGAGAGGAAACCTGCCAAATTATAGTTACAAATTACAAACAGGGATGCAGAGAGCTTGAAGCTAGGTACCTTTCTATGTCTTTTTCTAAAACAGTTAATCCTGTAATTATTGTTTTTGGATAGAATTAGAGAACCACAGGCAAACGCCTTTCTCAAGACACTGTGATTGGAAAACCTGTGGTAAATCAGTCCGTAAGATTTGAAAGTATACTTGCAAATTGCATAAGTTCAACCATCTTCCTTCCATCTCTTCCCATCTTAGCATTTTAAATGTAATGTCCTGTTTCCCTAGCCCAGAAACCTCTATGATTTTGTGGGGCTATGAAAATGCCAGTATATATACAAAAGTGCCCTGGATGTTTTTATTCAGTTTGGTCTACTTAACAGAGATTCCAGTTTATCTCTGGAGTGTGATGTAACTGAATTCAGTTCAGAGAATTTCATCTCTCTTTTATCTGTCATTTACCTATCATCTATTTATATCTATCTGTCTGTCTTCTATCTATCCATCCATCCATCCATCCATCCATCCACCCACCCACCCACCCACCCATCATATATCTATTTCAATTGTGCTTCCCCTGAAATATATTAAAAGTTCTGCAGCATAGAGGCCAAAATTGTAAGCTGTTCTCCATTCAGATCCTGCTATAAAACAAGACTGTATTTGTTTGGAAGGATTGGTGAGATTATTAATTTTAAATACTTTGAAAAGTTTGTAAAGACGCGATACTGTGACCATGAATTGATGGAAACTGGAACAAGACTCAGGAAAGTCATCTGAGATTGGCTTTGCTTTCATTTTTGGAATAGATTAAAAAGCTGTTATATGACAAAGCTATTTGCTATGTGTGTTTGTGCACCCACAGCACACAATACTGAAACATTTATCAGCTGCTATGTTACATTTTTTGTTTGTCTATACTTATTGCATTTTATTGTTCTGATCATAATCTGCTTTGATGTGTTGACTGGAGAGCAGTTAAAGAATGATTCAAATCACAAATGCCTTCATTATCATAATGGGGTTAATGATCTTAAAGCAATTACAGCAAATGAAGGAAAGATCTATGACAGAAAGAAGTGTGACAATTGGGGAGATTCATCCACAGTGAACAAATCCCTTCTGTTTGTTTCTTGTTCAGATCCAAGCAAAATATTACATATTGGCCAAAAAAGTAAAATAAAATGTGGCATTGCAAATTGGAGAGCTCAGTTTGGTTCACCCCAAGGTACGACTGACGTTAGCTGCCTATTACCAGGTTCACGGAGTACTTTACAATCCTAAGAGTACATGGTGTAGGCGTATCAAAGAGATTGCGTAGGTTTTGATTTAAGGATTTTGAGTTATGCAAGGTATCTTGATCATCTTGCAATGAGTGAGCAAACAAAAACAAAGAAGGAAGAAACTCTCTCTTTGACTTAATAAGTGAGGTATAGAATAAAACTGGAGAAAAGTTGAATATGTTGTCTAGAGCAAGGGAAGATCCTGCGAGTTCCTTGGACTGCAAAGTGATCAAACCGGTCAGTCATAGAGGAGATCAAGCCTGACTGCTCGTTGGAAGGCCAGATCCTGAAGATGAAACTGAAATACTTTGGCCACCTAATGAGAAGGAAGGACTCACTGGAGAAGAGCTTGAGGGCAAAAGAAGAATGGGACAACAGAAGACGAGTTGGCTGGATGGAGTCACTGAAGCAATAGGCCTGAGCTCAAATGGACTCCAGAGGATGGTAGAGGACAGGAAGGCCTGGAGGAATGTTGTCCATGGGGTCAGACATGACTTCGCAACTAACAACAACAGCAATAAAGATCATGGATAAGCATTTCCTCAGGAAAAGCAGGATTGAGGTAGACATTCTTCAGCCTCTGAATCTCACCGTTTTAAGTTGCTGGAGCTCCCATCAGCCAGGTTGTTAAAATAACAAATAAAATGGCCCATGAGTTGAGCTTGATTTCTGGTGACTCCAAGGAGACCACCTCACAGTTTTCCTGGCAACAGCCTGGACATGATTTGCCATTTCTTTCCTCTAGGCTTTGTTTATAGACCTGGGCTTAGTTCACAGCCTTTCTTGGTGATCTCCCATTCAGGATCTATCTAGATCCAGTCCTGATTAGTTTAATGTGACCATCTCTCACTCAGCTTTGCATATACAGTAGGTTTAAGGCAGTGGTGAAATCCAATTTTTTTTACTACCGGTTCTGTGGGCGTGGCTTGGTGGGCATGGCAGGGGAAGGATACTACAAAATCTCCATTCCCACCCCACTCCTGGGGAAAGGATATTGCAAAATTTCTATTCCCACCGCACTCTGGGGCCAGCCAGAGGTGGTATTTGCTGGTTCTCTGAACTGCTCAAAATTTCCGCTACCGGTTCTCCAGAACCTGTCAGAACCTGCTGGATTTCATCCCTGGTTTAAAGCCAAATCAAAAGCAAATAGTCTCTCCGGACACACTGTTCTTCCTTTAAAACACATGACATACCCGCTCCAGACATTCAAAGATGTCTGCTTCAGCTGCGTAGTTAGAGGTGTAGACTTTAAAAAATTAAGTTTTAGAGGCAGAATAAAAATTTAAAGGTCTTTCAGTATTTTAGCATGGAGAAATATAGCAAGATACAAATAGGAACTGATTTTATATTAAGGAGGATAAACATGTCCACAGAAAGACTTCTTGCTTTGTGTGAGGGATGAGTGGGGGAATCCAGACTGCATCATGTTTATAACAGAAAAATTTACATTCCTAACTAATTTGATCACTTTATGTTAGCATATCTACTTTATAGTAAAGGTAAAGGTTCCCCTCGCACATATGTGCTAGTCATTCCCGACTCTAGGGGGCGGTGCTCATCTCCATTTCAAAGCTGAAGAGCCAGCGCTGTCCAAAGACGTCTCCGTGGTCATGTGGCCGGCCATGACTAAACTCCAAAGGCGCACAGAACGCTGTTACCCTCCCACCAAAGGTGGCGCCTACTTTTCTACTTGCTTTTTTTATGTGCTTTTGAACTGCTAGGTTGGCAAAAGCTGGGACAAGTAACGGGAGCTCACCCCGTTACGCGGCACTAGGGATTTGAACTGCTGACCTGCCGACCTTTTGATCGACAAGCTCAGCGTCTTAGCCACTGAGCCACCACATCCCTTATCTGCTTTATACCTGTCCACTAATAGATGCCAAAAGTTGGCATCATTTTGTTTTTCCTTTGGTGACCAATACTCCTGTTGTTGTTATTTTATTTGCAAAATAAAAAAGGCAAAACACTTTTATGTTGTAGTTAGCCAATTTTATCCAACAATAAGGAACTTTCACAATAGAATGAGTTTTCTTAACCATTAAACAAAATAATTAAAGTGAAGCTATTTTAATTCTGTTTTAAAGAATGTAAACTATAACTCCTATATTTTTAGATCTGATTTTAAAAAAAACAATTTTAATTTTTCAGGTCCATATCTTGATTTTATGTTGAATTAAAACTGAAAATGTTTATGAATCCAAACCACCTTTGCTAGTTAAATTATCCAAAGACCATAGAGAGGAATAAGGGCACAATATGATAAAATTGTCTTATAGCACAATATCATGTAAAAGGTAGAACTAGGGACAACACCTTTCTCAAATCCCTACTTTGCTTTGACCAAGCTTAATAAAAGTGGTGCTATTAGTTCAGGACTGATTCTAGATACCAATAGATGGCAGCAGAGTCAGAACTTTTAGGGTTTTCTGTGTCTCTTTGCTGACATCTAAGGCTCATCTACATTTTTGCAATCCCAATCTAGGAAGCCTAAAATACTGTTGCGTGCAGCAGACACAACCTTCATGGGTATTTACACTTCTATAGCGAATTAAGCCAACTGGGATTTTGTTATTAATCCCAGGTTTCTTATTTCTGGCTCTCAAACAAGACTGGATTTGCAAAACAAAGAAAATCACAATGTTTGGATCTGGTTTGTAAACTGTGTGATGAATGATGAACCCAGATTTAGGTAGTACAGATAATCCTCAATTTACACCCATTTGTTTAGCTACAGATCAAAGTTACAATGGCAATGAAAAAAATGACATGACTGGTCCTTGCAAGTATGACTGTTGCAGCATCCTAAGGTCACATGATCAAAATTTGAACGCTTAGCAACCCGCATCTATTTACAACCGTTGCAACATCCTGGGGTCATGTGATTGCCATTTGTGACCTTTCCAGCTGGCTTCCAATGAGGAAAGCCGGATTCACCTGAACAATCTCATGATTCATTAAAAAGCTGCAGTGGTTTGCTTCACAACCATAACTTTGGTCATAACATTGGGCACGACAGACTTAACAACTGCCTTGATTAGCAACAGAAATTCTGCTCCCAATTGTGGCTGTAAGTCGAGGATTTCCTGTAGGGTGATACGGTCTTGATTCATGACTAGTTTACATGGGTAGTGCTGTCTGGAGGAACCAGTCCAATAGAAGTGGCCTTTAACTTGTTGATCTTGAAATAGGCTTCTCTGAAATGTTGGGTTGCATTACCCATGCATGCTGCCACTGCCAGTGATCCTATAGATCAGGGGTCCCCAACCCCCAGTCCATGGACCGGCACAGATCCGCAGCATGCCAGAAATGAGACTGTGCAAACAAGCGAAGCCCCATCCGCGGGATGCAAGCAACACATGAACCACGTCCCTTCTGGCCTGCGGAAAAATAGCTCCCCACGGAACCGGTCCTTGGTGCCCAAAAGGTTGAAGGCCACTGCTATAGATGTTACTGAATCACAAACCCCACAGCTCTTCATCATTAGCTTAGCTGGCTGGGATTTCTGGGAGTTGTAGTTCAGCAGTACTTTAACTACGCTTTCTTTAAAAAAAGCCTCTCCCTCATGTTTTCAACTTTGGCAATTATAGGAAAATATGGCATATAGAAAAATGTGCAGAAATGTACATGTTCTGATGAATGTATAATTTAGATGTTATGAAAGTCTTGGCTTTCCTGTGCTTGAGCAATATTCCTGCCTGTTATATCACATCTAGCGTGCAAAAATGAGATGAGAAATCACTCGATATCAACAAAGAGTTAGAGCAGGGATCCCCAACCTCCAGACTGTGGCCCACTACCAGGCGGTGGCCTGTCTGGAACTGGGCTGTGTGAGGGGCTGGCTGGCGTACGTCTGTGTGCATGCAGCTCGATTTGTGCAAATGGCGGGCTGGTGTGCACATGCACAGCTCGACTTGCATGATCAGTGGGCCGGCATGCATGCTCACAGCTTGACTTACATGAGCAGCAGGCTGGTTCCTCTTTTCCTCCCCGACTGGGCCGCCAAGCTGTAAAGATTGGGGACCACTATGTTGAGAGTTTTCTGTTTCTCTTTGCCGCCACCAAGTGGTCATCTAGATTTTTGCTGCCAGATACAGTAGCCTTGTTTTTTTGAAAATTTGATGTACTTTCCTAAAGAAATAGGCTTCCCTATAGAAGTGCAAGTTGTGTAGACCATAAGATGAAACAGGAAACAATACAGGTAGTCCTCGAATTATAACAGTTCATTCAGTGACAGTTCAAAGTTACAACAGCATTGAAAAAAGTGACTTATGTTCATTTTTCACACTTATGACCGTTGTGGCATCCCCATGGTCCTGTGACTTAGATTCAGATGCTTGACAGCTGATTCACATTTATGACAGTTGCAGTGTCCCCAGAGTCACGTAATCCCTTTTTGCGACCTTCTGACAAGCAAAGTCAATGGGGAAACCAGATTCACTTAACAACCGTGTTACTAATTTAAGAACTGCAGTGATTCACTGGTGAGAAAAGTAGTAAAATGGGGCAAACTCACTTAACAAATTTCTCACTTAACAACATAAATTTTGGGCTCAGTTGTGTGGGCGTAAATTGAGGACTACCTGTAATCATCAGGGAATAAGTATGTATCATCTTTCACTTCTAACCTACAGCTGGTATTAACGTAGCAGGATTGAGCTCATAACTTCTAATGTTTGCCAAGCTATTCAATTCCACTGATGCAATACTTTGGTTTAATTTTTCCCAGGAGTTGATACACCTTTATTTGGATACACACCATTATTTGTCATAATAAATAATAATGTAATCATTACCTGTGTCGTAGCTTATATTTGGTGAGTGATTATGTCACCCGGAAGAGTGAGATGGATTTTTCTGAAAGGCCATGTTGAAAATCCAATGAAGTGCTTACGTAGGTTTTGTTCTTTGCTTACAGGAAGTGTACATCTGCACCTTGGTTTGGCCCAGCATTGCAGGAGAAATCGCTTGGGATGTCTCCTTTGCCACCGTGATCTTCCTTATACCGGGATTGGTCATTGTGATTAGTTATTCAAAGATTTTACAGGTATTTTCCATAGTTTTACTTTAAAAAAAAAATACAATGCTGAGAGTTACCAGCTGTTTAAAACGCAGGCAGTGATATTTCAAATGGAATTTCATTTTTATATGAATATAAAACATGTTTATATTTTATAAACATACGAATATGCCGGATTTTCATTTTAGCAGACCGCAAGAATGTTCATCGAAGGAAGTTGATAATGCAATAAGCAACACATAACTGACTTTTTAATATTCTTAATCATCTCAGTAATGTTTATTGTTAAAACATAAGCATTGCCCTGCTGAATCAGACCCCATCTAAGCCTAATAACCGAATAAAAGAGTTGGAAGAGACCTTGGAGATCTTCTAGTCCAACGGCCCCCAACCTTTTGAGCACCAGGGACTGGTTCCATGGAGATAAGCTTATCTTTTGGACCAGAGGGTGTGTGGTTTGTGTGCTGCCTGCATCCCGTGGATGGGGCTTCGCTTGTTTGCATGGCCCGGTTTCTGGCATGCCGCAGCCCACTGCTGGTCCATAGACTGGGGGTTGGGGACCTCTGTTCTAGTCCAACTTCCTGCTCAGGCAAGAAACCCTATACCAGTGATGGCTAACCTTTTTGCCATCGCGTGCCAGGAAGGGGGGACGGGGGAGGTTCGCGTGCGTGTGTGCCCATATCCATAATTCTATGTGTCCCACCCCTCACATGCGCACGTGACCCCCGCTCCTGGCACGCGATGGCCCAATAGTCCTGTTTTTCTTTCTCACCTGGCTCCAGATCCTCTCTATGCATCTGGGGAGGGCAAAAACAGCCTTCCCCACCCCCTCGGAGGTCCTCCGGAGGCCCGAAAGGGCCCGTTTTCCAACTCTCGGTTAGACAGGAAGTGACTTTTTTGCTGTCCCCAGCCTCCAGAGTCTCCTAGAGAAGCTGAGAGCTGAGCCGACGTGCCAGGCGACATGGTTCCGCGTGCTATCTGTGGCACACGTGCCATAGGTTTGCCATCACAGCCCTATACCATTTCAGACAAATGGTCGTCCAATCTCTTCCAGGGTTGGAGCAGCCACAATTTCTGGAGGCAAGTCATTCCATTGATGAATTGTTCTAACTGTCAGGAAATAAGTCTAATAGTCTATTCTCATGGTGGCCAACCAATTCCTCAAGGAGGTCTATTAGTCTTCCAGCAGATGGCCTTCAGGTTGCCGTCGAGGGGAATAACCATTGATCCTCCTGACTTTGTGAATCATCACAACTCTTTTCTGAAGCCAGCAAAGTTGGCATCCAAACTCCACATTTCAGGATAGCAAGTTCCAAAGTGATAAATGGGAGTGACATTTATTTATTCTACCTACGGTAGCAAGCTTATTGCAATGGAACTAAAAATACAGCATACATTTAAAACTACAATGTAAAAAAAAACCCCCACAATGCATGAGCTTATAATGTAAAAATCAATCTTTCAGAATGGAGAGAACATTAGCTAAATCTGGGAAAAGTTAAGTGTTCAGCTTCTACCTCAAAGCAGAGAGAGCAGGAGTTCAGTGTGGTTTGGGCAATAAAGGAATATAGGTAGGAAGTGAATTTGAAATGAAGCTGCTCAATCTGTGTTTGCAAGCTAGGTAGATTTATGAGTAAGCAGGAAATCTTTTAACCCATGGTTGGATTCCAAGCCAGATCTGGATGGCAAAAATCAGACAGCTGGTAGATGGCAGCAAAAGGATATAGAAGACACTCAGATCAAACTTTAATACAATGATAGACCAATGCAGTAGAAAAGCACTTGCTCTCTGTCTACTGATTTCTGAAATCCCGGATCTGGTGGCCAATATTTGGGCTTTATATACATCTTAAATTAAGTCCAAATCAGGCTGGTAATTAGTGCAGCTGACTTAATCTTTGCTATATGCCTGACCTCTGACATCCAGTTAGGACTGTTGATGCTCCAAACATGTCTGTGAGGTAGCAGCTTAAAGAAGCTGCTGCTTTTAACAAATGCTCCAAGTGAATTTATTTAAAGTGAGTCATTTAAACACGTCTTTAGGGCTTTAAGAGTTGTGGTGGCTCAGTGGTTAGAATGCAGTACTGCAGGCTACTTCTGCTGATTGCCGGATGCCAGCAGTTTGATTCTGACCGGCTCAAGTTTGACTCAGCCTTCCATCCTTCAGAGGTCAATAAAATGAGGACCCAGATTGTTGTGGGTTAGCTAAGTGCTATTGCTATTCTGTTTTTCTGTACAAATAAAGGAATAGCCAAATGAGAAAACATCCTGACTGGATTTGCTCAAACTATAGTTCAGCAACTCATAGAACACCCCAGTTTTCTGACTTATACTGTACAGCATCTTTAGTGGTTGCAATATTGAGAAGGAACCTCTTCTCCCTTTTCTGTCATATCAAATATTTTACTAGACTAGGGGTCTCCAATCTTGGTCACTTTAAGACTTGTGGACTTCAATTCCCAGAGTTCAGCAAAGCTGGCTGAGGAACTTTGGGAGTTGAAGTCCACAAGTCTTAAAGTGGCCAAGGTTGGAGACCTCTGTCCTAGACAGTCTAAACATTCTTCAGATGCTTGGAACGTCATGCCCTATTTAGAATGGAAGTTTTCTTATTCTCCTTGCAGGAAAAAAATATGACCAGAATCTAGCATGGTGTCATACAACTAGTCCTCAACTTACTGTCGTTTGTTTAACAACCTTTGAACATCACTGAAAAAAGTGACTTGCAATCGGTCCTTGCTCTTTTGACTATTGCAAGCATCATTCCACAGTCACATGATCACATTTTAGGTACTTGGCAAATGGCATGTATTTACAATGGTTGCAGCATCCTAGGATCATGTGATTGCTGCTTGTAACCTTCCCAGTTGGTTTCTGACAAGCGAAGTCAATGGGGGGAAGCCAGGTTTACTTAATGGCAGCATGATTCGCTTAACAACTACAGTGATTTGCCTAACTGTGGCAAAAATGGTCATAAAATCAGGCACAACTCACTTAGCAGCCATCTTGCTTAGCCCCAATTGTGATTGTAAGTTGACAACTACTTATAAAGGAATAGACTTCTTTGCTAGGGCTCTCATATTTGATTGGCATCAACCCAGAGAGCCACTAGATGGCAGCAGATATACAGAAAATTAACAATTTGTTGTCAACTATGGTCACTTCTGGTGGGACGCAGTGGTTCAGTGGCTAAGACGCTGAGCTTGTCAATCGAAAGGTGGGCAGTTCTGCAGTTTGAATCCCTAGTGCTGTGTAATGGGGTGAGCTCCCGTTACTTGTCCCAGCTTCTGCCAAGCACTTTCTAGCAGTTCGAAAGCATGTAAAAAATGCAAGTAGAAAAATAGGGACCACCTTTGGTGGGAAGGTAACAGCGTTCTGTGTGCCTTTGGTGTTTAGTCATGCCGGCCACATGACCACGGAGACGTCTTCAGACAGTGCTGGCTCTTTGGCTTTGAAATGGAGATGAGCACTGCCCCCTAGAGTCAGAAACAACTAACATATATGTGCGAGGGGAACCTTTATGGTCACTTCAATGTTTGCAACCGAGATATGTTAGCTCTATTAGACTCCCACAAATTCAGGGGGTTCATTCCTAATTAAAGGTATAAATCTAAATCATCTTTTTTGTTGATACAGCATAGTATGTCTCAATTCTTTCATATTGACTTTGTCAATATCAGAGACTGGGTCTAAAGTTCACACGCGGAATGAACTTTGTGAATCATAATACTATGTTGACATAAGTTTGATAGGTGTGATAATACCTATTTAATGCTACATTATTGCCATGGCTGCAATAGTAATAGGAACATGAAATCTTTTCTGATCCACATTCCATCAAAATTCCTTGAGCTTCAGAGGTAACAACACCCCCCCCCCCCCAATGTGAGTCTGGCTTCCCCATAGACTTTGCTTGTCAGATGATCATAAAAGGTGATCACATGACCCCAGGACATTGCAACTGTCATTAATTTGAGTCAGTTGATAAACATCTGAATTTTGATCCACGTGACCATGGGGATACTGCAATGAAGTGTGAAAAGTGGTCATAAGTGACTTTTTCTTTAGTACCGTTATAAGTTTGAACAGTTACTGAATGTAATGTACCTGTATATATTTTTTAAAAGATTAAGAAATCCTAAACATGAAATTTTTGGAACCTTTTCAAAGATAAGAAAGGTAATTCTCAAGGCTTAATTTTCCACTATGTTTCAATTGCAGATCGCCAAGGCCTCAAGGAAACGCCTGAAGGTGGGCATGGCCTACTCGGAGAGGCACCACATTCGCATTTCCCAGCAAGATTTCAAATTATTTCGGACTCTGTTTCTCCTCATGATTTCCTTCTTTGTCATGTGGAGCCCCATCATCATCACCATTCTCCTCATTTTAGTACAGAAGTTCCAACCAGATGTGAACATTGCATCGTTTGTTTTCTTCTGGATAATGGCGTTTACATTTTCCAATTCAATCGTCAATCCTGTTTTATACAATATAGTCCAATTTAAACATGGTTGGAGGCAAATCTTTTTCTGTTGCCAAAATCCCCTTGGAAAAAAAGAGACTACAACGGACACGTCCATAAAGCAGCAGAATGGGAGACATTTCACAGTATCTGTTATCACCAGATAACCGTGTGGTATTCCTCGTGAGAAGAAGGTCAACAGTTTTTAAGAACTGGAGTAAGCAGTTGAGAAAACAATTTGTACAAACAGTTGTGGTTTCGTTTACCTTGGTAAGAAACATGGATGAATAAATCTGATAGCAATAAATGTGCATTAAAATAGTTTAGCTGGGAACATCTCCATACTATACCATCCTAAACTAATTAAAATAATGATTTATTCAGGATCTTAAAATCTCCTTTTGTATATCCATGACCTAACAACAGGTTCACACCGGATTGTTGATTTCATAAGAGTGAGTATACACTGGAAAAAAGGGCCAGTTACTGGAAGTTTTCACCACTTAAGTAGGACTATACCACTTTTAACATGCCAGTTTTCTTTTTGAATGATGTTTGTCATCCTTGACAACTTTAGGTTGTATGGATTACAACTCCTAGAATTCCCCAGTTGAAGTCCACACAAGTTAAAGTTACCAACATTGAGAAGCACTGTTCTACCAGTAGGAAGTCACAATCAGAATTTCTGACCACAGATTTATTTTCATTGATGGCTATTGAGAATGAAAGAATCAATTCCTGATTGCGCTGTTCTTGAGCATGGCTGCTGACTGATTCTTTCTTCAAGGAGACTTTTTAATTGTTCTTTTTTATAGGAACTAATAGCAGCCTGGCCAATCAGGAACCAGTCCTCTTGGAATTTTTTAAAAATGGACCATTGAGAAGTCTATCTAGAAGAGAAATCAATCAAGAACCAGCTTTTTTAGATTCCTATGACATGGGTTAATCAAAGATCAATTTACAAGCTTCAAAGGCAATTGCCCAGTTGGTGTTCTGTGTTTAGTTTTCTGTGAGCTTCTGCGACAACAAAGTCTTCAATTTTTCCATATATTTTACCAGGAACCGTAACCCTAACCCTCCTAAACATATCCATACGCTCCAAATTTGTTGGTGATGTTCATTTTTCTGTTCAAATTAATAGAGGCCTAACCCTAACCCTATGTGGATTTTCCTGCCAATGGGATTTTTCCAGGTATTTTACCAAGAAATCCAGAAAAGTGCCCACCTAGACATACCCATACACTCTGATTTCAGGGGTGATGTGTCAGAGTTCCAAATAACACCCCCAACTAAAGAAGACTCCAAGGCTAGCAAGTCCTCAAAGATCCATTTTATTAGAGATGTCATATTGGCACATCTGGGAAAACCCGAATCTGAAAGTTCCCGGGTTTTCCCCACCCAAAAGAAAGTCAATGACCCATCCCCTGCACCCACATGTCTGTCACATGATCCAATCAATCCACCGTCCGAACTGGAGACAGCCCACTCCTACCCAAGTACAGTCTGAACATCCTTGACTCTCAGAGAAAAGAATGTTGTTATGGCTATATAGCTTCACCAACTCCTTGCAAATCCCCCCTCCCGTTTTCCCAGGCACTAAATGTGGCAGCCTGAAGTTCCAAAGAAAAGATGGTCTCCAGGGCTGACACGATGTCCATTTTTGTGTCTGAATTTATTGTGGCTTGACTCGCTGTAAGTAGATTTTAACAGGAAATACAGATAGACCAGACTCAAAAAGTTAGTGCCCTCATAACGTAACCATGTGATCTGAATTAATTGGTGATGTCCATTTTTCTGTCCAAATTAATGGAGGCCAAAGCCTAACCCTATATAGATTTTCCTTCCAATGGGGGATTTTTCCATGTATTTTACCAGGAAATGCAGATAGGGCAGACTCGAAAAATAATTGCCCTCCTAAACATACCCATGCGCTCTGAATTCCTTGGCGATGTCTATTTTTCTGTCCAAATACATGGTGGCCTAACCCTAACTGGATTTTCCCACCAATGGGATTTTCCCATGTATTTTACCAGGAAATGCAGATAGGCCAGATTCGAGAAGTAAGTGCCCTGCTAAATATACCCATGCACTTTGAATTTGTTGGTGATGTCAATTTTTCTGTCCGAATTCATGGAAGTCTAACCATAACCCAAAGTGGATTTCCCCCCAATGGGATTTTTCTATTTATTTTATAAGGAAATGCAGAAAAGCCACTCTCGAAAAGTAAATATACCCATTCGCTCCGAATTCATTGGCGATGTCCATTTTTCTTTCCGAATTCATGGTGGCCTAACCTAACCGGATTTTCCCAACAATGGGATTGCCCATGTACTTTACCAGGAAATATACCCATGTGCTCTGAATTCGTTGGTGATGTTCATTTTTCTGTCCAAATTCATGGAAGTCTAACCATAACCCAAAGTGGATTTCCCCCCAATGGGATTTTTCTATTTATTTTATAAGGAAATGCAGAAAAGCCACTCTCGAAAAGTAAATATACCCATTCGCTCCGAATTCGTTGGCGATGTCCATTTTTCTTTCCGAATTCATGGTGGCCTAACCCTAACCGGATTTTCCCAACAATGGGATTGCCCATGTACTTTACCGGGAAATATACCCATGTGCTCTGAATTCATAGGTGATGTTCATTTTTCTGTCCGAATTCATGGTGGCATAAGCCTAACCCTAAATGGATTTTCCTGCCAATGGAATTTTCCCATGTCTTATACCAGGAAATGCAGATATAACCACCTCGAAACTTAAGTAGCCTCCTAAACATACCCATGCTCTCCGAATTCACTGGCGATGTCCATTTTTCTGTCCAAATTCATGGTGGCCTAACCCAAACCCTAAGTGGATTTTCCCACCAATGGGATTTTTCTTCCTTGAAGATACCAGTCACTGCTGCCAGTAAATGTCAAGACATCAGAAATTATAACCATTCAGTCTCAAGAAAAGATTTTCAACTGGTCAAGATGAGGGTATACTTTCACTATCCATGAGCTGAAGTTCTGCCAGCACAGTAATATTTGTGGATCATTTGTAGAGATGAGAAGGGACACAACACATAATTATTCCGGCAATTTGGATTTATAATTTTTAAACACTGCAAAGACAACATGCTAATTACATATCCCAAATGCATAAATACATGTTCACAACACAATTGTGCTATTACACTGATTTCAGTTTATTACTGGTGGAAGGATAAATGATAAATTACTTATCTCACATAAGTATACTTAAAATACTTAAAATCCAAATGAACCCACGAATGAATTGAATTGAAATGAAGGACTTCTCTTGAAACAGTACATTTTAAACACTTTTTAACTATTGAGAATATGCTTTCCTGCTTTCCATAGAGTATGTTGTCTTTAGTCGCAGAATCCTAAGAAAGAAAAAGAGACACTAAATCTGCTAGAATTCTCAGAATGCATTACAAAATAAAGCGAACTGGTTTGACTTAATATGGTATAATAAGATTCTAGAGCTGGCAGATGGTACAAACCAGCCTACTAAATTAGAGTATGAATGTCTGTTTAATTTCACCCTCGATGTCTCAAAGAATAATACATACGTCTTAAAGTTGACAAGTCTGAGAAATACTGATATAGACAAACCTTCCATGAGTAATATGTTAAAGCTTTTTGCAGGACAGGCAATATTGTGTGAATGAGTATCATGACAGCTGCTATAATGTTAACTGAGCCTAGGTACTCTGAAGTGAGGGAAAGACATGAATTTCAGGATGGAAAAAACAGATATTCTGTGGATTGCAGAACTGCAGGAAGAGATTTCCTAGCAAAAAGGGAAAATAATCCAAATTTAAATTAAGAAGTCAGATTGCCTCTATTTGCAAAAGGACTGGAGAAGGAAGAATGTACTACCTGACTCTGGTTTCTTCCCCAAACCCCCAAAACTTTAACCTTAGTCTGTCTACTGTCAACCTCACCCCATTTCTAAGAGGTCTTTAAGGGGTGCGCATGAGCGGTGGCTCAGTGGCTAAGACGCTGAGCTTGTCAATCGAAAGGTCGGCAGTTCAGTGGTTTGAATCCCGAGTGCCGCGTAACTCCCGTTACTTGTCCTAACTTCTGCCAACCTAGCAGTTTGAAAGCACATAAAAAATTCAAGTAGAAAAATAGGGACCACCTTTGATGGGAAGCTAACAGGATTCCGTGCGCCTTTGGCATTTAGTCATGCTGGTCACATGACCACAGAGATGTTTTCAGACAGTGCTTTGAAACGGAGATGAGTACCACCCCCTAGAGTCAGGAACGACTAGCACATATGTGCAAGGGGAACCTTTACCTTTTTATAAGTGCACCAGCATGCCTACCATCCCTGTCCTAATGTTCCCTTTTATTCGTATTAATTTCATGTATTCATAATCATGTTTATACTTATATCTATTATCTAATACATGCTTGACAAAAATAAATAAACAAAATAAAAAGTATATGAAACATATCTGAGGAAACTGGTAGTTAACAATGAATTAATATGGAAGAGCAGAAATTCCTCTGGGCCTCCTTTTTTTTCAGTTCCATTATTTATTAAAAACACCCAATGTTTAACTCATGGCCAAGTTTGTTTTCTTCCTTTCATGAGTCTTCTCATGCCTAATTTGCCTTCCAATGCCCTCTCCTTGGTCCCCCTAGGTAGACTTGAGATCACAGCAGCTGGCTGGAATTCAGTGTGAAAAACAGTGGCATTCCGGATGTAAAATAGGTTTATAAGTTTGTTTCTAGTATGAGCCACTCCTCAAATCTGATTGTACCTCTTAAATTTTATGTATTAGGATTTGCCATGAATATAACTTGAAGCATATGTAACAGATGTCTTAGACTTACAAATTTCCCGGCCATTGGGTCATACTGGTTAGAAATTCTAAGAGTAATAGCCCCAACAATCAGATTGGTGAAAGCTACTCTTAAGGCATATGATGATCCAGACCAGTATTTCTCAACCTCACAACTTTAAGATATTGCCTGGAGAATTCTGGGAGTTGAAATTCATGCAACTCAAAAATAGGGTGAGATTTAACAGATTAACAGAGTTGGAAGGGACCTTGTAAGTCTTCCCGCCCAAGCAGGAGACCCTTCACCATTTCTGACAATTTCTGACAAATAGTAGTCCAATCTCTTCTTGAAAGCTTCCAGTGATGAAGCTCCCACAACTTCCGAAGGCAAGCTGTTCAGGGATGGGTTCTACTTACCTTTACTACCTGTTCACAGCGGGTAGTGTGTGTGTGTGTGCTTGCTTTGCTCATGTGCGCACTCTTCTGCGCATGCGCAGAAGCTTTTTGATGACATTAGGGTCAGTGGGCGGAGCCTTCCACCGGTTTTACTACCTGTTCTATAGCACTGGTGCAAACTGGGGGCAACCCACCACTGAAGCTGTTCCTTTGGCTGATTGTTCTTACTGTCAGAAAATTTCTCCTTATTTCTAGGTTGAATCTCTCCTTGAGATTGAGAAACACTGAGCTAGACAAATGTATTAGGAACTTAAATTTTGCCCGTTCGAAGAGATACATAATCTTTCACTCATAGTGCTATTTTCTTCCACAATCTCTCTGGAAGAGAGGCCCTCTTTTTATCAAGGATCTTAAGGCATCTGTGTGCCACTAAGAATTCTAACTGCCCTAAAACTAGCAGTTTTCTTGTTTCCAATCTATCCCGTCCTGAGCCAGATTTCCTGTAAAATTCTAATAAAATGTTCCTTACCATTGTGTGCAATACGCCTGTATTGCTTGTCTAGGCAGATTTCCACCTGCTTTTGCCTGACAATTCTTTGTGCTTCTGGTGTTAGCCCATCTGGAGTCCGGGAAAACAAAAACGAGTAGCTATCATCGCAAGTCCCATCTTCAGTAATATTACGGCAGGAGTAGTGTAGAGCATAAGTATCGTAATCCGTGGCCACAACCCAGTGATCGTCATCTAAGATTAAGCATAATGAAAATTCAGTATCACTTTACATGTAGGCCTCAACGTATGATGACTATTGGGACCAGAATTTCCTAAGCAGGGGGGGGGGCTGTTCAGTGGGTCGTGCCTGATTTTACAACTTTTTTTACCAGGATTGTTAAGTGAATCACTGTAGTCCAACTTAACAACTTTTCACAAGACCCCAAGATGCTGCAACGGTTGTAGATTCGTGCTAGTTGCCAAGCTCCCAAATTTTGATCACATCACTGTGGGGATGCTATGATATTTGTAAGCGAGAAGACTGGATGTAAATCACTTTTGTCAGTCCTGTTGTAACTTTGAATGGTCAGTAAGCAAATATTGTAAAATGAGGACTACCTGCATTTTTTATTCCACCAAGCCCATTAATTCAGGGTCACATCTTGATCCACCGTTACTCACTTTAAAAGCAATTTCATACATTCTTTCTTTATAAGCAAAGCCTGTTTTGTAGGCATCTACTTAGCAGTGTAAAAAGTATTGCCATTCAGGTACTGAACTTTATCAGAGAGGAGATTTATCTTTCTATTAGAAATGCCAATTATTTAAAACCAATTCTGAAATGTTTAAATACACGGGCAATTTGGTCGCTCACATACATCTTTATGCTGTATGTATAAAAATTGTGAATAGAAACCAGATTTAAAAACATTATTTCAGAGGCAAATGGCAAGTCAAACTGGTGAAGACAACAGTGAGAAGGGTTTTCAGAAATGTTGCTAATGGTATTTTGGTGCTGAAGAAGCCAAAAGTTTAACATCCGTGAACTGGCCAGGCTTAAGTGATAAAAGTCCTGAAATTTACACAGGAATCAACATTAGGAGTACATTATCTTTAAAGTTATCAAATAACTTGAGGAGGGTTAAGGACTTCTAACAGCTTCCTTTCTAAAAGACTGGAGCCAGTTTTTGATAAGATACAATGGAAGGGATGCCCCAGATTTATTGTTTTAACATGACCCAGACAAGCACACCAGCCTTTGGACTCCCGAGTCCTTAGGAAGCAGCCTGTTGTGATTTCGTGGCAGACCAAAGGTTGAATATCTGTTGAAGGTGGAGTTGAAAAAAACCCCCAACCCTGGAGACAAATAGCCTTTCCAGTAATATTTGATGATTTCTGGAGTTAGTCTGTTCCAGCCAAAAAAGGAAGGGAAAAATCCCTTAAAAAACCAGGCAATTCCATCTGCCTTTTTTTGAAGACTTCAAGGGAAAGCTAAAACCAGATTTTCAGCAGTTTAAGTAACAAAATCATTCAAACAGTAATTATGTCAGTCTATTCTGAGCAACTTCCTTAAATATAGCTGGAGCTTCAGTGGGCAGGCGTGGGAGATTTTCTTCTCCTTTCATCTACTGTACGTAAGGTTTAGAGATTTGACCGACATCTCTTCACAAAGTAAAAGAGACTAGATATATAACCTTCTCCCCCAACAATGTCCTACCTGTCAATGAATACTTCAGCTTCAACCAAAACAATCCAAGAGCACACAATAGATACAAACTTATGGTAAACCACTCCAAACTTGATTGCAGAAAATACGACTTCAGTAACAGAGTGGTCGATGCCTGGAATGCACTACCTGACTCTGTGGTTTCTTCCCAAACCTTTAACCTTAGACTGTCTACTGTAGACCTCACCAGGGGTGAAATGTAAAATCTGTTACTACCGGTTCTGTGGGCGTGGCTTGGTGGGGGGTGTAATGTGACTGGGTGGGCATGGCCATTTTTTAAAAAAAAAACTTTTCAAAGCATTTTTTCTAATGCTTTGAAAAACCTCTCTGCCGATCAGGAACTCAGCTGGGATCGTCAGAGAGGCTCTTTAAAAAATGCCTCTCTGCCAATCAGGAACTCAGCTGGGATCGTCAGAGACTTTTCAAAGCATTTTTTTACACCTTTTCGGCCAAGAGGTTGCAGAAAAAAATGCTTTGAAAAGCCTCTGATGATCCCAGCTGAGCCGCGCAATCATCAGAACTTTTTTTTTAACTTTTAAAAGCATTTTTTCATCGGAAGAGGTTGTAGAAAAAATGCTTTTAAAAGTAAAAAAAAAGAAGCCTCTGATGATCATGCGGCTCAGCTGGGCATGGGGGGGGGCAGGGATTTTTGCTACCGGTTCTCCAAACCACCTATCACCATTGCTACCGGATCAGGCGATCCGGTCCGAACCGGGAGCATTTCACCCCTGGACCTCACCCCATTCCTAAGACATCTTAAGGGGTGTGCATAAGCGCACCAGTGTGCCTACCGTCCCTGTCCTAATGTTCCCTTTTATTCATATCCATTTCATGTATTCATAATCATGTGTATACTATACTTGTATCTGATATCTAATACCAAGAACCTTGGATAGTACAGTGGTCTAAAGCCCTGTTATTAACATCAGCTGCCTGCAATTATTGCAGGTTCGAATCTCACCAAGGCTCAAGGTTGACTCAGCTTTCCATCCTTTCTAAGGTAGGTAAATTGAGGACCCAGTTTGTGGGGGCAATAAGCTGACTTTGTATAAATATACAAAAGTATGAAGGCTATTGCTTAGCGCATTGTAAGCTGCCCTGAGTCTCCGGAGAAGGGCGGCATATAAATCAAATTTAAAAAAAATACATACTTGATGAAAATAAATACATAAAAATAAATAAAAAATAACCCGCTACTTTCCAGATTTATTGAATTTTGGTTTTGAGAAGTCAAGGTAGCAAGAGCTCTGAGGAACTAGCTCTCCTCCTGGTATATACTCACTTCCTTTCTGGAGATACGAGGCCACACCCCAATATTTCATTTTAAACTTGGCAGGGTCCTCTGTCTCGGTGAAGGTGCCAACCATATCAGCACACATGTCCCAGTTACTGAAAAGGAGAGATGGATTTAAGTCATAGTTGTAAATTTGTAGCTACTCATGCTTACCAGTAAGGAATAAAAGAATGTGAGCAGGTAGAAGAGAGGCAAAAACTATAACAGGCTGGATCACATCATTTTTTGACTTGAGAAATAACCATTTTTCTCCTTGTGTTGAACTTTCCAACACAAGTCAAAGTGCATAATAATCAAGGCTGGATGTGATTTTTATTGCAGTAGTATTAAATTCTAAAACCTACCAGTTTGATGTCCCAAGGTATCTAAGATAGCAACCTGACCCTCCCTAATGATAGAGTTGTGAAGAAAGCTGGATCTCAAGACTCACCCGAAGAGCACAACTCGGCCTCTGGCAGTGGCAGTCATTTTATCATTCTCATCCACAGTAAAGCTGGCCACCACGTTATCCTGAAGAAACAATCCTTCAGGGTCTTTCTTGGCTATGGCATACCAAGTGCCAGCATACTGCCAAAAAGAGAGAAAAAAATCCTTAGCAGACCTGTCTAAAGGAATAGGTCAATATGAGGAAATGAAATGCCAAAGTTTCAGTTGCAGCCATGTTCATCTGTCATTAACATTTGCAACAAAAATGAAATTCCAAATACGCTATGCAAGGATGAACTTCAAGAAACCCTAAAACATTCTGAGGAAAACTGAACAAACCTTGATTCTCAGCAAATGTTGCTTAAAGTAAAATTCCATATTAAGTTGGTGAGTGCCACTTACAAGCCATATTTTGGGACTTCTGAGGACAGATGTACAAATTTTGATTATAGGCCTAAAAATATTTACCCATGTAGCAGGACTGTATTGATATCATCCTTCTCATCTTCTTATCTTTCTCATCTTCTCATCTTTCCTACTACTTTCTCCTATTGGTACCTATGCTTTATCTACTTGTTGTATCTTCTGATTAATGATTGTAACTATGATTTATGATATATGTCCTATTACTTTGTTGTTGTATGTACACTAAGAGCTTATGCACCAGAGACAAATTCCTTGTGTGTCCAATCACACTTGGCCAATAAAGAATTCTATTCTATTCTATTCTATTCTATTCTATTCTATTCTATTCTAT
>WNWU01000043.1:1652160-1664166 GCA_012654045.1 Ptyas mucosa | reverse complement strand
ATTCTATTCTATTCTATTCTATTCTATTCTATTCTATTCTATTCTATTCTATTCTATTCTATTCTATTCTATTCTATTCTATTCTATTCATTTCTATTCCATTCCATTCCATTCCATTCCTTTGAAGAAGGGTAGACTATATACAATAACTATGCCAAACTTAATAATTAACCTTTGTTTTATTTACCAGATAGTTTTTATGTTATTATGAAACCAATGGGAAGGTACAAATATATACCATTCCAGGGTGATGCAAATTATCCACTGATTATGAGCCAATAGTCAAAGGAAAACACTAGATCCTGTATATCCATACTTTTTCCTTACATATCTAATTTTGATTTCCTTACTAACCAAGGAAAGTGATAGGGAAAGTCGCCTGCCAGTAATAAACGTCCAATGTCAGATCTGTCTTTCCCAGAAAAATCAGAGTTGAAGGATTCTCTGCAATCTTACAAAAGGAAGTCTAAAATATTTTATGACTGTTGCCTGTCAGTGTCCTAAAGATCCATACCTTATACTTCATGAAATGTGCTCTTCTGCATCTAAAGTAACTTGTCCCTCTATTTTATTTTTACTTATTTGTTAGGTATCATCCCACAATGCTCAAGGCAGTTTACAGCACTGAAAAAGGCCCATTACAAAACGTAAGAGTAAAAACTATATTGTTGAAGTCAAGCCAAAATTAAGATCAGTATCAAAAATAATTGCTATCCATTGGAAGTGATCTAGAAAGCTTTTCCTTTTCCTGTCATCTCTAACACGGGTAAAGCAGAGATAAAGTGGATTAGATAACTCAGCCTTGTGGAAATTACACATAAATGATTTGGATAATGAAGTGGAGCCAATTCTCTTCCCCCACCAAAAAATCTGTCTCAGTCTGTCAATAAGAAAAGTTGAAATCTAGCCTTTATAATAGAAGATGACTCACTTGGAGTTTACATACAGATTAAATGTCTACATACATAGGCTGTCAACAACAATTGTGAACAACAATAATTTCAAGGAGGAACTTCAGGTAAAACCAAGTAACTGATGTTATTTGAAATGTAAACACATGTAACGCAATTCACAAAAGAGATTTCTCTAAGAGAGTGACACCCTTTGAAATTTATTTCTGAAAATAAATCGGAGGACTAGAACAGTTTGCTGAGCAATGAACACAACTAACTGCCTTTCTCTGCTGCAAAGAGTGATAACCGTGAATTAGCTTCATGCAATGTTAACACTCTTATCCGTTTAGCAGCGATAGAATGCATGGCATTTGATAGTGTAGAATATAACAGTTCCTGCCCTGTTTTACATTTGGCAACCCAAGAAGCAGTAGATGAAAAAAAGAAGCGTATCTGGGTTATATTTAGGTATGGTTATGAATTCAAGGATAGAGACTCTACATCCCTCTAAATGGCTTCAGACGGCACAAAATTGTAGTTCAGCAAAATTCAGTATCCCATGGGTTTCCCAATCCTGGTGTAGGGCATGAAAATCAAAGTGACATGGTAGATTTCAGGGAAGAAATTGAAGGCAGTAAGAAAGATGGTTACTGGGAAGAGATCATTTAATTCAGTTCAATTCAGAATAGAGCTGGAGGGGATCTTGGAGGTCTTCTAGTCCAACCCCCTGCTCAAGCAGGAGACCCTATACAATTTCAGACAAATAAGTGGCTCTCCAGTCTCTTCTTAAAAACTTCCAGTGATGAAGCATTCACAATTTCTGAAGGCAAGCTGTTCCACTGGTTAATTGTTCTCATTGTTAGGAAATTTCTCCTTAATTCCAAGTTGCTTCTCTCCTTGATTAATTTCCATCTATTGTTTCTTGTCTTGCCTTCTGATGCTTTGAAAAATAAGAGGACCCCCTCTTCTTTGTTGGCAGCCCTTCAAATAGTGGAATACTGCTATCATGTCCCCCTGTCTTTCTTTTCTCTAGGCTAGCCATACTCTATCCATCAGGCTTACTATACAGGCAGCTAAGAAGCCATCTCAGATTCTTTCATGTAACTGGGGAACATTTTGGAAAGTGGGGAGCAGCAAAAAGCACAGGGATGGGCTGTAGGGGAGCAAACTAGAATAGCTAGAGGAAGGAAAAGATGAGGGCAGGATACTTACTCGATATTTATCAAAGTTTTCCTGAACCGTGAAGCTGCTCACTCGGCAGTCCCGCTGAGCTTGACATCTGCTATCCAGTAATGCCAGGAACCCCACCAGCATCAACCAGGCAAGAGTTGGACTCCCGAAAGACATCTTGCTCCTCTGTGCCTGCAACAAAAATCAAATACCAATCATGACATGGGGGGGCAAAAAAGGAAGACTGTCTAGAATAACCTAAAGGAAGGATGAAGAACAGGCTCTTTTAAGCATGTGGCAGATGAAACGGGAGGTCTTATGAAGCCCCCCTAAATAGGGCACTAGAATTCCTCTCAAAGGGTCTTTCTGAACCAGGGTAGTATTGGGACTTTTTGAGGTCTTCTTCTGTATGTCATAGTCACCAGAGAAAGGGGCTCAAATAATTAAAGAAGTTACTTGTCTGCGGAAGAGAAATGCAGACCCAGCAGCTAAGTTCTAAAGCAAACAGGAAGAGGACATGAGCTTTATAACCTTGGGTGAGGTTGGTGGAGAAGTTTTTTTTTTTTGTAAACCCATGCAGTAGAATTGGGAGGGGGAGGCAAGCAGAGACCAGGCGTTAGATTAATTCCAGCTGCTGGCCAAACTCTCCTAACAAAGATCTTGCATAACTCTGCAAGCAGGAGGCTGGGGAAGCAAACAGCAATGATCTTTGATCCCCAACCACTGGCTAGATGGGGGTGGGATGCGGGGTAGAGCACATACTCTTCCCTGGATTCTGGACCAAAAGAGGTCTCTCCAGTTTATGTAACACCATCTGAGTAGAAGCCAAGTCAAAAAAAGCAGGATTCACGCAGCAAGCTCTGGCTATGGTTCAGAAGAGAGCTTGATGGCTGCAGGTGTCTCTGAGAACTGTTCTTGTTTTCATGCTCATTTGGCCATGCTTAGAAACACTTCATGATATCATTGTTCAGGCAAAAAGGATTCTCGTTCATTTAATGTTGTTGTCGATTCTTTTGGCCTCTCTGATATTTTTTTCCCCAATGGAATTGTGGTAGGAAAGAAGACCCAACATCCATTGTATGACAATATAGTGACTGGACTGTTTTTCCTCTAAGGGCCAGCGTAGTTATCTTGTTTTTAAAAGGGAGAATAAGTGTCTTACATGTGAATGTGAGACACAGCAGAAAATGGAATTCCTGGGGATGAGCTGCCTTTCACATAAAGTATGTCAGCAACGCAATAGTACTGGAGAACAATTGATTTTTGAGACTCCATCTTCTCTGTGGTCAACACGTTCTTATAAAGGATATAAATGAAGCAGTTGTATCAATAGAGATATCTGCCAAAGCAGTTATAGAAACTGAAGTTGGTTATGGCATTAATTAAAAAGTTTTTTTAAATGTTCAAAATATTTCACATCCAATAATTCAGTAATTCCTCAAGGAAATGTGTCCAAAATCAGGACACTTCTGTATTTTTTTTATTATCAAATTTGTTTGCCACCCATCTTGTATTTCAAAGTGACTCTGAGTGGCTGGAGTTTTCATCCCCAAATCCTTCCTAGCCATTTTATGGACATCCATGTTGGGTAGATGGGGATGTGGGGCAGGGAAGTAACTCATACATATTGTGATAGTAAGACGCTACTGACATATATTTTACAGAGGTAGTCCTCGACTTACAACTACAATTGAGTCCCAAAATTCTGTTACTAAGCGAGACAATTTTTAAGTGAATTTTGCCCCATTTTATGACTTTTCTTGCCACAGTTGGTAAGTGAATCACTGCAATTTTTAAGTTGGTAACATGGTTGTTAAGTGAATCTGGCTTTCCCCCATTGACTTTGCTTGTCAGAAGGTCGCAAAAGGTGATCATATGACCCGGGACACTAAAACTATCATAAATATTAATCAGTTGCCAAGCATCTGAATTTTGCTCACATAACCATGGGGATGCTGCTATGGTTGTAAGTGTGAAAAATAGTCATAAGTGACTTTTTTCAGTGCTGTTGTAACTTTGGTCACTAAATTAACTGTTGTAAGTCGAGGACTACCTATAATTCACATTGTATAATGATACCATGATGCATTAGTCTAGTATGGTGACGGGGGGATTCTGTGAATTGAAATCCACCCATCTTCAAGGTCCGAAGATTGAGAAATACTGGATTAGAAATTGCTACAATTTCTAGCAAAAAGCCTAGGGTAGGCACAGCATGTATAGCATAATATCTGAAGGTTGCTAAAGTATTTGTACCTAAGCAACAAGTATAATCTAATGCTAAGAAGCCATCAGCAGAACATACACAATCACATAAGGAAGCTTTTGCCCATACCTCTTCCTATGGCAACTCAAATGTTGAGGTCAGTGTGAAGGGCTTACTCAAGAACAAATGAGGTCTCTCTTGTGAACAAAACAACAATCATTGTACCTGATTGCGTATGGATCTTTCCTAATTTGATACACTGAGGTTATCTCCAGTCATCTGAGAGGTTACCCAGCAGCAGCCCTTAGAACATGTTAACACAATACCAAAAAAACCAAACCCCTAAGTGTTTACAATGGATTATATCATTGCGTGTGGAATATATGGATTTTATTTTAAACTGTTCTGTTACATACGGTATGGAGGTGCAATCAGAATACTGCTTTGGGTTTTAGTCAGCAGACACAAGAAGGATATTAAAAGGTGTGTCAAATATAGAAGGTGGTCACGGAGATCAGCAAATCAAAGTCTTTAGAATTTACCACACACCCCTTTCCCTGTCTTGTTGATAGGTTTCTTTCATTATTATATAAAAGAATTTTTTTTCTCCCTTTTCAAGCAATTGGCATTTCCTCACAGTCAATATTTATTCTGAAGTTTCAACATGACCGTACCGTAATCATTTAAAAGAGCCTGTTAAATATTCTTTAAAGAGGTTAGCCTCAGCTGGACAATGCAGAACAAGCCGAAACTAGATGAGGCTCCATATTTGGATGGAATGACAATTCTAGCAACAATGGTGAAAAGGTGTTGCAAACAAAAATATCCAGATTATGTTATTAATCAATTCCTTCTTCTTTCTTTCATTAAAAATCCTAAACCCTGGACCTGGACAGGAAACACATATTTCTTTGTTGCTCGGATCAATATTTTCAGTCAAATCAAATAAGTTTAAAGAACAGTAGCAGAATCAAGAGGAAAGCCCATTTAATTTCTTAAGAAACATGTTAGAAGCAGAGGTGGTATTCAGGTGCTGACCAGTTCTAGAGAACCGGTAGCAGAAATTTTGAGTAGTTCGGAGAACCGGTAAATATCACCTCTGACTGGCCTGGCCCCCATCTATTCTCTGCCTCCTGAGTCCCAGCTGATCGGGAAGGAATGGAGATTTTACAGTATCCTTCCCCTGCCACGCCCACCAAGCCACGCCCACCAAGCCACACCCACAGAACCGATAATAAAAAAAATTTGAATCCTTCCACCGGTCAGAACTCTTTATAATTGACTTATTCGACATGTGATGCCATGGTTTGTTTTAACCATGGTTTCTCGAGCAAGCCAATATGTCTTTATGCACTCATCATTTTAAGCTATTTTGGCTATTATTGAGTGCTCTCAGCGGTTGTGTTCAAACAGTATGCTCACTCAGTATGAAGCAAATCATATCAAGCTCAGCACTAAGTGAACCATTCGTTTTCAAATGAGGGTGAAGGACCATATATAAAGTCCAAAGCTTATTTTTTTTTATTTATTTTTTTTCCTGTGGGAGAAAACATTTTACAGAAGCAACTTGACTTCTGATTTGCTTTAATTTAGTTGAACGACACTGGGAATGAAGTAATTCTCAGCTGTTCGAATAAAGTTTGTTTGTTTTTTCACAGACTGATTTTCCTACTACTTACTTCGGCCTGGGTCACAACAGATAGCCCTTGGTTAACAATCACTTTGTTCATTCAAAATTATGACAACATTGAACTACTCATCCTTACGATTGGTCCTTGAAGTTCCATCCATCCCAGCACCTTGTCACATGATTGTAGTGATAGAAATTCTAGTCCCAGTTATCACCATTAAGCAAGGACTGTATATCGAGTCTGTAGTCATTAAAAGAGCGACTTAACTATGGAAGTGCTGAACTATGGAAATCTTCTTACTGTTTTATTTAAAAAAAACCACATCTATATTTGGAATATGATATAGCACCATAATTCCAACTAAACTATGAAGTTTATGCCACAATTTCAATTTTTCCTACCTAAATATCACTATCTGGCAAAAACTGACAAAGTCAGCAGTGGTGGGTTGCTACCGGTTCACCCCAGCTCAGGCAAGCCGGTAGCGGCGGTGAGAGGCTCCACCCATCCGCCCAGACATCTCTGCGCATGTGCAGAGCAAACCGGTAGCGGACGAAATTGAAACCCACTACTGAAAGTCAGTCACTACCAATTTTATTGGAAATAAAATTATATTTGAAGTTGAGCTAGTTC
The DNA here is from genome assembly GCA_012654045.1 of Ptyas mucosa. Classification (NCBI taxonomy): domain Eukaryota; kingdom Metazoa; phylum Chordata; class Lepidosauria; order Squamata; family Colubridae; genus Ptyas; species Ptyas mucosa. The sequence continues at coordinate 1,657,633 of WNWU01000043.1, read as the reverse complement.
AAGCATTTAAATGGTAATCAAAGACCATTTTTCAATGCTCTGGATTGATGTCATTCCTTAAAAAAAAAAGCTGGATCTTTTCTTCGTTCAAAATATAAACATTCATACAGCATAAAATGCAAAAGGAAACTTAAGAAGCTCTTCCTTTTCAAACTCGTCGGATACTGAAAAAGCAGTGAATGAAGTATTCAGCCATTCTTGGTTGATCAAACTAACCTTAAATATCTTGTCAAAGGTTGCACTGATAACACGACAAAACCAAGGTTTTTTGGTCTTTCTTTTTTTAAAAAACTTAGCCATTGGGGATAAGTAGGAGAATGAGTTGCTATCGCTATGGTTACAGTATTTAAATGTAAATACTGGATGAGCAAGTAGAACCTCATAAATACCTTTGGCATTTCCCTGGCACTTGAAGCTATTTAAATAATCACTTGCTCATCTTTTATCCTTCTTAGACTATCCACGTACTACAGAAGCTCAAGGCTGAGGCATCACTAAGAATGATTCCATAAATAGTTGCATTTGCTATAGTAACCACAAACATCAAAGACAAAAAGCAACATATGTATTAAAATAACAAGCTCTGGCTATGCCAAAATTGCCTGAAAATCAGAACAAAATCTATCTAGTTCACGACTTCTTTAAAATTCAAATTTAATCATGATGATGGTGGTTGGTGGTAGGGAATATGCCAAAATGTCTCACCTGAAAACAAAATCAAACACATAAATCTCCATCTTCTCCTTAAGAATGAACTGCTATTATTTTTTTGAACTAAGAAAATTATAAATGGATAAACAGATTTGCACACATTTGGAAGACAACTATTCTGGCAAACATGTCTTTGGGGTTATTAACTGAATAAACAAGCCAGAAGAAAAAAGAGAGAATGAACTGCTATTGTTCCTCTTATAATACTATGTTAATAAAATAATTCTTCACTACTGATGTTCACTTAATCTGGTTATTTATTTTCATTGCTGTTATTTATGGATAATTTACTTTTAAAAAAAAATAGATTGCCTAGATTTGTTTTGTTATTTGTTGTTTTGCTGAAAAGTGCCCTAATTATCTTGGGCAAAAGGCTTTAAATAAACAAACAAATATTTGAAATTGGTCTTATTAAATTCTAAGAGACTTAGATCTCCGTAAACATGCATAACTCTTAAGGCTTTTTCCACTGTGGCCATAAGCAGCTTTTGACTCCCTTGCGTAAATAGGCTGGAAATGAAGTCAGCTTAAGAAACCTCTTTCCAGATTTCAGCCCCTTCTCGTGCTTTGGCCCTCGGGGATAGCCTGGGATTCTGTCTTTACCCCTCCCACTGTTCTAGGAAGGCAACTACCAATTCCATTTCTTTTCATGTTTGGGTCTTTGAGGACATGTGGCGTTCATTGATAAGCCTTTACGTCAGCCCTTCTCTGTTGACACTGCCTTCTCCTTGGCACTTCCCCTATGATGTGTTTCATCAGTGGCATGGTCTAAGCCACAGTAAAACCCAAGCATTTTTTATTCTCCTTCCTGTCCCTTGTGTTAGAAAGTGAAAATTAACAGAACTCTTAGTCAATTTCACCTGATTTTAAAACTGCATCTCATTAAACTTCAGATACAGTGAAAATTTAAGTGAAATGAAATTTCAGTGAACTTGTTAACAAAAAAAAAAGCTCATCCTGTGATTATTATTATTTTTTTAAGTCTAGTGTTTTACCAATCCAACAGTCCAATTCTTTCATCTTGGTCTTTGGTTTCTTTTCTACCAAAACTCATAACTGACCGCTAATCACCAAATGGAACAGAAACAAGGGAAAGAAAAAAAGAGCTGACCAGTGCATATCCAGCCATTTTGTTTAGTTTCTTTTCTCTTGTGAAAGAATTACAAGCACTGAAGATTCACTGATTTAATAGTCTACTGTGAAAATAAAGGAGAAAAGAGAGATTCACTGGTCAAAGTTCCTTCAGAAGAAAATTGGCATCCCAAGACAGAAATAGCTTTGGAAGGAAACATTTAGAGCATAGGTGGGATTCTGCTGGTTCTGCACGGTCCACGCGAACCGGTAGTGACTCTGCCCACCCACCCGGATGTAATACACGAGCACTGCACATGCGCTGAAGGCCTTGTGCATGCGCAGAGGAGGCACATGTTCACATTTGCGAACCGGTAGCGAAGGTAAGTGAATCCTATCTCTGATTTAGAGAGGAGGGGAGCATTCCTACCACATTCACATAGTCACCTTCAATGAAGTGAAGTGAAGCAGTTGAACCAAACAGTGCAATCTCTACTAGCTCCTATACTTATAAATAGAGCTGGAAAAGACTAATGGAAGTTGGCCTCCAGGTGGGCTGAAGGCAGAAAGAGGGCAATGTTGGAGAGATGGCTAGTGGCCCTTATGGACCATACTTCTGCTGGAACAAACTGATTGTGTGGAGTAACCCTTAGTGTCAATCTATCATGAGAGATACAATAGAATGTAGAAGAATTTCTCAAATCATGTGCATAGATGAATTTTCCACCTAATTTAAATGGAATCTAGTTTATTTTGATCTTACAGTGACTTTGAATACAAAGTCACACAATACACTTTTAATCATATTTCCATATTTACGGTACTAAAATAAAAAATACAACTAATTGTACCAATAGAAGAGAATATTTATAACAAAGGGTTGAACTGTGGGGTCCTTGGTATTCTCTGAGCTTGCTTGTTTTCTTGCAGACATTGCATTACCCACCTAGGTAACATCATCAATACTAGAAGGGAATGAGGCAGGGCTGGGTTCTACTTACCTTTACTACTGGTTTGCATCGCGCCCGTTTGCGTTCTTCTGCACATGCGCATATCACCTATGATGACGTCCAGGTCAGTGGGCGGAGCCTCCCGCTGGTTTTACTACCAGTTCTTGTGAACCGGACCGAACCGGGGGCAACCCACCACTGGAATATTTTTGCAAAAAAAAACCCCAACCAACCAAGCTCAGAGAGCACCAAGGACTCTACAGCCATTTTTTACAAGTTCCCTTAATTCTTTATGTGTTTATTATGTAGAATAATAACCTAAAGTATTTTATTGACCCTTCCTATATATTTCAGCTTTCCGGCTGGTAGCAATTCTTCTTCTCTTTTCAGAGCTGGATAGCTGGATGGCTGGTTGGTTTTTTAAAAAAATGTTTTGATGCCTTTGAGCATTAGCATTGATTCCTGACTGGACTAGTTCCTGCAGTTTTGTTGCCACAGTTTTTCAAAAATGGTTTGTTTCCTTCCCAGGGTTGAGAGAGAGTGACTGGCACAAAGACATCTAGCTGGCTTCATGCCCAAGGTGGAACTAGAACTCATGACCTCCCACCTTGTAGCCTGATGCCCTAACCATTGCACAAACTAGCTCTCTTATTTGGTATATGAATTCGATGCTATGCTTTTTAGCCCTACATAGCTCCTTCCATGGAGAAAGCAGCATCAATCCTTTAAAAGCATCCTAGCTTGTTTTGTGTATCCAAGATCGATGAACCGTTTATACTGAAAAGAGTCAATGTGTGCAAATGCAGATCTCCAAGAAGCAAAAGATTGTCTATCCAAATCCTCTGTGGGAAAATTAATAAAACGAAAGAGCAAGCAAAAGCAAGTGAAAATATACACGTACAGCCTTATAGGTATATTTTCTATACTGTGCGTGATGTAGCAATGGCTAGATTGGTTTATCATGCCAAATGTCTGATTTAGAATAGGTAAATTAAGAGTGCTGAAGGATTTTGTGTCCTGACATCTCTTTAATTAGCAGTCACTGGATCCTTCACTTAAGAAGGCATAAGCTACTAGACTGCTGTCATACTTCAAGGGTTTTAGAAGGTTGGAAAGTCCACAGAACAAATCTAGAGTCTATCGTTGCTGGAGATGTAACGAACAACATACCCTTTTCCCATTAGAAGCAAAATCAGACTTTTGCTGGGTTTTGGTGGGGATGCAAGAGTAAAACAACAACAACAACAACAACAGCAACAGCAACAACAACAACAACAATCTGCCAAAGAGAAGCCAAGCAGGATGGGCGAAATCAATAAAGAAGATGTTGAAAAATATTTGGACAACAACCCGCAATTTGCCAAGGAGTTTTATGATAAAAGACTTCGCCCAGAAGCATTAACGAACCTCTTCAGAGTCAACACCGAGAATTTGAAGGAAGGTATCTCCTTCAAAGAGATGACCAAGGTAGAAGAATGTGAGATACTTTTGGAATTGCTTTCCGAAATCCAGGACGACGAAGCTGCTATGGAAAAGATCTCACATAAAGTCCTGCAAAGGTTGGCACAGTTAATAGCAGCCGACAAGTGTAGCATGTTTATTTGCCGTTCCCGCAATGGTGTCCCAGAGTTAGCTAGCAGACTCTTCGATGTGACCCCGACTTCCAGTTACGATGACAATTTGGTGAATCCTGATAAAGAAGTTGTTTTTCCTCTGGATATCGGGATAGTAGGTTGGACTGCTCATACTAAGAAATCATTTAATGTTCCGGATGTAAGGAAGGTGAGTAGGAGTTTCTTCTGAGTTTGGAGAATTGATAAAGTCATTTTATGTTCTGGAGTCGTGTAAAAAGACTTTTTTAAAAAAAAATTAGGGGGCTATAGAACTATAGAGACTTCCTTAAATGTGCCAAGTCTCTGAAATGGCTGGCAGAATGTAAATATTTTTTTTCAAATAGGAAACTATTTAACAATTCATATTGGAGCCTGAGTGACGTAGCAGGCTAATGCCTCCTACTAAGGCAGCATTTAACATCCAGCTGCCTGCAATTACTGCAAGTTCTAATCTCACCAGGCTCAAGGTTGACTCAGCCTTCCATCCTTTCTAAGGTGGGTAAAATGAGGATCCGGTTTGTGGGGGCAATAAGCTGACTTTGTATAAATATACAAAAGTATGAAGGCTATTGCTTAACGCATTGTAAGCCACCCTGAGTCTCTGGAGAAGGTCGGCATATAAATATAAAAAATTAAATAAATAAATAAATAAATATTCTTCAGCATCTTAAATGAGTTTATTTTAGAGCACTATTTAAACGTAGACAGAAGAAGGAAGGATTTCTAAAGCAAATCCGTATCTGAAATAGTTGAGGTCTAAGCTCCTACCTAGTGCCCCTCCTGATTTCAAACTGGGCTGAAATTAGTCTTATTTATTTAGTAACACACAGATATTGGTTTCTGTATAATTTGAGACAATTGCCCTATTTTAGTTTGAGGGAATTCCCTATATCATGAATATTAGAAGTACCATGCTAAGTCCAATGAGGTAAGATTGTTCTTGATCTCCTTGGTTTATTCTCCTGTAATCCACTTTATGAATTAAAAGGATTATCTACCAAGCTCCCTTGTTGATAGCAACAGGCAATGCATCAAATATCGCTTGATATTTCCCAGGTAGCACCTGGGTTGATTTTTGTGCTGCAGAGAGATATTTGACTAAAATGGGCCAATTCTAATCTGTGACCA
>WNWU01000043.1:1644660-1649660 GCA_012654045.1 Ptyas mucosa | reverse complement strand
TATATCACTTAGTGGCCATGCAGATTTTTGCAGACCAGACACTGTATGGTAATCCTATCAGGAGGAGAACAGGAAGCATTATACTTAACCTTTTTAATAAAACCAATATTGAATTCTCATAAGAAATCCCCTTTCTTTACAGAGGAAGATTAAATTGCAGCAACTCCTGTTTTATTGCACATAGAGTTACAGGAATTAAACTGTAAAAATCTGCATGACAAACTGATGACAGCAACCCAGAAATTCTAGATCTTTCCAAATCAGATCTCATATATGTTAAACTCAGAACAATCCTTTATGTTTAAGAAGGTATATCTTGGGGGACCAATTAATGCTTTTTCATTAATACTATCCATCCTGGCCTAATTAATTGCATTTCAAATGAAAATTCCGTCCCTGAAGCCTTGGAAGGAGTGGGAAGCATATAAAAAAAAGGCAAGATGGTGGTCATCACTCCACAAATGAAGCCCCTTTTATTACCTGCTTTAAGAGGGGCCTCAATGTGTAAACTACAACTTCACTAAGGCTAATACATCATGTGATAATTTCCTTCTGGTTTAGGATTTAAAAATGGCTATTTGGTGAGGTATTCCAGGCTTCACCCAAAGCTTTGCTATAAAAAGTTGGTTATGGTCCTGAGGTAAGCGAATCTTCCTGGAAACAGGAAAGAGAGTGTTCTCATGATAACAGCATTGTTTCCACTTCTCGTTTCTGAGGAGAGCAATAATTTCCCTTCAAAGTGGGTGAGGTTTGGCTATTGTCATGTGGGAATCCCCTATGGGTGCTTTTTCTACAGATGACTGGATATGAGAACCAGTCCATTAAGTTGAGCTCTAGGGATGAGTTGGGATTGTTACTGCTGTACCAGCTTCTCTGCTACATGACAACTCCCTGCCTGAGCACCTTGATTCCCTTTCTGGGTTGGTGGTGGAATTCCCTAGACTTATGGTCTTGGATGATTTTAATCTGTCTTCTTTGGGCATGGGATCTGAGATAGTTCAGGAGTTTGTGGCTTCATTGAGGGCTGCATCAGGGTTGTGTTTGACCTGGGGGAGTATGTGTGGCCAAAGTGGGTGTGACCTGCTCAATATCACTCATGTCAGGGGCACCTGTGGCAGCCCAAGTGCTCTGCCAGCAAAAACAGGCTCCTGAGGTCCATTTCCGGCTGTGAAGGCCTTCTGCAACCCTCTGTCAGAGAAAATGGAGCCCTCCCGAGCTGCATTTTCACTGGCAGAGGATTGCAGGAGGTCATTGCAGCCTGAAACGGAGCTCAAGAGCCCATTTTCGCTGGCAGAGGCACCATGGGCCGGTCCCTCACTGTTTCCAGGGTGGCCCCGCAGCCCAGATCTAAGTTCCCCGTAGGGCGGATCCTGTGGGCTTGATTTTGACAGCCCATGCTAGTTGCTGCACAGTGCACCTGGTTGCCACTTGGAATAGGAGGGCTGCCAAGGCTTTTGATGGAATTGCACCCATGCAATTTCTTCCCTCTTGTGGATCCTGCCACTTGCTTTGGTTCATGGACGAGCTGAGGGAGATGAAAAGATGAGAAGAGACATCTAGAGAAACACTGGTGCTCAACAAAGGGCAAACTTGACCAAACATGGGTTAGAGATGCTATTAAGGCCTACCTTGTGATGTTAAGGGTAGCAAAGCATCAATGCTTCTGCATCCTTTTTGCATCCATGGCCTTGTTTAGGGTGAACGTGCCATCTTGGGAAGAAAGGGCTCAGAGAACTTCTTGCAGAAATGTGCAGGATAATTTGTTCAACATCTATTGGACAAAGTTGCTTAAATTGCTTGGACTCCAGCCTTGTTGTAGGTCCAGAGAAGATGCCTAGAGAGGAGCTTTGCCTTGTTATTTGTGATTATTTTGAACCTCTTGGGCCTGAGGAAATGGACAGGGTCCTTAGGACTGTTTTCTAGATGCATGCACCTCCTAGCTTGTTAAAGTAGCTTGCAAGTTGTCATGTGAGTGGACTCATTAGTGTTGAACTCTGACTTGAATGAGAGTTGTTCCTTTATCTCTTAAAAAGGATTTGGTTTGCCCCCTCCTCAGGAAGTCATCACTGGGTTCCACTATGCTGGGTAATTCTCATCCATTATCTAACCTCCACTTTCCGGGGAAGGTGATTGAGAAGGTGGTTATGCAGACATTTTAGAGGACCTTGGACAAAATGGGTTATCAGTTTTCCTTTCAGTCGGAATTCAGGTCTTGGTATGAGATAGAAGTGGCATTGGTTTTAGATGCTCTCTGGCAAAATAGGATGGGAATCATCCATCCATCCTTGCCCTACTTGATGTCTCTGTAGCTTTTGATTCCATTGAACATAATATTCTTCTGGATTGTCTCGAGGGATTGTGGGTAGGTGGCACTGTGTTGTTGTCAGATCCAGTTGGGGTGTGTTCAAGGAGGAAAGATCCTGCCCAAGAACCAAGTATGTGAGATGATGCAGAGTCCCTGCTCTTATTCAATATTTATGTGAAGCTGTTGGGTAACCTTGTCTGCCACCATGGGGTGAAGTATCATACACCCAGGGCACAATCTGTGAGCCTCAGGACTGCAGATGGCAGTCGTGGCTAGAAAGGCCTTTGCACAGCTTTGTGTTGCATACCAGTTCCACCCATTCCTGGATCGGGGATCTCTGCTCACAGTTACTAATGCCCTAGTCACCTCCTGATTGGATTACTGTAATGCGCTTTACACAGGGCTGCCCTTGAAGATTATCTGGAAGCTTCAGCTGGTGCAAAAAACAGTAGGATGAGCAATTATATGTGCTAAAACAGCACATGTTATGTCTCAGCTCTGCAAGATGCATTAGTTCTCAGTCTGCTTCTGGGTCCAATTCAAAATGCTGGTTTTGACCTTTCAAGCCCTTCATGGCACAGAGCCAGGTTATTTGAGGGACCATGTCTCCCCAATTACATCCGCTTGTCCCATCAGCTTCAACAAGAGAGGCATGCTGTCTCTCGGTAGGCCCAAGGAAGTGGGGGGGAAACCTTCTCTGTTGTGGCACTTTGTTGTGGCACTTTGTTGTGGTCTTTTGGGACCTTCTCAACCCTGCAGGGAGATCAGCCTCATTCCTCATTTCCCAGAAGTCCCTCAAGATCTAGCTTTGTCATCAGGCATCGGGGTCAGGGGAGGTCTCAGGGAACTGGTGGGATCTTGAGGTGGCTTTATTACTGATAGAATCTCATAGATGTGTGTGTGTGTGTTTAAATATGACTGTATTCAATGTGTTTATGGTTTGCATATTTTTTTTATTTTTTTTATTTTTTTTTTTTGCTTTATGACACCCAGAGTCACTTCTCACAAGATCGGGGACTAGACAAATTTGATAAATAAAGAAATATTTTTTTTCTTCATAAAATGGTAAAACTGCTTCTATAAGTGGGCCGATATAGAGTTATAGTCCAAAGGAGATAGTATTACTTGTGTTATGTAAGTTTAGTTTAGTTTTTCAATTACAAAGTATATATTGAAATGTCATCCAATCACTGTTTCATATTGTGAACTGGGCAAATTGTGCCTCTATTCATATAGATAAATTGAAATTCAGTTTATCTTCTACATATTTATATTTAAGAAGGTTCAGATAGCTGTAGCATCTATGGGACAAATTGCACATACAATGGAGCAGGGGTTACATCCTGGTGCTGCCACCAGGATGCCACCATATTGTCGATTTTCAGAGAGAGAGAGAGAGAGAGAGAGAGAGAGAGAGAGAGAGAGAGAGAAGTACTCAAACAGACACTGCTGCAGATAAATCTGGTGCAGAGGTAGAGACTGGTATCATGTCTCCTAACCAACAATCAGAAGATGGTTGCTTGGGAATGTTCATATGATCCCCATCCTGAAATTAGAAGTACTTTGTTATGCATGCATGGAGATTCGTGTGAAAACACAGGTTTAGTTATCTGGGAATTGAAGGTGGAGTTCAATTGGAATAATTCCATTTGTCTTCTCCATGTCTCCACAAGACAAAAGGCCAAAGCAGAACTGAGTAATTTATTAAAATATTTTTTTGTGGGGTCCATGCAGCACTTTGGATCTGAAGACAAAGGCTGATGTGATGAAGAAGGGGCTGGAGTGTTTAGGTGGGCCTCATTTGCAACTCTATAGTAGCTGCATCTTTCCTTGGGATCGATTTCAATTTTCAATTTATGGTAGTCAAAGACCAGATCATAGATAATAAACAACATAAAATTTAAAACAGAGTTAAAATTCATTTGTAAAACAACCCCAACTGACATCTATAAGTGAGATCCAGGATATAGCCTATATAAAATTATAATGTGAACACTAACATTATATTACACATGATAACTTCTAAAATTACAACAAAGTAGAAGTATCTAAAAGTATTAATATCAACAAGGTAATAATATATAAAATTTCAGTGAATTATAGTTACAAAGAACGGGTTATTGACTTATCAGGATTTGATGTACTGTATCTTCTCTGCTGATGCACAAGACTTAATTACATGCAACGTAACAAGGGGTACCTCATCTATGAGCTACATTTGGGCAATCTGGGTGACCAGGATATCTGCTCACAAATGAAGGCAAATATACGTGCAGGATATCTACTAATCATAGGTAATATGAATCTGGTTCAGATGACTCTGTAAAAGGAGCAAAGAAGAATAACATATTTTGCAGCTCTGGAGGGATCATGTAGCAACTGCGTTACACACCTGCAGTTTGATTTTTAGGAAAAGACACATTGTTAGAATGCCCTAGGTGAGCATACCTGGGTAATTAGATGTATTTTTTTGCTTTCAAATCCAAAGTGAAGTTATCTGGAAGACATTTGGAAAATCTAGAGTGGAACTAATTAGGATATCATGCAAAAATGACAAAATATGCTGTGACATTAGAAGATCATCCCTTTCACACTTGGGTTATGATATCACATGCAAATATAGTATGTAGATGACAGCACTTCTGTTGCAAGAATGGAATGGAATGGAGTGGAGTGGAGTGGAGTGGAGTGGAGT
>WNWU01000043.1:1564590-1644560 GCA_012654045.1 Ptyas mucosa | reverse complement strand
GAGTAGAGTAGAGTAGAGTAGAAATTTTATTGTCACTTCGAATGTATACTAACTGGCATACATTAAAAATGAAATTTCATTGCATACAACTCTTAAAGGGTCACCACCTCCAATTTTACACTACATGAACATGACAAGATAAATTGGATGTATACATGTTTATGGCGAGAAAAATGAATCTTGCAAGTTTACCAGACAGATGGGATAGGGAACAAAACTGTTACAGGATCTGGTAGTCCTGCTAGAAATACTTCGAAACCTCCTCCCAGAGGGGAGCAACAGAAACAGACCATGAAGTGGGTGTGTGGGGTTTCTAACAATGCTTTGAGCTCTAAGCACATAGTGCTTATAAGCGGTATCCTGAATAAAGGGAAGTGAGCTTCCTATAATCTTCTTGGCTGTCCTCACTACACTCTGTATGGACTTTCTATCTGAGGCACTGCTGCAGTGGTGGTTTTCAACCGGTTCGCTTCGCGCATGCGCTTTTTGAGCGCTTTGCAAACTTTGCTCGCACGCATGCTTCGCTCACATCCACGCCAAACAAAGCACATTGCATTTCAGAACAGCTGAGGCGTGGTAATCCGCTCTGCCGCGCCTATCAGCTGGGCTAAAAACAAATGAATATAGGTAGGTATCGCGCAGGGGTGGGTGCGAGGGCCCAGCTGACAGTCGGAGCGAACTGGTTCTCTCTCAGCTCACCATCGCCTCTACTGGCTCATCCAAACAGGGGCGAACTGGTAGAAACCCACCACTGCACTGCTGCCATCAAACCAGACAGTCGTGCAGTTTGTTAAAATGCTCTCAATTGTGCCTCTGTAAAAAGTGGCCAGGACAGAAGGAGAAAGATGTGTTCTCCTTATCCTACACAGGAAATGCAGATGCTGGTTTGCATGCTTCACTGAGGATGACGTCTGGAGAGACCAGTTCAGCTTGTTAGTTATTTGCATCCCCAAATACTTAATACTGTCAACCACCTCTACAGCTGCATCCTTGATACTGAGTGGAGTATGACTAAACCAGCTCTTTCTAAAATCTACAATGATCTCTTTTGTTTTATTAACATTTAGAACCAGGGTACTTTTATGGCACCAGTCCACCAGAGCCTTCACTTCTTCCCTATAAGCATTTTCATTGTTATCCCAGATAAGACCCACCGCTGCCATGCCATCCGCATACTTCACAATATGATTTGTGTGTTTCATCACTTGCCTTCCTATATCCCTCTTGCAGGTGTCATTATATAACTGTGCCATTCCCTCAATACCCTTCTCTGTGTTAAGGGATAAATGAGACTTATCTCTCACGGGTGTTAGAGACAAGCAGTAACAATTCAGTTCTTTGCAGATGAAATGTGTCCTCAGGATTATCCTAACTCACACTTGAAAAAATAAACTAACTGTTCCTGTTTGTTTCAGAATAATCACTTCTCTGACTTTGTGGATAAGCAAACTGGTTATACGACCAACAATATGCTCACCATTCCCATTTTGCAAAATAAGGAAGTTCTCGCTGTTTTCATGGCACTTAATAAACAAAATGCCTCTGAGTTCACTAAAGAGGATGAAGATGTAAGTACGGATTTATTTTTCAAGAAAATACATTGCTTTGCTTTATCTCACCTCTTTCAGTGAGCAGCTTGAGATCATCTTACATTTTAGTATTGTTGAAGCCTAACATGGGCTCACTCCATGGATTTCTTACGTATACGGTATATCAGAGGAGAAACATTAAGAGGAAAGAGGTGTATTTCAGTTAAATATATTCCCAGTAGATGCCACTTGCTTAACAGAAGCATCTGCAAGGGAGAACAGGGGAGTATCCAAATGTTAAGAGGAAGTCTTCAACTGTGTGATTCAAGCCCTGCTTTTTAAAATACGTTGCTGTGCATGCGATGCACATAAACAAGAAACGGGCTTCAATTCAGCTATCATGGCTGCCATCTTGAATTTTGATTTCACTGTAGACGCCATTGCTCCCTACAGTACTGGTGGCAAGCGATGATTTATCACATAAACCAGCCAATGTTCAATACTTTTCAAGATAGAAATGTTTCTTTCTATATACTTTATGTACTTTATTTGTTTTTGACTATGGTTGTATTTATTAACTTGCCATTCTTTTAGCATTATTTACTTCTAGTGTGATTATTTCAAGAGCAGGATATACTGTATGATAGCACTAGAGTTAGCAGGAGCAATTTTTTTACCCTGCCTTTTTCCCCGATGTTAAAACTTGACATGTCAAGCAGCATTCCCTCAAGGTGTAACTTGTACCTTAAGCGCTTGAGTCCTCCCAAAAAAGAAGAAAAAGTTGAAAATCCTAATTTGAGTGATGACTTTAAGAGTTGCTGAGAACCAAATAAAAAAGATAAATAAAAAAAGGCTTGCCCCCTCCATCTGGCCCAAATGTCAGGTACAAATCAATTTAACTGATTTGTTGCTAAAGGCCTATACAGAAGAATCTTTCCAACTAATGGTCGTACTTGATTTGAGTTAGATAAGGGTCACTGTTATTCAATGGGGGGTGTCGGACTTAATTCATTGGTTGCTGCATAGTGATTCTAGGCCAGTCTCTCTTTTCACCCCTCCCTCTGGCTCCACCAAGACCCCGATTGCCTTCTGTCTGCAGGCCAAATTTTTCCAGTAAGAGTCAGGCAACCATGAGGTTAACTTCTGTACTATCTCATTATCTATCTTTCTATCGTCTATTAATTAAGTTTATTTGCCACCCATCTCATTCTCATGGAACTGTAATAGTATAAATTTGGTCTCAGCATTGACAACTTAAAAATGTATGGACTTAAAACTCCCAGGCAGGTTGGCTAGGAAATTCTGGGAATTGAAGTCCACATATTTTGAAGTCACCAAGGTTGAGAAAACACTGATAGCGCCCAATAATTTGTTGTACATTTCTCTCTCTCTCTCTTTTTTTTTTTTGCAGGTCTTTAATAAATATATTCAGTTTCTTTCACTTGCTGTGAAACAATGCCACATGACATACCTGTATAACATCGAACTTAGAAAGAGTCAGGTAAATGATTGTTATCTACTTTAATAGTCAACTAAATGCAATTATTTTGTACAGATAGTTTGGTTTTATCTTTTCTCTTGCCACGAGGACATGTTAAGCTGCCATTGCCTATATTTGGTAACTATGTTAGTTCCAAACAGCCTATTATGTCATAGGCTTTATCAGATAATATCACAAATGCCTTGAATGTTTGAACAGATGTTATCATGTTTTTTCTATCTCTCATCAGCCACGTATTAAAATACTACCCCCCATCCCATCCTGCCTTCTCTTCAATAGATACTTTTATGGTCTGCCAACAAAGTATTTGAAGAACTTACAGATATTGAGCGACAGTTTCACAAAGCCATGTACACTGTTCGACAACATTTAAATTGCGAAAGATATTCCATTGGTCTGCTGGATATGACCAAAGAGAAGGTCAGTATAATTTTATTTACCACCAGAAAACAATTTAAGTCCTTATCATTCCTTACTTCCAAGGAAAGCCTCTTGTCATATAGAAATCATAACTGAGCCATAAACAAAAAAAAAAAATTGAAAAACACAATCTTTGAAAATGAATTATATTGCAATCAATATAGTTTCAGATAAAGTGTGTTTAGAATGGAAATGTTATTTGACTTTCAGAAACCTGTTGTTTAAGGCAAATCTTGCCCACCCTGTTGTTTTAACCATAGAAAAGAATATTTGTAGCACAGGGTTGAACTGTGGATTCCTTGGTGCTCTCTAAGCTTGAATGTGTCTATAGAGGTTCTCAGTCAACCGGGTCATGGTAGTCCCAAAAGTGCTTTTTTATATATAAAGGCAATTGGACTTACTGACTTTTCTTTAAGACATTTCTCTTCTCATCCAATATCCGGGCGCAGAGGCAGAAGCCTCTAAGCCAGCTACTCTGGCGGTTGAGGGCTAGTGGATTGCTTGAGTTCAAGAGTTCTGGGCTGCAGTGGGCTATGACAATCAGATGTCTGGACTAAGTTCGGCATTGATATGGTGATCCCCGGGGAGCCGAGGGTCATCAGGTTGCCGAAGGAGAGAGTGAAGTGGTCCAGATCGCTTCTCATGCAAAAAGCTTCTTCAGTTCTGAATTGAAGAAGTTTATTGGATGAGAAATGAAATTTCTTAAAGAAAAATCAGAAAATCTCAGAGCTAGGTGGTTTTCTTGCAGACATTTCATTACCAGACTAGTTAACATCATTGGCGCATGATAATATCGGCACTGCTAATGTTACTAATCTGGTAATGGAACATCTGCAAGAAAACCACCAAACTCAGAGAACACGGAGGACCCCACTGCTTTAACCATATTAAGTGTTGTCCTGCCCTGGTCCAAATGTTCTGATAAGGGGCTCAAAAATAGACTATAGAGTGAGAAAAGCCCTGCCCTCTTTTTACTTGCATTGGGTATACAATGCACAAGAGACAGGATTTCCATTTCATAATAGCCACAGATGTTATTCTCAGTCTTTTGACAACAGTCCAGACAGGAAATCAAATCCATGAGCACTAACATTATTTTTATTGTAAGGTTACAGTCACAGAATCTTGCATGTTTGGAAGCATTTCCCTTCTCCCCTGTCTTTACTTTCTAGATAAATAGGGAGGGTCTCTTTTGAGAGGCTTTCTGCATCTCCATTCCTTGTGCAGGTTGAAATTTCTCTTGTTCGGCTGCAGCTCTTCCCTCTGTCTCCCAAGTTTATTCTTGCCACCCATTGCATCTGTCTTGTCCTTCCCTGTGGATGCTGCTGTGTACTGAGCTTACAGTATACTTGGTTGAGTTTTCTAGGACTTGGGCAACCTATCGGACACAGATTTTCTCTTATCCAATGGCCGAGGATGAGAACTGAAGTCCAAAATACTGTATATGGAGGACACCAGGTTTTTACAAGCTTCTTTTATTCAGGAGCCCCTTCAATAATATGTCATTGTTTCCAGGAGTTTTATGATGAATGGCCAATTAAATTGGGAGAAGCAGAGCCTTACAAAGGACCAAAGACCCCTGATGGTCGGGTGAGTAGATATCTTTCATCTGTCCAAATTACAATTTGTGGAATGTTGATACGTTTTAAGATTCTTCTATTGCTTTTGTGTGTGTTTAGGAAGTGAACTTCTATAAGATTATCGATTATATTCTACATGGAGAAGAACAAATCCAAGTAATTCCGTAAGTGTTTCTTACTAGGTGCTCAAATAGTAAATAGCTGTAGGAGTTCAGGTGGGGGTGAAATGCTCCCGGTTCAAACCGGATCGCCCGATCCGTTAGCGATGGTGGCAGGTGGTTCGGAGAACCGGTAGCAAAAATCCCTGTGTCCCCCCCACCCACCATGCTCAGCTGAGTCGCACGTTCATAAGAGGCTTTTTTTTTTTACTTTTAAAAGCATTTTTTCTACGACCTCTTCCGACGAAAAAATGCTTTTAAAAGTTTTTTAAAAAGCCTCTGATGATCGTGCGGCTCAGCTGGGATCCTCAGAGGCTTTTCAAAGCATTTTTTTCTGCAACCTCTTGGCCGAAGAGGTGGTAAAAAAAATTGCTTTGAAAAGTCTCTGACGATCCCAGCTGAGTTGCCTGATCGCCAGAGGCTTTTCAAAGCATTAGAAAAAATGCTTTGAAAAGTTAAAAAAAAAAAAAGTTGGCCACGCCCATCCAGTCACATTACCCCCCTCCCCCACCAAGCCACGCCCACAGAACTGGTAGTAATACATTTTACATTTCACCCCTGGAGTTCATGATATAATAAGAAATGATGGTTTTTATTTCGTTCTCTGTCTTAAGGTCACCTCCTGCAGATCACTGGTGTCTTGTCAGTGGCTTACCAACTTACGTTGCTGTAAATGGATTTGTAAGTTCCAGATGTTACTTTCCTACAATTCTTTCTGGGGCTATGTGTGTTTTATGTGGAAATCTACATGTTCACATTTGAACTAATCATTTTAATTTCACAATTTTGCACGTGGAAAGGAATAACATTGTGGTGCAATTATTTGCGACCCTCTTTTACTTCATGTGCACTTACTTAGGCTATTTGACTGTGAACAAATTATGTTCTGTGGCACAAAAATATACCATTTGTCTATTTAGCTTAATGTTTTCCATACTGAATGACAGTAGCTCAAGATTCTAGATCAGGATTTCTCTCAGTTCTATTCATGAAAAATTGTGGATTATGCCTAAAGCTGTTGGCTTGCAAAGTCCTACTATCTTACTACGGCCTTCCTGCTCTAGCTTCTAGATCAGGGTTTCCCAAACAATGAAGTTTACCTCCCTTGAGGAGCAGCAAGCCGAGTCCAGAGAGGTCTGTAGTTGTACAACTCTTACAATTAATCTACCTTTCCCAAAAAAATCATTGTATAGCTTCATTCTTCATTTCTATTGATTTTGGAGCTTAGATTTTTAGAAGATGGTGTGTATATTGAGATTACACTAAAAGGAAGTGGATGGCAAAACATTTATCTTTTCTAGTTAATGTGTTTTGTGAGTGGTTAACAATCATCTTCAGCCATTACAGATAGTCTTCAACTTACAATCAAAATTGAACCTGGAATTATAGTTGAAAGTCATGCTGTCCATTGAGTGGGTCACAATGTGACTGTGCCCAATTGTACAACCTTTAGTTAGTTGTAAGTAAGCAAATACTGGAGTCATTAAGCAAATCTATTGTCTGAGGTAGCCTTTTTTTGACCGCCAGAAGTAAAGACCACTTTCCAGCAAAAAAACCCCATCCTAAATCATGGTCTCGTGTCTGTGGGATACTGCAAACAACTGTAAATGTAGGCCAGTTGTCCAGCACCCAAAGTGTGATCATATGACTGTGGGAGGAATGGCCGTCAGAAAGGCTCCCCTCAGGGGGAAAGCCATATCATGGCATGAAGTGTGGAACTGTGAAACGGTGTCGTAAGTACATTTTATGGAGTCCATTGAACTTCAAATGGTTGCTAAGTAACTAATTGTAAGTTGAGGACTATCTGTATTGCTTTGTAGGCAGACCATATTGGCAGTAACATTTTAGTTCAAAATCCCTGAAGGACACCAAGGCATTGAAGGCTTATTTAGGCTAAAAGGTAGGCTTGACCATTATTGTACACTTTCATTTTTCAAGTACAGGTACTCCTTGACTTACAACAATTCACTTAGTGACCATTCGAAGTTACAACGGCACAGAAAAAAGTGACTTATGACCACGAAAATGAAAATGGTCATTTTCACATGACCATTTCAGCATCCCCGTAGTGACATGATTGACATTTGGATGCTTGACAACTGACTCACATTTATGACAGTTGCAGTGTCCCATGGTCCTGGGATTCGCTTTTGTGACCTTCTGACAAACAAAGTCAGTGGGGAAGCCAGATTCATTTAACAGCCGTGTTCCTAATTTAACAACTGCAGTGATTCACTTAACATATGTGGCAAGAAAAGTCATAAAATGGGGAAAAACTCACTTAACAAATGTCTCACTTAGCAACATAAATGTTGGGTTCAAGTGTGGTCGTAAGTTGAGGACTACCTTTTTCCTTATCCACTTTCAGGCGAACCCGAAAATGGCAATTCGAAGTGATTTTTTTTTTCTATTTGGAAAGCACAGTCTCATTCACTGAATTTTATAGGGAAAGTGTGCTCATTAGTTTCCTTTCAGCATTCCCTAACTTCTCATAACTTCTTCTAACTTTTTTCATGTCACAAACTAATTAATAAATACTTGTTAAGATAGGTAAGATGGAAAAAGAGTAACGAATGCCAATATTTATAGGTAGGAACTAATCTTTATTGTATATTTTCTCCCCTAGATTTGTAATATGATGAATCCAGCATCAGATGATTACTTCACTTTTCAGGTAATACCATTTTTACTGAGTCATTTTACTAAGCAAGCAGACAGATAAAAGCATTAATTCTTATTTTATATAGTTTGACCCTCTGCCTTTATCCTATGTACATGCATCATGCATACTATGCTGGTCTCCATAAATTACTTTTACAGCCTTTCTTTTCCTTTTCCTTTTGTTTAGAAAGAAGCTTTGGATGACTCTGGCTGGACCGTCAAAAATGTCTTATCTTTACCTATTGTAAACAAAAAAGAAGAGATTGTAGGCGTAGCTACCTTTTACAACAGGAAAGATGGCAAGCCCTTTGATGAATATGACGAACAGATCACTGAAGTAAGTTCAAAGTTGGTGGGTTTTATCAGCTTACAGCCTGACACTGGAGAAAGGAAATTCTCATAGAACCTAATAAATATGTACATATACTAGTTAATGTTTCTATCTGATTGTCTGTGCGGCAATCCTTGAAATAGAATTTAGAATCAGTAGCTTACCTTGCGAGCAAGGAGTTAAATATCTTGAGTGTATCCTTAGGTTCAACTCACTGTTATAAACAATTATAATAAAAATGATCGGATACAGTAGCTGTTAGTATATTGATAAAGGTAAAGATAGCATTAAAGTTAGTATACCATCCACAACCTCACTATCTGTCACACCTGCCTCAGCTTGAACCTCTAAGTAAGGGCAATCCTTAACTCCATTTATTGAGAAAGATAGTTTACTAGAAGTCAAGTGAATTTTAGCCAGAACTGAAAATCATGCGCCAAAATCCCCAAGTCTAACTTTTCCCTCCCTTAGTTGCCTCCCATCACTGGGCCTCCATGTCCGATCAAATTCAAATAAGATGTTTTTGCAACAGTCACATTGGGCATAAGTTTGAAATGCAGCTGCTTTCCGTTCCCAGCTGATTGTCCTTGAAACCCATCTTGGAGAAATACAGTGAAGTTTTGTTTCCCTCGAAGCAGTCCCTCCTCCCATCCAGCCCCCTTAAAATTCATGGCAGCTGTTACTAAATGGTTGTGAAGCACAAGTGTGAGGTGGCAGCTGACACCATCCATCATTAAGAGATCATTGGAAGTTCACTATATGGCCAAGAACCCTTCATTCTACCCATGGAATGGGCTAGCTCAGGGGTCGGCAACCTTAAACACTCAATGAGCCATTTGGACCCATTTCCCACAGAAAAGAAAACACCGGGAGCCACAAAACCTTTTGACATCTAAAATGAAGATAATGCTGCATATATCGTTTTTTACCTTTATGCTATGTATAAAATACTATAGTGTGTTGCATTTATGTAATCAGTGAACTGCTACGGAGAAAACAATTTTTTGTTTCTGCATGCAACAAAAACATTTTGAACTCTGAAAAACATGGGTCGAAAAGCTCAATAAATCACGTGCTCGTGGGTGTCACACATTGGCGGTTGTGGCGCATGTTTTGAGTGACAGGGAGTCGTAGCAGAGGGATGAAAGACCCACATGCGGCTCCAGAGCCGCAGGTTGCAGACCCCTGGGCTAGCTTGTTGGGAACCATATAGTAGTAGCAAGTTTCACCTGTTTCCTTTGAGTTGCATTGGTTGAACTAGTTTGTTTTTAGCTAAATGCATATTGGTGTTCATATTAGGATCATCAGTGTGTGTGTGTGTGTGTGTGTGTGTGTGTGTGTGTGTATGAAAACAGTCAAGATGACAGTAGCAACTGGCAATCAAGGGCCACCCTTTTGTATGTGTAAACATCAGACATACACAAAAGGTTTGAGGCATTGATAATTGCAACTGCCATCTTGGGTTTTTTGCCACCTTCTCTCCCAGGCATTACTGGTTATTAATTTTTACAGCTCTAAATGGCTTTGAGGGCATGGCATTCCCTACATATCTTTTTCCATCCTCTTACTTATTTCTGCATCTTCCTGAAGGTAGGTAGATAGGTAGCTACAAAGTTTGGCACTGACTCTGTGGTTCCACTGACTCTGTGGCATGCTCTCCCAACAAATATTTGAAATGTGGTTTTAATGTAATCACATAAACTTTTATTTCATAATTGTTGCAGGCCACCATCCAACCACCCAAAATGGTACAACCTGTCCCAATCTTTCTGAAGTTTCTTCCTCTTAGCCTGCTTCATTAGGATCCCTACCTTTGAAGTCCTAAAACAAATAAGAAGGGGATCCATTCTCCTAATGGTGTTACTTACATGGTATGCCTACAAAATTGAATAGAAGTCATAAGGTATACATAACATGCCATAATCAGACAAGACTCTTGTACAGACATGTTGACTTCCTCTCCAGCACACAAACATACAGAGAGATGTTCATTGTACACGTGAAAACTTACATATGATAAAACCTGGAGGATGTGATGTGTAAAGGTTTCTTCATGTGTAACATACAATATGAAGCTTAAATTGAGGCTATGGATTTGATTTAGAGTCTAACTACCCTATTTCCCTGAAAATAAGATAATAAGCTCAATCGGGCTTTTGAGAACATGCAAATAAGCCCCCCCTGAAAATAAGCCCTCCCCGAAAATATTTAAATGCATGTGCAGCCGGTCCTCTCCATTTCCTCTGGTTAGGGTTGGGGAGACAGAGCTGAAAATTGGGTAAGATAGCAAGAGGAGCCCTGTCTTGTTCCATGCACCTCAAAATAATAAGACCTCCTCGAAAATAAGGCCAAGCGTTTATTTCGGGGTTCAAAAAATGTAAAAAATTTCAGGGTTCAAAAAATTCAGGGAAACACAGTAATAGAATGGAGTCTTTTGTTTCTTCTTCATATGGGGACATTGCTAAAAATTAGCAGCTATATCATTCAACATCTTTGGATGTGTTTTTAAGAAATCCTAAAGAAAAGCGTAAAAGTATTATTGGATATGTGCCTTTCCAAATTTGAAATACATCGGACAAGTCGTACTGAAAATCCTAAACAATTCTAGTTCTTTGTCAATTCAGATGCTTACCCAGTTCCTTGGATGGTCTGTTTTAAATCCTGACACATATGAGAAACTGAATAAGATGGAAAATCGGAAAGATATTGCTCAGGAAATGCTCATGTATCAGACAAAAGCGACAACTTCAGAAGTTAAAAGTATACTGGTAAGTGTTCCTTGCACATCCTGGGTGGAAGTGTGAACCTTATAGTTGGATGAACCGAACTTAATTGTTTATTTCATTTGCTCCTTACTTTAAGAAATGCCAAGAAAAATTGAATCGAGAAAATTTTGAAGACTGTGATGAGAAAGAGCTTATTAAAATTCTGGTAAGTAACTAAATGTTTTCTTAAATGTCAACTTTAAGCCTATACAATCATAGTTCCATACTGTGAAAATATTCTTGGTGATTTATTTATCAGCTAGGAGTTTTTAAATTTTATTTGTTAACTTGTGCCTGTTGGTTTTATTTGAGAGATACCTATTTGCCTGAAAGAGAATTTTACACACCAATAACTATGAATTAGGATGTAACAGATATAGATATATATAAAACAGATTATAGGGAAATGTAGTCAGAACTACTACATTTTGGACAGTTGAATAGATTAATCAAGTTTAATTTCTTCTACCTGTCTTAACTAGAACTACCAAGAAACCAGCTACATTTCTGTATCCTCACATCCCAAATAGGAGGGTGCACTTTTAACCATTGATTTATAATAATAACTTTAAAAATTGCAGGATGACAACTTGCTTCCCTAGCTCCGATTTTACCCTTTGCTCTGTAAGAAATATTTGAGATTGATTGTAAATTATAAATAGTAGCCATACAAACCTTTTAAATAAATAAGTAAACAAACAAACAAATAAATAAATACATAACCACATAGGACACCAGGATGCCATTTGTACCAACTGTACCAATCCTAGTTCTGCCTTGATAAATGGTGGACCAACAAACATCATTAGAACTTTCTGTCCCCAAGTATTCTTCAGTTTGGATTGCTAAAATTTAAATTTAATGCATTGGATCATTCTTTTAAATTCTTCCTTTCTCGTGTTTAAAAGGTAGGATATGAATCATGGTAAGAAACTTATATGGAATGGACATAAATGCATAAGTGCCGTGCCACCAATAAAGGCTTTAGTCTCCAAGAAAGTTTGGAATGTTAGCTCTCTAACGGAATAAAGCAGGTGTCATTTTATGACTGCCATTTTTCTGAGGGGAACTGATTCGTGGTCTGGAGGTCGTCTCAGAATAAGTATCAGGAACAAGCAGTTGCAAAACGAAACAAGAACTTGGCTTGCTTACACCCATACACTTCTGTTTTCCTTCAGCGGATATAGCAGGAATATTAAAGCAGCGGTTGAGTTTTTAACAGCTTAGGTGAAGGGGAATAAATTGAAAATCATTCCAACTCTGGCAGAATAAAATTGCCTACTAGTCTGATTTGGATTGGTTTATCACCTAATGAGAAGGAAGGACTCACTAGAGAAGAGCCTAATGCTGGGAAAGATTGAGGGCAAAAGAAGAAGGGGATGACAGAGAACGAGGTGGCTGGATGGAGTCACTGAAGCAGTGAGTTTAAATGGTCTCTGGGGTATGGTAGAGGACAGGAAGGCCTGGAGGAACATTGTCCATGGGGTCGCTATGGATCGGACACAACTTCGCAACTAACAACAACAACAAGGATAAGGATTCTCCTTAAACCACTGTAGCATGAAATAGATTAGCTATATTCACCAGCTATAATTCTTCCTGGATAGAAATAGTTGGCTTCACTAATTTGTGTTAGAGTAACTTCCAGCTGAAAATAACTTTACCACTTTCTCATGTACTTTGGGATGGGAGGATGTTATGAGCCTATGGTTCAAACCTGCAGTGATTTCCAATTCCCAATCCACTGCCAGGCCCCCTGTTAAGTACTCTTTTGATTTTTAAAGCTTGAACTCAGAATAGGTAGGTAAGTAGACACATACATAGACACCACTCAAATATATATTCATAGTTTATAATCTGCTTTTTGTTCACCTGGTTTCTTTGCCATCTAATTCTCTATATAATTAGTCCTCAACTTATGACTGGTTGCTTAGCAACTGTTGAAAGTTATGATAGACCCTCTCCCCAAAATGGTATTTAGGACCTAGATTCAAAGTTCTGACCATTCTTCCACCCCCATGTTCATGTAGTCACATTTTGGAGACATTCTTATGGTCCTTTACAGTGTCCTGTAGGCATATGACTGCGATTTTCGATGTTTTCTGTAAGAAATTGATATTTATTTCTGGTTTCCAGCCAAAAACATCTCATTGTGGATGATGGTTTTGCTTAATGATTACCACGATCGCTTAATGTTTACCTCATTCATTTAACAGCTGCCATGTTTGCTTAACAATCACCCACAAAAAATGTTGTAACATCCGGTTGGTCCCCTGAGTATCTTGACTTATGACTGTCATGGCATATGACAGAAATTCCAGGCTCCATTATAGTTGCAAGTTGAGGAATATCTGTATACGGAACTCTCATTTTACTAGTGGGCTACCTGTACTGCTATATAATGTTCTATTTTATCCTGTTTCTTCTCTGCCTAGTATCACATTTCAGTGGGTTTCCTCTCCTTCGGGCTATAAACTATATGTAATTCACAAATGTACCATAAACAATAAGTAAGAAACATGTTCAATTCCTAATGTTATCAATTATCTGTAATAGCTACCTAGGGATTCTTCTATTGCTATAAATGGTTACTATTTCTGCCTTTAAAAAATAGACTGGTGGGTGTTTGGTTCCCTCAGCCTCTTTCATGATTGCATGATATTCAAAGCAATATTCTAATCTAGCAATAGCAATAGCACTTAGACTTATATACCGCTTCATAGTGCTTTTACAGCCCTCTCTAAGCGGTGTACAGAGTCAGCAGTGATGGGTTTCAAATTTTTTTACTACTGGTTATGTGGGCGTGGCTTGGTGGGTGTGGCGTGGCGTGGCGTGGTGTGGCGTGGCTTGGTGGGCTTGGCTTGGTGGGCATGGCAGGGGCGTGGCAGACGCGTGGCAGGCGTGGCAGGGGAAGGATACTGTAAAATCTGCATTCCTTCCATTCCCTCCCCAATCCAGGGGAAGGTTACTGCAAAATCCCCATTTCCTCATCAGCTGAGGGTAGGACAAGAAATAATGAATGAAGGTTATAAAAGAGAGGCCCAAACAAAAATGAAGGAGAAATTTCCTAAGAGGAGAACAATTAATTAGTGAAATTGCTTGCCTTCAGAAGTTGTGGGTGGAGGGGTTCAAGAAGAGACTGGACAGCCGTTTTTTCCTGAATGGTATAGGATCTCCTACTTGAATAGGGATTGGATTAGAAGACCTTCAAGGTCCCTTCCAACTCTGTTATTCTGTAATTCCCAATTAGCAACATTTGACAGCTGGAGAGCATGACCTGGAAAGTGCCATTAATCCCCTGCTTGTCAGGCTTCTTAAAGCATCAGGCTGCTCATTGTAATAAGTAACTGGATTAGGGAGCCCTTTACAATTATACAGAATCATTTTCTTACGAGGCCAGTCATAATTTTCCATTCTGCTTCTTTTCCTGAAATTGCGGACCTTAGAGCTAAAAGCGCAATGCTGCGTCCATGCACAAACAGGGTCTATTTGATGAGCCAGATTTTGTCCGAAGGGGCACTGATTTAGCCAATTTGTTTTAAAATATATCTTCATCTTACAGCAAATGATCTGGATATGTCAGATGATCTTTTCTTTAAGTTGTATCTCACAGAAACTGCCAGGTAACAATAAATTTCACTACCATAAAATATTTTCCTTGCAAAAATAATTCATAATTATCGAATAGGGTAGTTTTTCAGACATGCCGCTTGAAACCTGAGAATTCTGCATAGGTGATCATTCCAAGCGGCTAGTGCTCCCCCTAACAATAAATACTGAGAAAGGTAATGAATAAAATATACTCACAATATCTTTTACCTGTCCAACTGAGGTTATCTTGCTTTTTCTCCTTCAACAGGCAGAAGAATTGCCTGAGCCAGGCAGCGTTGAACTCTTTGAATTTCGCTTCAGTGACTTCCCTGTTACAGATCATGAGTTAATCAAGTGTGGCATACAAATGTTCTTCCAGTTAAAAGTTGTAGAGAAGTTCAAAGTACCATCAGAGGTCGGGTTCATTTTGCCTTTCCCCCCCATAAAGATGTGACCTTTGCCAATGGATATTACATTATTATTACATTACATTTCACAATAGCACAATAGGCCTACCTGAGGGGAGAATGTATTAAAAAGCACATTCTAGACGTGATATAAAAGGGTCCCTGATCAGTGGTGGGCTTCAGATCTTTTAGCAACAGGTTCACTGCCCTGTTGATGGGTGGGTGTGGCCATGGTGGGCGTGGCCTAGTCAGCTGCCTGCACCATAGGAGGGAGGGCATTTTTTGCCTTGCCCAGGCTCCGGAGGCTTTCCTCGAGCCTCCGTGAGGGCAAAAACTACTTCCCCCATGCTCCGGAGGAGCTGGAAAGAGGCCTGTTTCTGAACTTCCAGAACTTCCGGGAGGCCCGTTTTTTGCCCTCCAAGACCTTCCGCGCAGTCCCTGCACTTGCCTGGAATGATGAACGGGCCATGTGGAGACCCCTGGGAGGGGAGGGGAGGGGAGGGGTGGCATTTGGGGGTTTGCAGAACCCCGGCGATCCTTGGTTAGAGGATCACCCAAAACCTGCCGAACCCCCAGGAACCCACCCCTGTCCCTGATGAGACCCCCAGTGGATTTCAGAAGGAATTTGGGGTTATTCCTAAGGCTCTGATGCATGATTCAATGCCCTGTTAGTCACGCCTTGGAATGAGGGGATGTGACGGCCTTACATGGGAATGTGCCTCGGCAGACTCCTACTGCATGCAGATCTGGAAAAATAGCTGGATTTCAAAAGTAGTTGGGGAGATGAATTTACAAGAGGCAACTGGACTTTCTGGTTTTTGTTTGAAGATGTTTCGCTTCTCATTCAGAGCTGAAGGAGCTTCTTGGATGAGAAGCGAAATATCTTTAAAGAAAAAACAGAAAGTCCAATTGCCTCTTGAAGAAAAAGCACCTTTGGGACAACCAAGTCCTGGATGACTGAGAATCCCCATAGACATCTGGGGAGATGAAGCAAAAGAGCACCTAGAGTGCTGCAAGAGCGAGAACAAAGTGAATCCAATCAAGCTTTTATGAAGGGTTATCTTGGCACAATAAGAATGGCAAAATCTAATTATTTTCCCATTCCTATTGTACTCATAAGGGGCCCAATGACTCAGCGGTTAAAAAAGCTGAGCTTTTCAGCTGGAAAGCTGACAGCCCAGGTTTGAGACCCAAGCACCATACAACAGGGTGAGCTCCAGTTCGTGCCCCAGTTCCTGCCCACTTAGCAGTTTGAAAGTAGGCAAATGCGAGTAGATAAATAGGTACCACTTTGGTTGGACAATAACAGCATTCTATGTGTTTTTGGTGTATAGTCATGCTGGCCACATGGTCTTGGAAAATATCTGGACAACACTGGCTCCCTCAGCCAAGAAAAGGAAATGAGCACCACACCATAGAGTCGGACATGACTGGACAGGAGAAACCTTTATCTTTTATTGTAACCACAGAACGCCAGCTGGTAGTCCTGTTAAATGATCATGTTAGCTCATGCTGTTTGGCAGGAACAGGATGGGATAGTGCATCCATCCTGACCTTTCTTGATTTCTCAGTGGCCTTCAATACCATCAGTTTGGGTATCCTTCTGGGCTGACTTCAAGGATTGGAAATATGGGCATGGCCTTCTCTTCTTCCCTTCTGGGACAGGTTCCAGTTGTTGTTGGTAGGTGGGGAGAGATATAGCCTTAGACTCCTATTTTATGAACTCCCTCATGGTTCTGCGCACTCTCCACTCCTATTTAATATTCACATGAATATACTGGGTGATGTCATCTATTGGCATGAAGTTAAATACTATCAGTATGCAGAGGATAATCTGCTATACATCTCTGCTCCAGTGATGCTGCACAAGTGATGCCACCAAGGCTCTTCCTAGTGTTGGGAATCTCTGGCCTAATTCTAGCAAGTCTAAGGATGCATGTGAGGTAAAGTGCACCCAGGATCTGAGCAGCTTTCCATGTTTAATTTCACCTTTAATTTTGGGTGGTGTAGCACTCACCCAGACAGAACTGGTGTACAATTTTGGGACTTCTCTTGAGCTCTTGGCTCCTATTTGAACAACAACTGGCAACACAACCAGGAGACTCTTTCGCAAATCCATCTATTACTGGATTGGGATGTGGCCATGACCTTAGGAGACAAAAGGAAGAGCTGCAAACCAGATAACAGATAAGAAGCAGCTGGACCAGCAGAATGAATGGGGTGCAGCAAACATCACGGAAGGGATCTTCCTAGGTTTTTTGGACTATGAATGTCAGGAGGGAGAGATTTACTTTCAGACTTTCAAGTTTCTGTTAATGTAAGCTTAAAATAAAGTCAGAGCTCATATGCCTACATGTAATTCTTGCCTGGACTATCTGGAAAGGCTGGCTCAATTTTGTGGATCTGAAAGTACATCTCTCTCACTTGCCTTATCATTTCACTGTGACCATTAAAGTTGTTATCTTAAACAATGTTCACAAGTACCATACAATGGTAAGAGAATGGAATGTCTCCATTTTTCGCAGGTACTCACAAGATGGATGTACACAATCAGAAAAGGATATCGTGACATCACTTACCACAACTGGCGGCATGGATTTAATGTTGGACAGACCATGTTTGCTCTTTTAATGGTATCAGTTGTTTCTTTGGATCTAAGCCTTAATTTCCTTTTCATTATGATGGATGGATACATAGGTAGACAGAGATAGATAGATGATAGATAGATAGATAGATAGATAGATAGATAGATAGATAGATATGATATGCTGTATACTGTAGAGATATAGATGTAGATATAGATATATACTATATAGAGATATAGATATACATGTACATGTAGATATAAAGAAATGATTTTAAAAGTCTCTCTTTTTATAGACCGGTAAGTTAAAGAAATATTACACTGACCTAGAAGCCTTTGCTATGGTATCTGCAGCTTTCTGCCACGATATTGATCATAGAGGAACCAACAACTTATATCAAATGAAGTGAGTGGTACATTTCTTTGTATCTTTGATTACTAAAGAATGAGTTATTTCGTGTCATTATAAAACATTTCATGCTTAAACTAGATTCTTGTGTATCCTTGACTAGAAAGAGTATGCAATGCTCTGGGAAGGCCACAAGTCAGTCCAAACAATTCTGTCCAGTAGAACTCTACAGCCAAACTCAATACGTATTAAGTGCGGAAATTCACAGCTGCTGAATGTAGAGTTCTACTTAGCTACTGCAATAGTTGATAGTCAGGGAGTACAAACCCTTACATGACTTTTCTCTTTAAGGTGAAATGGGGATGGTGAGAAAACTTGTTCGTCTCCCTCATTCCTAAAATGGAATATGAAAACCTGCTATACTTCACCCAAGGCTTGGTGCTTTTATTTGTGGCCTACTATAATAGTACTGTGGTGCCTGCTTTTAAACGTCGTCTTCACACATAGGTGTAGCTTTGGCTACCCTCAATCAATAACTTCTACTGGGAGAGAGACACAATGAGTGCTGGACATTGGGGCAAGCCTAGATGCTGATCCTCTTTGATCCCTCAGTGGTCTTTTGAGACCCCCGGGAAGGGGATATTGTTGGACTGTCCTAGGAGGTATGTGTGGAACTAGACGGTAGTTCCATCCTTAGCTGGGGAACTGCCCCAAGGCGTGGCAATAGATTTTTGCTTGGTCCATGTCACCCAATTTGTGGATCCCACTGGATTCAATTCTCTACCCTTTGTTATTTGATATCTACATCTGTGCATCCTCCAGATCTGGAGTTCAATGTCATAAATATGCTGATGATTCTTAGCTCCATCTCTCCTTTCCACCTGAATGAGGAAAGGTTGTGCGGTTGCTAGACAGTGGTCTGAAGGGAATGATGGGTGAGGCCCTAGGAACTGAAGCTGAATCCATATCAGAGAAGAGGTATATGGATAGATGGAATTGTGAAGTCAATCTGCTTGGATAAGATCATACTACTTCTGAAGGAACATGGCAAAACTGGGGATCTCTCTCTCCTTTGTATTCTCCAATCCATTCAGCTGGAAAAGCCCTGGGTTTCAGCTTTCTGGTAGCCAGGAGAGTATTTCCACAACAACATCCTTATTATATAACTCTTTCCTGAAAGATGCTTGGCTGGGAATCTGATTTTTAAAAAAAAAGTTAAAAGAGATAACCATCCACTCAGAATTTTGTGAGATAACCAGTCCAAAGCCGGATGATTTTTAGATGATTTTAAGTATATTTTAAAGAAGAAAGCTACTATTAATTTTCTTGCCAGTTTTATTGTGTGTGTGTGCAGTCATGCGTGTGTAATTCTTATTTTAAAAAATTAAAAGAATAAAAACAATGCAAACTCTGAAAGAGAAAAGTACCAAAAGCAAAATAATAAGTAAATAAAAAAGGTGGAAAGAAAAAAAAACAGTTATAAAGAAGCAGATTCTGCTCTTCTTAACAGCAGTCCCATTTATAGTTTACCTTATTTCTCTAAGAGTGTATTGCAATTCGTTCATAGGATTTATTTATTTCTTAAACTTCTCTGAGCTTCCCCTGAAGTGAGAGAGGTATAAATCATAATCATGATGAAGGTGATAATAATAATTTTTAAGGGGACTTTTTATTTGCTGAATTAAAAATAACTGAAATGAAAACAACTCGGTATTAAGGTTGTTAATATAATCTGACACATCAGTTACATCTCAGAGGTTTGCAAATGGTGGATAACAATTAGATGGCTGATCTAATAGTCACTGCTGGCCCAAGAAAATTGTGTCTGGCATCTCAAGCAGTGATTGCTGAGATCTCCTGAGCTTTTGGCAATTGCCCATATTGAGCTCAAATGTTCTAGAGTCAGAGATTGACTAGCAGGAAAATCTGTTGTTGGGACTTCGTTGATAAGAAACCACGAAAAGCTCTATATCAGAAGTGGGGAATTTACATGTAAGCAAGCGTAATATTAAATAAATACATAGATGCCATTGGAGGGGTGTAAATGACCTTTGAAAAATGGGCCAATTGTTTTGCCACATGAAGACCATTGGAAGTCAAGAGGCAAAATATAAGTCATGAGCTTTGCAGAGCTGAAAGCACCTGTTTTGTTCCTCAAAATCTAACAGATCAACTTGCTTTGGGATTAGATTTCCATGAATTTTAAGAGATAAAACAGGTATGTTAAACAAGGCCTTAATGCGTCTGTTTTGCCCCGGTCTTCTCAAATAAGGAGATATTCCAGGGACATTATGGGCACGCAAAATGAGTGATGCAGTGGCCTAGAGGTAGAGCTCTTGCCTCACAATCAGGTTGTGAGTTCAATCCTAGGTAGAGGCAGATATTTCTCTCTCTGGGCACAGTGAGAATGTATCTGCTGAACAAAGCTCCATATTGGTGACAGGAAGGGCATCCGAGTAAACACTCAGATCCATTCAATTGCCCAGACTCCACCCCGCAAGGGATTATGGGGTCATTAAAAGAAGATGATGATGACGATTCTGGGAATGCAAAAATAATGTTGCCTCTATTCCACAGGTTGTTCACTACTGTTCTAAAATGTGCAAATATTTGGGCAACCCCCCCCCCCAAACCTGATATATTCTCAATCCTTTAATGTTTCACCAGGACAGCAGCTCCATTGGCAAGACTCCATGGCTCTTCCATTTTAGAAAGGCACCATCTAGAGTACAGTAAAACCCTGCTACAAGATGAGGTCCGTGCTTATTTTCATTCATTTGGTACATAAAATATTCCTACTAGCTATAGCCAAACAATAGCATTCCTCTATGGAGGAAATGCTATTTTTCTATTTTGGAAGCAATACTGACTTGCAAAAATCTTTTTATTCTGCAGAGTTTAAATATCTTCCAAAATCTAAATAAACGCCAGCATGAAAATGTTTTACATATATTTGAAATTTGCATCATAGCAACTGACTTGGCTCTGTATTTCAAGTAAGTCCCTGATTTCCTATTACCAAACAATGGAATCTTATGCACATTAACATTGCTGCATTTTGTCATACTCTAATTTTAAAGAGCCCTTTTGTTTTGCTCTTTTGTGGTTTTAATCATTGTCAAAGGCAAGTGAAATGATATAAAACCTTAACAATTGAATTCATCTGTGACTATGTCCGGTTTAAACATCTGCATATTGACTCATCATAAAAACAATTGCATTCCAATGTACTTTCTGCAATATTTCTACTTAAAAACCCAATGTAAATACGATACTGAGATTTAATAAGAAACCTCAGCATAATTTAAGCATCACAGCACTATGATACTTAAAATACAGCATGATAAAACATTATTCCTTTCTGCCTTGTCAACTAATCTATTGACTGGACTCCTGAAATCTATGAATTAAATTCAGTGATGCAATTCTGTTGATTGATCTGCATCCATCAGGAGTTTTTCACACATCTCTCAAATGTGGTCGGGGAGGTGGGGTTGGGGACCATCCAGAGCAGATTTGGATCATCCACAGGGAACTGGAAGGGAAGGAAGGTGAAAGTTCAAACTCTTCACACAATACTGGAAGTTGAAGCAGATTCTCAAAAATGTGACATATGTATCACAAAAGTTACTGTTTTTCTCAGGAAAAGGACTATGTTTCAAAAAATAGTGGATGTCACTGAAAAAATGGAAGATGAGAATGAAGCAATTAAATACATAACTATGGACCCTACCAAAAAAGAAGTAATCATGTAAGTAAATTTAATGTTTCTCTTCCTACAACATGGAATGTGCTGATTTTTTTTAAAAAAAATGTCTAAACCTATTATTTTTATTTAAAGGGCTATGATGATGACCGGTTGTGACCTTTCTGCCATCACTAAACCTTGGGAGGTGCAAAGTAAGGTGAGCACCATAAGAATCAAGCAAAACTCAGAATTTAACGTATGCTCTTCAGTCTATTTGTTGTACTTGCAAAGCAATTTAGATATAATGCAACATAGGAGAAATTTGACATGTTTTTTTAAGGAAGCAAAACTCCCTTATGAGTCCTTCCAGTTCAGACCAAAGCCCAATCTAGCCCTGAGGTACACCATCTATTTCAGACTAAAGGCCATACTGGACTCTGAATGCTGGCAGCTGTATTAGATTGTAGATCACAATCTAATTTGATGTCATACAATGCAAGTTAATTCATTTAATGAACTTAATACAGGGACCATATTACTATTTATATATTTTAATGATTCCCCCCTTTGGGTCAATTTAAAATTACAAATAAATGGCAAATTTTAGTTGAGCTGAAAGAAGGGAAATTTATACACAAACTTTTCAAGATCTGTCTGTCCTGATATCTGTCATCAAACATTTCTGCTAAACCCGCTGCTAAGAAAATCTCATCTTTTTTTATTGCCCCATTAATTGTCAACTAGGCCTGTCTTTGGCTGTTTTTCTACCTGTCATGTCCAATCCCCCTTTTGAGCTATTGATCACACAACTATGACGTGCAGAGAATTGTGTGGTGAGGACCACATTACTTATTAATGTGGAAATTGCTTGACAATCATCTGATCATGGTTTACATGAGGACCCATTTTTAGCAGTGGAAACAAGGAACACATTTATTACTTAGATTTACATTCCCTTAATGTAGAATTACTTAATATTAAGAAATAGTCTCCACCCATGTTTACCGACCATTTCATCACTTCTATAACTATTTTCTTTCTGTTAACTTTTTCTAAAAATAAAAACAAGGTTCTAAAGCAGCGGTCCCCATCTTTCCAGATTGGGTGCCCGGCGTGGGAGGAGGGGAGCGGGGATGGTTTTATGAGAGTGGTGGGCGAGTGAATGGAGCTTTACATGTGGGTGGAAGCACCTGCCACTTGCGTGAGTGGAGCAGCGCATGCCTACACATGCTCAACTGCCACTTGTGCAACCCAGTTCCGAACAGGATGCAGCCTGGTAGTGGACTGCAGCCCTAGGTTTGGGGACCCATTTCTAAACAGTTAGCATTTTTTCCATAGAAAAAAAAATCCTTTTCTCTGTCCTTTTCTACAATATCCTTTTACATGGAGCAATGCATGCTTTGATGGAGGACGTGTCTAATTACTCTACTAGCTGACAACTATTGCAAAAAACATAAAATTAATTGTTATCCATTCTCAGGTTGCTTTGATGGTTGCAAGTGAATTTTGGGAGCAAGGTGACCTTGAACGAACTGTCTTACAGCAACAGCCAATTGTAAGCATCTTACATAGCATGTATTCAATCTTAAAAAAATAAGATTACATGCTCGCTAATTACTTTCTTCAACTCTTTCTAGCCTTTGATGGACAGAGCCAAGAGGGATGAATTACCTAAGCTTCAATGTGGTTTCATTGATTTTGTATGTACCTTTGTGTATAAGGTAAGGGACAACTTCATATCATTCCATTTTATTATGTATGTTCTTATATAGAAATACAAAATGTAAGATTAAATCTGCACAGAGCTGTTTTTGATGAAAAGACAAGATGTTAATTAAACAACCAAGCAAATATATTATACCTATAAGCTCATCTATTTGTGAATGCCCTGAAATGTTGAATCTCCAAAGTATTTCCTACAAGTGTTAATATATTTTCCAATCAAGTGTCAAACCACATGCATTACATTCAGTAAAGCCAGAATATGCTTGCATTAAAACAGAAACAAATATTTAGGAAAACATTCCCAATTTCCAAAGCTACATCTTCCTCTTGACTGGTGAGTTCAGTATTTGATGCAGGTTGAGACAAACTGGCAGGAAAGATACATATTATCTCCTGTATTTTTATATTAGAAATGTTAGCATCATTTTAGCTTTGTGTGTGGGAATCAACAACAGTACCTGAACTATAATTTATTTATTTTTATTTATTTATTTATTTAATTTGTATACCGCCCTTCTCCAGCTGGACTCAGGGCGGTGAACAGCCAAAATAAAATAGAGCATACAAAATTAAAAAACAATTTAAAATAATTAAATAGTTTTGGCCCACAATTTAAAACAACCAAGTTAAAACCAATTTATAATTTAAAACCAAAACAATGGGGTCAAGCCAGGCCAGCTAGATGAAATAAATGTGTTTTCAGGGCTCGTCGGAAAGCCCGGAGGTCAGGTATCATGCGTATCTCTGGGGGTAGGTCATTCCACAGGGCGGGTGCCGCTACAGAAAAGGCTCTCCCTCTGGGGGTCGCCAGCCGGCATTGTCTGGCGGACGGCACCCTAAGGAGGCCCTCTCTGTGCGAACGTACTGGCCGGTGGGAGGCTATTGGCGGCAGAAGGCGATCTCGTAAGTACCCTGGCCCTAAGCCATGGAGCGCTTTAAAGGTGGTCACCAACACCTTGAAGCGCACCCGGAAGACCACAGGAAGCCAGTGCAGCTCGCGCAGGAGAGGTGTCACATGGGAGCGTCCCGTTGCTCCCATAATCCCCCGCGCGGCCGCATTCTGGACCAACTGGAGCCTCCGGATGCACCTCAAGGGGAGCCCCATGTAGAGAGCATTACAGTAGTCCAGGCGGGAAATGACGAGTGCCTGAGTGACTGTGCGTAGGGAGTCCCGATCCAGAAAGGGACGCAATTGGCGTATCAGGCGAACCTGATAGAAAGCCCCCCTGGCCACGGCCGTCATGTGCTCTTCTAAAGACAGCCGTGCATCCAGGAGGACGCCCAAATTGCGAGCCCTCTCCGTGGGGGCCAATGATTCACCCCCAATAACCAGCGATGGCACCAGCTGGTTATATCGGGACGCCGGAAGCCACAGCCACTCGGTCTTGCAAGGGTTGAGACGAAGCCTGTTCCTCCCCATCCAGGCCCGCACGGCCTCCAGGCACTGGGACATCACTTCAAGGGCATCGTTGGGGTGGCCTGGGGTGGAGATGTACAGCTGAATATCATCAGCGTACTGGTGGAATTCCACCCCAAAGCCACGGATCTCACCCAGCGGCTTTACATAAATGTTGAACAGGAGGGGCGAGAGGACCGATCCCTGCGGTACTCCGCAAGCGAGGCACCTCGGGGTCGACCGCTGCCCCCCTGCCAACACTGATTGCGACCGGTCGGAGAGGTAGGAGGAGAACCACCGCAAAACGGTGCCCCCCACCCCCAACCCCTCCAACCGGCGCAATATGATACCATGGTCGATGGTATCAAAAGCCGCTGAGAGGTCTAATAGGACCAGGATAGAGGAGCAACCCCTATCCCGAGCCCTCCAGAGATCATCAACCAACGCGACCAATGCCATTTCCGTGCTGTGCCCAGGCCTGAAGCCGGACTGGAGCGGGTCTAGATAGACAGCTTCATCCAGGTAATGTGGAAGCTGCCGCGCCACCACACTCTCAACAACCTTCGCAATGAAACGAAGGTTGGAGACTGGACGATAGTTGGCCAACACAGCCGGGTCCAGAGAGGGCTTCTTGAGGAGGGGCCTCACCACCGCTTCTTTCAAAGCAACCGGCAGGGCACCCTCACTCAAAGAAGCGTTAATAATCCTCTGGAGCCAGCCTCGTGTAACCTCCCGGGAAGCCAGCACTAACCAGGAGGGACACGGGTCCAATAAACATGTGGTCGCGTTCAGCCGTCCCAGAATCCTGTCCACGTCCTCGGGAGTCACAGGATCGAACTCCTCCCAGATAATATTCTCAAGACCTGCCTCAATCATCCCGTCTGAACTTACCCAGTCGGAGGCCAGATCTTCCCGAATCTGAGCGATCTTGTCATGCAGATACTGCACAAAGTCCTCAGCTCGACCCTGCAAGGGATCATCCCGCGCTTCCAGATGTAGGAGGGAGCGGGTCACCCTAAACAGGGCGGCTGGGCGATTATCTGATGATGCAATAAGAGCGGCAAAATAGGTAGATTTTGCTGCTTTTATCGCCACTAGATAGGTCTTAATATAAGCCCTCACTAGCGATCGGTCAGATTCGGACCGGCTGGTCCTCCACCCGCTCTCCAGGCGTCTTTTCCGGCACTTCATCTCCCTCAGCTCCTCGGAAAACCAAGGAGCTAGGTGAGTTCGATGCCGGGTCAGAGGCCGCAAAGGCACGACGCGGTCCAAGGCCCCGGCGGCCGCACTGTTCCAGGCAGCCACCAAGTCCTCAGCCGAGTCATGAGCTAGAGTCTCAGGAATTGGCCCAAGCTCCATCTGGAACCTATCAGGATCCATCAGGTGCCTGGGGCGGAACCACCTAGTCGGTTCCGCCTCCCTGCGGCGGGGTGTAGCGGTTAGAAAGTCTAGTCGAAGGAGCAAGTGGTCCGACCATGACAAGGGTTCGATGACTATATCCCCTATATCAAGGCCACTCAACCACTGCCCAGAGATAAAAACTAAGTCCAGAGTGTGTCCACCAATGTGAGTGGGGCTGTGAATTAACTGAGTCAGGTCCATGGCTGTCATGGAAGCCATGAACTCCCGGGCTACTTCAGACGTTTCACCGATGGATGGCAGGTTGAAATCCCCCATGACCAGAAGTCTGGGGGTAGCAACCGCCACCCCGGCTATGACGTTGAGCAGCTCAGGCAGGGCTGTTGCCACGCGGCAGGGAGCCAGGTACGTGATCAACAAACCCATCTGCATTCCACGACCCCACTTCACAAAGAGGGACTCACATCCGGCTATCTGTGGTACAGTGGTCTCCCTCGGATCCAGACCTTCTTTTATGATAACCGCCACCCCCCCGCCCCTGCCCTGAGCTCTCGGCTGATGGAATGCATGGAAACCAGGCGGGCACATATCCACGAGGGGAACTCCCCCCTCCTGGCCCAACCAGGTCTCCGTAATGCCCATCAGGTCCGCTCCTCCCTCTTGAATAAGATTGAATAAGATCGTGAATGAGGGGGGCTTTATTAACCACGGACCTGGCATTGCATGTCATCAGCCAGAAGCTCTGGCCCTGAGAATCTAAGCAACCTGGGGAACGAGAAAAGCATTGGGGACCGGAGTGCGCAATCTCTCTAAGGTACTCTCTAAGGTAGCGAGTGCTACCTTATAGTGCTTACCTTACCTAATAGTGAACTATAATAAAGGAAGGAACTCTTAAGTGCCAAAGGAAAACCTGCCGGTATAGAATGAATGAGCTGGAAGGGACTTTGAAGGTTTTCTAGTCCAGTCCCCTGCTCAAGCAGGAGAACTATACTATTTCAGATAAGTGACTGTCTAAAATCTTCTTAAAAACATCCAGTGATGAGTCCATCTTAATATGCTATTCTTGGTAGGTGATGTTTTGTATACATTCAGAGAAAGAAGCACTCTTGTAATCTTTGACTTTTAGGCTTGCTGTCAAACATCAGCCATAATACAATGACTGTTTTGAACAATATGCAGGTTGTATTACACAAATTGCTATTTTATATGTGAAATTATGACTGAAATGTTTCTGCACCTATATTAGTTCACAGTCAGGAAGTTTCTCCTTAGTTTTAGTTTCTCTCTTTGTTCAGTTTTGATCCATTGCCTTCTGGTGCTTTGGAAAATACATTGCCCCCCCCTTCTTTCTGGCAGTCCCTTAAAAGCCTGTAGCCTATCAGACTCTTGGGCAAAGCATGTGAGCCATTTCCTCCTTTCAGCGGTCCATGAAAGTGCATCTATAATATGTAGATAATAAAGTTGAAAAAAGGTGAACATTTTTACAGAACTATAGATACGTTGAGGCTGGGTGTGACAAGGAATGGCTGGGAGGGGAGGGGCTAGGGGAGGCACCCCTTGACGTGAATGACATTGAG
Source organism: Ptyas mucosa (assembly GCA_012654045.1). Taxonomy (NCBI): domain Eukaryota; kingdom Metazoa; phylum Chordata; class Lepidosauria; order Squamata; family Colubridae; genus Ptyas; species Ptyas mucosa. Next base: position 1,616,939 of record WNWU01000043.1, on the reverse strand, counting down.
TTGGCCACGCCTACCCAGTCACATGAGCATCAAGCTATGCACGCCCAGTCGCATGACCATCAAGCCACACCCACAAAATAAGCCATGCCCACAGAACTGATAGTAAAAAAATTTAGAACCCACCCCTGGATGAGTGCCCATGATTTCTGAAGGCAAGCTATTCCACTGGTTAATTGTCGTCACTGTTAGGAAGTTTCTCTTTAATTCCAGGTTGCTTCTCTCTCTGATTAGTTTCCAACCATTGTTTCTTGTCCTGCCCTTCGGTGCTTTGGAGAATAATTTGGTATAAAGTTATTTATATAGATATAGGTATGAAGTTTCCTTGTGTAATATATGTTAGAAATGCGTCCCTGAAGAAAAATATTGGGCTGATAAGATTTTTCAATCCTCTTTGTTATCCAATAAAGATTTTTCTAAGTATAAAAAATGCATGTGTTGCTACTGCTAATCTTCTGTTTCAATGGTAAATATATGAAACTCCACTATTTCTTTAGGAATTCTCAAGGTTCCATAAAGAAATTACACCAATGCTTGATGGTCTTCAAAACAACCGAGTGGAATGGAAAGCTCTAGGTGATATTTATGACGCGAAGATGAAAGCTCTCGAAGAAGAAAAGCAAAAGCTAGAAGGAGATGTCAAGAAAGGTTAGGCATATAGAAATGTGCTGATTCAGGCAATCCATGGGTACATACAAACATTTCCATAACATTGAGAATTTTTGCTGAGTTTGGAACTTAAGGTACCAAATGTAGTTTTAATTGATATAATTTCATGGTCTGCAGTACATTCCCTCAGTTCTTTGCTGCAACAGATTAACCTAGCTATCCTTAGGGATTAGTGTAAATAATGACAAATCATAATGAGCAAAATCTAAATATCCCAGGAGTCCACTAAAGGAAGAGAGTTTAAATTGGTTTAGGTAGAAGATTCTGGAACAATATGAAGCAATAAAGCAGAAAATCAGCCAAAATTCACAATCCCTTGTTTTAAAGTCTGTGCTGGATAGGATAGGATAGGATAGGATAGGATAGGATAGGATAGGATAGGATAGGATAGGATAGGATAGGATAGGATAGGATAGGATAGGATAGGATAGGATTTGGAAGGGACCTTGGAGGTCTTCTAGTCCAACCCCCTGCTTATGCAGGAAACCCTACACCACTTCAGGCAAATGCTAATCCAAATCTTCTTAAAAATTTCCAGTGTTGGAGCATTCACAAGAAGGAAGGAAGGAAGGAAGGAAGGAAGGAAGGAAGGAAGGAAGGAAGGAAAATAAATACTAATTCACTTTGGGGAGAAGCCATCTGAATGTAATCCTAATATAGTATATTTTAGAGGGACAGTAAAGCAGCAAATTAAAAAAAGAGTGCAGACAAACCAAAACTACAGAAATAAGGTATACCAATTTTGAACCACTGTATTTTTAACCAATATCATACTTAAATAAATCACAGCTGAAAAATGTTATCTGTTAACCATTTTGAATCAGTCAGCTTTCTAAGGTCAAAAAATTAAAATTCTAAATTAGTCTGGGTTTAAGGTTGTGGAACTTAAAACTATGAAAATAGTATGATTTAATGAGAATGGGCTTGCTGAATTAATTTCAATTTGTGGTACTACAGTTTTTTTAATATTTCATTTTCATTTGTTATTTTTTTGCTGTATCTTGCATGTGTTTGAGGCCACAATCCAGACTATCCTGAACATGCGATTGGATCTCTATAACAATGGCTGTAATTTACTTTGACATTTTTCAGGTTGTTTATGACACTCATAAAAAATCCAATGGCCCCAATCCAACCAAGGCTTTCCCATAAGTAGCCCTATTTCTTTACTTTGGAAGTATAAATCAGCCACCAGTAAGAAATCATCAATTCACTTATATCTCTTTTTGTTATGAGTAGATTATTTTCTGAGGTACATTATTTCCCTGGGCATGATCTCCAATTATATTTCCACTTTGCTGATATATAATTGGTGTTAGATTAAAATGGTAGGCTGATAGCTGAGTTGGAGAATGTAGAAATTCAACACTAGCATTGTCCAAGGCTTGCCATCAAATCCTCTCTCCCCACCCCCCATCTTTTGTGGAACATCTAGCAACCTTTCTAAGAACCTCAGTTGAGAAAGGCTGATATGTACTATATGTACTATTCTGATAGCTTCCATACTGTATATTCCTTTCTTCAACTACTGAGCAGCAGGTTCTATGCAGCTGCTAAAGTTAATGCCCCATATATATATTAGTTATCTATATTTATTTCCTGGTAGTTGGTTTGAACTCCACAGAATAACATTAGGCTACCCACACCTGATAAGGCCCAAATAGGATGAAAACAGCCATGCTTCTTCCTGTTAATGTACCATAATTATGTTGTGCAATGCACACTCTTTAAAAATAAATAAAATACAGTTGAATGGACCATTACAACAGGAAGTTTGGGAGAAAAATAAGTAAAACACCTCTCAAAATTCAAGTGAAAATTATACTGTTAATTTTTATTTCAGCAGATAGGTTATGGATCAAGTTTCCATACAGATGAAAAGGAACAAAAATAACATAGTAACATAGTGATCCCCAGTCTTCAAATTTAAGTTTAATTCTAATGTTGATAATGCTAATGTAAGTAAATCAGAAAAGAACTATTTATCATGGGGAAAAAATCATAACAAATACGATCTTGTGTAATCATTTCAAATCAACTAAGAGAAAAGTTCATATTGGTCAAGTGCTAAATAGTATTGTCCTATCACTTAATTTTATGTTCCAAAATGTCCACTGAGACCTGTTGCATTATGTTTTATACATCTAATAATTAATCATTGGTTATAATGGAAAAATTGCACCAGAGTGCATTCAATGTTGTCAGAAGTGAAAATGGGTTGAACTTTCAAATGATAGATGATTCTTCTGATGCAAGGTACCACTTCAATAAACCACTTCAAAAATTAAAATGCATGCATATTTAAACCAATTTTTTTGCATTTTATTAGAAGATGTTGCTGAAAATGGAGAATCAGCAGATGGCAAATCCAAAACATGTGTAATTTTATAATTAAATGCAAGAGCATTTCTGCTACAATCAAGAAATCTATCAACATTTTCAGTGAGGTCAAGGATTTCTGTCAATCTAATGGAGCATAAACTGTTCAGTCTTTATTCATCTACAATGGAAGTGGAACATTTTCACCAAAGGAAAGTGGAACATTTTAAAGAAATGGATAACCTGAGATTACTTTGTCAAAAGTGATGGTGGACTCATTTCTTGGTTGCTGCTATTCTCAATTAACAGTCTTTATTTAATATATTAAACCCTGTGAACTTTCAGGAAACTATAATTTTACACAACTTTCACTTAATTTCATATGATAAAATTCTGTTATTGCACAATACAGAGCACTGTAATTGTAGCACTGTAATTATTAATGCACAGAAGTAAGTTTTATATTATGTTTAGTTACTTCCCCTGGAATAATTGATGTTCTTATACTTTTACTATTACCAATAAAGTTATAGCTCATGTCATTTTGAAAGTTCTATTTTTAGCATAAGCTTATGGCTAGAAACAGGCTTACTTCAAAAAATACATCTAAATCCAGCAAAAGGATTCTAATACAGAGAGTGTCCAATTTATGACCGTTATCGAGCCTCGGATTATGGTTGTAAGACATTGTAGTCGTAAATTGAGGCATCACACAATCAGACCTGATTTTTCAATATATATATATTTTGTAGTGGTTGTTAACAGTGTGATTGTTAAGTGAATCCATTTTTCACAATCGGCATTTTTGCCAAAAACTGGAAGTAATGCCAGAAACTGACAAAAAACATTGCAAATCATGATTATGTGGATGCTGCAAACAAGCCATAAAGGTATTTGGGTTGATTTTTCAGTTTAGCCTACAAATGTTGTATTGACTCAGGCAAATGAATTATATCTTTTATAATTATATCTACTGTATATAATTGTCTCTTTGATAGTAATTACACATTATTTCCACATTAAGGGGTGTTTAAAACAATCCAAATGGAAAATTACAAGCTGGAAGTTTTTCAATGGTAATTTGTCTCTCCCAAAACCAAAAAAGAATGGGAAAACCTGCTAACCATATTAGCTGCCTGCTCATGAAATCTAAGGCCATGAAATCTAATAATGGATTTTTATGTCTCCATATTGATTGAATTCATCACCCAATCTAAATAGATGGATCATTTTCAGAGGCAGCTTAAGACAACAGGGCAATGGAGATAAATTTCATTACGATCTGCTCGGTAATAAGTCTCCCAATATAAACAAGGTTACAGAAATGATAAGACTACCCGAGCATGGTAATACCTAACAGTTCTGCCATTTTGTTTTTCTATCTTGAAATATAGAACATGTCCTTTAGAATAAAGATGGAATTATTTCCCCCTTTCATGATGGGCAGCTAAATGTTTCCTGTATATTTTAAAGATAATGATCATGGGTAACCAGGTTCTAAGTCTGTTCCATTAATTTGTTGCTGTTGTAGTTCTATACTTATTTCATTCGTTTGTTCCTTTATTTGTAAGCTGCCTCATCTAATGATTCTAGGTGGCTGGCACAAGATAACTGTATAATGTAGAACTAAAATGCAGCCAAGATATAAATATCTATGTTTTTCTTTACAAAATATAGATACAAGAGGATATTAGCTTGTACATGATTGAATTAGATCAGCAGGTGCAGATGTGTTTCAATAACTACACTATAAAGTTCTACAAGAAAGTTAGCCTCCAAAACAGACAGATGTTTAACAGGGTTTGGATGAGCAGCTATCGCAAACAGCTCTTGTAAAGCTCTTGAGACACCAGTTAGATAGATGTAAACGGGCTGCCGCTTATTGGATTTGACTGCCATCTTGCAACGTGTCAAAGAATTAACCTTTAAATCCATCTTCTTATGTAAAGAATCTCTCAAAGAAGACTACCTTTCTTTGCCGTTTGAGGACATCCTAGTTTAGCCTTGTTTCACCCTTACTTCTGTATGCATGATCTGTGAAAAATGCAGTTTACTTTAAGTAGCTCTTTGAGAGTCAGTCCTTTGAGAATCTGGGTGAGGAAACAAAGTCCGCAATGCCACTTTACTTCTTGTAGGGTATATCATCAACCGTTTGCCAAGGTTTCTCTCTGCCCCTTCTTACCCCGTACAGAATCAAAGTGAAGTTATTCTCAAGTCTATTTCTCACCCTCTCTCCCTTCTTAGGGCTAAAATATCATTTATTGCTTTGTTAATTTGCTAAGAGTTCTTCAATAGCCAACTTTATCTGTGGTTTCCTCTGCACGGAGTGAGATATTTGAACATTCATCCGAGTTCTGCATTATACAACAAGGATGGAATCAAGAATCTGATTAGATGGCACATTCAACTGTTAGCTTTTAAAGTGATAGTCACCTTTCTTTGAATACCATTTTATGTTCACAGATGTGCCCTACGTTGATTTGAAGTGTAATGAAAGCACTTCATCTCACTTTGCTCAAGATACTAGGGCTGTGCAAAGCATTCAAAAGATGGACTTCACATCAGCGATAGAGCAAGGAAAGTACCCCTTAGATTTTGCCGCAGTTGTCAGCTCCACTTCTGCCGAGACATCTTCAGTTTGCCATATGTTTCCAGGAAGTCACATCTTTCCAAGGTTTGGAAAGGTTTCCAAAGTTTCCAGGAAAGATACAGTTGTGTCAAGGAACTGCAAACAGGGGCTATGTGATTTGCCCCCTAGCCTTCCATGAAGCATTGGTTTGCCTTCAAGACTGAAGTGTTGCCCAGCAATATTAATCACCCCCCTTTAATGGCAAACTCAGGTGGCTGACTGCCAGTACAATGATAGCCAACACAGAATTGCTGAGGAACCAGAGGAGACAATCAAAAGAAAGAAGCATATTCACCTGAGGAAAAGGGAACTGGAAATATGGTGGATACTAGCAAAAAAAGGTACCGGTATTTATAGATTTATTTATAGATTTTTTTAAAAAGTTGATGGGAATAACTATGATTGTTTATTACTATTATTAGGGGACTGGAAGCTAAAACATATGAAGAACGGTTACAGGAACTGGGCATGGCTAGTGTAGTGAAGAGAAGGACCAGGGGAGACATGATAGCAGTGTTCCAATATTTGAGGGGTTGCCACAGAGAGGAGGGGGTCAAGTTATTTTCCAAAGCATCTGAAGGCCAGACAAGGAATAATGGATGGAACTGAACAAGGAGAGATTCAACCTGGAAATAAGAAGAAATTTTCTGACAGTGAGAACAATCAACCAATGGAACAGCTTGCCTTCAGAAGTTATAGGAGCTTCATCACTGGAAGCTTTCAAAAAGAGACTGGACTGCCATCTGTCACAAATGGTGTAGGGTCTCCTGTTTGGCCTTCTTAGGCACTGAGTTCTTCCCCAAAACCTAGGGTATCATAATGCATCGGCAATGTGCATCTTAAGCAGTGTGGCCTTTTGTAATTCACAGAAGGAAAATTTGTCAGTGTGCCTATTTTCTAAAGGCTATTTAAGACTTTTGATTTGACACCCAGTGTCCGATAATCACTGAGACCATCACAGCTAGTTTATTTTTCCATTTCAATTTGTAGTTCTCAATTCTTTTTTTTTCTTCTCTAATTCTTTATTTTTTATTCTACTATCTCCTGGTATTGACACATCAATTATCCACACTTTCTTCTTTTCAACGAGTTAAATCTATGTGTTAAGTATCAAGACTGTATTAGTTTTTATTCAGAAATTTCACAATATTTTAACCTGTTATCTATGACTACTTTTTCAACTACATGATCCTACCAATTTTTCATTACTGGCACATGATCATTTTTACAGTTATTCCAAATGAATCATATGTTGGTGACAATGTTATATCGTTGTTTATAATTAATCTTCTTAGACAAGCCAAGTATAGGATCTATGTTTTTTCTGCTTCTTTGAACAATCTGCACTTCAAATCACTTGACAATTTTTCATTTCTGGCTTTGATTGAATTAGTTCAAATAGTTTCGTCTTGAGCTGTCAAATTCAAGGCTTCAGACACTTTTATAAATGTTCTAACTGTAAGCCATTGCCAAGTTTTATCTTTATCCAACTTCTCAATCTTTTGTAGAAATTAATTATGCAATGGCATTCTGCTTATTTTTATTACATCATTTCAACACTCCCATGTTTTGTTTTCTGTACATTCAATAAGTTTTCTGTACATTCAAAGAGCCTTGGTAGTACAGTGGTCTAAAGCACCCTGTTATTAACACCAGCTGCCTGCAATTATTGCAGGTTCGAATCTCACCAGGCTCAAGGTTGACTCAGCCTTCCATCCTTTCTAAGGTAGGTAAATTGAGGACCCAGTTTGTGGGGGCAATAAGCTGACTTTGTATAAATATACAAAAGTATGAAGGCTATTGCTTAATGCATTGCTTAGCGCATTGTAAGCCGCCCTGAGTCTCCGGAGAAGGGCGGCATATAAATCAAATTTAAAAAAAAAAAAGTTCCAATTTTTAATTCGCATCAATGCTTGTTCCTGGCTGTCTTTTACATAATCAGTCAATAAATGCTTTTTCTTCTATGACAATTAGTTTGACTTGAAATAAACCTCCGCCTCTATTTTTGTGAAGAAGATATATAATCTATAAGGATGTAATTTATAGTGAATATTCATTAGTTTTCTTGTTATTTGGTCCAAACTGTCCATTTCAGTTGGTGTCCAGTTAATTACTCAGACAGTGTTATCACATCACAGCTATGCCCCAGGTATTGATGGTGTGACCATTCAATTTTGTCTTTAGCAGTTTTCTCAATCTTTGCATGCATCCTTTACTATTCACATTTTTAACTTGCCCATGCTTGATATTATTCAGCTATAAAATGCCCAGTTACTGGTAGGTTTCATCCTGTTCCTTCTTAATGGTTTGGTCATTTGTCATTTCAGTTCTATTTCTGTTTATGACTTTACCCCAATTTATTATTCCTGTAGTAGATTTATCTAAACCAATTTCCATTTCTACATCTGTGTTAAAAATACTGTACTGTATTTATTAATGACTGGATTTCAATTTCTGGTTTTTCACTAAGCTTCAGATCATCCTTTTGCCTTTTTAGCTAACATCAGCTTCTCTAAACTGATTCTCTTTTCATCATCAGTAATACTGAATCTTACTGAAACTCTGAATTATATCTGATTATAATTTTTAAAACTTGGCATGATTAAAAATAAAAACTCCTACCCAAAGTTTTAATTTAAACTAACACTTATGGGTCGATGTGAAAGAGACACGGTGGATAATTCCTGTTTCCTATTCAACTAAAAACATATATATATATATATATACATATATACATATTTTTAAAAAAAATATTGTGAATGAAATGTGAAAACCTGCTTTTTATTTACAGATTTTGAGGAGTATGAAGAAACAAATTTCAGATTTGGAGATCTCATTTCAGAGAAACAAGCCTTGAAAGTATTCGTCAAATTCTTCCTCCCTATAAAATAAAGGAAATACATAACATGAGTTATTGAATCAGAACAAGACTATATTGTTTTATACGTGCAGGGAATGCTTTACAGCAAAGTTTCCACAATTTACAGATATACCATCAAGGGTGTGCTGACTGTATTTATCTGACTAGGCAACTCAAGCTTTAGGTCAAAATGTATTCACTGCAAACTATCCTTTTTACTTCTAGTAAGGTAAGGGTAGTAAGTAAGTAAGTAAGTAAGTAAGTAAGTAAGTAAGTATATCCATGAGCAAAAGCAATCCCTGCTCTGGAGATTAAATAGCAAGGAAGAAGTTTTTGTTCTTTTGAGTTTTCTAGAATTGTGGAGAACGAAATAAAGGAATCCTAGCACAGATCAAACTGAGAATAAAAAACTAACCCATCCAATCTTCCAGATACAATGAATAATACATAATTGTAATATTACATAATTATAATAATACATAATCTACATAAAAGTGGCTATAAGGCACGGTTTTATTTTGTACATTCTCAAGCTAAGTGCCTATCTTCCTTCAAAGTAGTTTTTCTCTGAAATGTAATCATCTTAAACAGGCTTACTAATTTTTTTTTAAAAAATTATTGCTTTTAAAATAATGACCGAAAAACAGCAAAAAATCACAAAGATAAAAATATGTGTGTTATCAAAGTAAAGAAAACGCATAGTGTTTTTTAGGTGAAAGAATGCAACAAGAGAAAAGGGTATAATAGATCAGTTTAGCTATAAATAGTTAAAATTCTATATATAATTATCTAAAGCAATTATTCAAGCACATATGTATTTTTCTCATATTTTTACTTGTGAGAGAGAGAGAGAGAGGGAGGGAGAGAGGCAGGCAGGCAGGCAGGCAGGCAGACACATACACACACTGTATAAATACAGTACCTACATGTTGGTACTATATGTCTGTGTGTGTGTATAAAAATAAAAAACAATGCTTTTGCTTCTTAATTAAAATTTCTGTTTAGATAAACTTTTAAGGAAGGTCACAGGACAGACCTTGTTTTTTCTTCTGCATCCTGTGGTGGACCCCTCCAGAAATCTGCCTCGGAGGGACCATCTTCCTGATCATCCCCATCTGAGTCTGTTAAACAAGATAGCAATTGGAATGTGTGGAAGTAGGAATACAGATGAGAAGCCAAACTTCAAACAGCCATGTTTATTGCAGACAATGACTCAGTAAAACCAACATGCAATTTCCGGCTGATAGCCCCTTTTAAAGGAAAACTATCAGCCTTTAACCAATAACATTAAAATATGTCCCACACCTGTGTGGCAGAAGAAAAGTCTCTGCTCATGCCTGCACGGACATAACAACGTTTAAAATAAAAGGATTTTAAGAGCATTTTCACGTTTTGAGCTAGACTTCATTAACATATTTTTTTTTAAAAGCAGAAAAATAAAACGGGGAATAATTCATACATAATTTAGTTAAGCAGATATTCCTGATCACTATCCATTGGAGTTAGCGATGACAAATCGGGGATATAAAAAACATGTTCATAGATACACCCCCCTTTTTTTGTCCTATATTAAGAAGGGTTTTGTGTAGTGGTAAAAGGTTATAAAAGCAGACCATGAGTCCCTCATTTAGCACAAAGCCAGCTGGGCCAGTTACATCCTCTCAACCTCAGGAAGGAGGTAATGGTAAACCACTTCTGTAAATGTTGCCAAGAAAACTGCAGGGACACACCATATAGGCACTAGGCACTGTATATAGCATCCACGTACATACCCACAGTTTAATATTGTAGTGTTGTGGCTTTACCACATTTTGAATGATATCTCTCATACTTCTTTTGACCAAACTAGCCCTTTATAATAAAGGTAAGTCTTCAGGTAAGATTTTCTGGACACAACTGATTTCATTCAAACTAATACAAGTTTAAATATATATTTGTGTCCTCATCTCCAAATAATGTGTAACTTTAATATATATCAGCCTTTTATTTACTTAACAGGTCCGCATTTCAGGTAACCATCTGCTTTAGAAAGTCATTTTCATTTCAGGTGTTTCTTATATAGCAAAAGGAAGCTGTATTTTAAGGTATTCAAGCTGAAACCTTGATAAATTTCTTTGGATCTCAGAAATCAGTCTGCCTCCTAATTACATTCTATAGCAGTGATCGTTAACCTTTTTGGCACCGAGTGCCAAAACTGGAGCACGCACACATGCACCGGAGCGCTGGAACCCGGAAGAGAGTAGCTGCGCATGCGCATAGCGGCCAGCTACTCTTCCGGGTTTTGTCATGCGCATGAGCACCAGCCAGATGGTCTGTTGCGCATATGCACCGGCCAGCTGCTCTCTTCTGGGTTCTGGCACGCACATGCACACCGGCCAGCTGGTCTTCGCACAAAGACCAGCTGGTGTGACGGAACCCGGAAGAGAAGCTGGCAACAATGTGCATGCCCACAGAGAAGGCTCTAAGTGCCACCTCTGGCACACGTGCCATAGGTTCACCATCACGGTTCTATAGCAATATATTTCTTCCTTCTATGATGTTTTTCTCCAGATCATTAGCCCCTTTTTTTCCTGCTTCGCATATTTAGATGATTCTACAAGTTGCTTTACTGAACAGAAATGATTTCCTACAATTTTTTTACTACTAACCTTCATCAGTTTTGTTCGATTCTTCCAATGATGCTGGACCTAAAAAACAAATCATTTCAAAAATAATTACTTTACATTTGCGTTCCATCAAGTGTACCTCAATTGTTGATAACAATAGAACCCAGAGTTTCTATAAATCATTGCAGTCATAAGTTGAGGTACCGCATGAGCGGATTCGATTTTACAACTGTTTCTATTATGGTCAAAAAGCAAATCATCATGGTTGTTAAGTGAATATGCAGTTGTTAAGCAAATCCAGCATATCCAATGGGAGTTTTTTACTTGTAAATGTGAGCTGGTTTCCAAGTGCTTGAAACACGATCACGTAACGGGGGGAGTGGGAAGGCAGCAGTCATAACTCTGAGGATGGGTCGTAAGTAGCTCTTTTGAAGTTCATCATAACTCTGAATGATCATTAAGCAACCAGTTGTAAGTCAAGGACTACCTCTATTGCCTTATATCTAATTTTAAATTGTGACCTCAGAGTCAGATATCCGTATTTTATAAAATGTAAAATGCACCTGTTATTTAGTTAATTGTGAGCCTAAAAGTAATCTTAAATATTGAAATTTCTTTTTACCTTCATGGATCTTTTTTTTCTTTGCCTTGTGCCTATGTGGTGAAGATGATCTTGACTTTTTACCCTTTAAAATTTCTGAGCTTTGTTCTTTGTTGTTTTGCTTCTTTCCTGGTTTGACCTCCCTTTTCCTTTATAAGAAGAAATAAATAACATGTCTGTCCAGCTTAAAAAATATATTACAATGGGTTATATAATAGTTTTAATACATATTTGCATATAATAAATCAACCTTCTCTAGATGATAATTTAAATATGAATTTTTTAAACTACCCAAATTTTGTTTCTAGCCTGCACAAAATTAGAATAAGGAATATACACTTTTTTCTGCTTGTATTACAGATAAATATGACCCAATCTTTCTGCTTTCAAAAAGTATCTGATTTCAATTGAACTGATATGTGCCACGTTGATTCTAAAGCAGAATTTACTGAATTTTAACCTCATGTCTGGGAATGCTAGCACTTAGTCTTTTGGGTAGGAAACAGGACCCTGGTATCTATCAATCTGATACCATGTTGAAAAAAAAAGACTACTTACTAACCACAAAGATTATTGTCCTTATACAATTAGAGATTATACACATACAGACAAGCTTGTGCACTTGTGTTATTTCTATTTCATGAGCAGGCAACGGCTACCTACACACAGTTTCTCTGACAAATTGGTATTAAAGATACTAATTTGCTTCTTAAAACATGGATGGATGAATGAATTGTAATGGTGTTACTGATCAAGTAATAAGGCAATAGAAATAAAGGCTCTGCTTATCTTTCAGGTAAATTCTCTACTAGTTTTCCATAAATTATGCAGCAATAATAGATAGGTTGGCAAAACGAAACAGGATGTGGTGGAAAATGGGCTACAGTCAGAGGAGGAAGGAGCTCAGAGGGCCAAGAGACACTGGGGATGTCTGGAAGGCAGGAAGAGAATGGAGGACTCCCCCAGCAGTTCATAGGGTGTATCTAGTCGTTATGCACCTAAGCTCTTTAGTCTGGCATGATTTCTGTAGACAAGCAACAATAAAGAAACTATTCTGAAGTAACTCTTCATGTTGTTCTTGGTTCCTTTAGACTCGACAAAGGCTTAGCTAATATGGCATTTTTCAGCGGCCTTTGATACTATCGACCATGGTATCTTGCTGCAATGCCTCGAGGGGTTAGGAGTGGGTGGTACTGTTTTACAGTGGTTCACCTCCTACCTCTTGGGTCATACGCAAGCGGTGTTGGCGGGAAGGCAGAGGTCGGCCTTGAGGCCTCTCACTTGTGGGGTGCCTCAGAGGTCAGTCCTCTTGCCTCTTCTGTTCAACATTTACATGAAGCCACTAGGAGAGATCATCCGTTGTTTTGGGGTGGGGTATCACCAGTACGCTGATGATACCCAACTTTTTATATCCACCCCAAACCAGCCCAGTGTTGCCCTCAATGTGATGGCCCGGTGCCTGGAAGCGGTACGGGTCTGGATGGGGAGGAACAGACTTCGGCTCAACCCGACCAAGACCGAGTGGCTGTGGATACTGGCACTGCGGACCAAACGAGAGGTTCCATCTCTGACTATAAGGGGTGAGGTGTTGCCCCCTGTAGACAGGGCGTGCAACTTGGGTGTCCTCCTGGATTCACGGCTGGGTTTGGAGGAGCATATAACAGTCGTGACCAGGGGGGCGTTTGCCCAGGTTCACCTGGTGCGCCAGTTGCGCCCATATTTGGACCGTGATGCCCTATGCACAGTCACTCATGCATTAGTCACCTCCTGGATTGACTACTGCAATGCTCTCCACCTGGGGCTGCCCTTGAAGACCACTCGGAGGCTTCAACTAGTGCAGAATGTGGCCGCGCGGGTTGTAATGGGAGGATCCCGATACTCCCATGTTACACCTCTCCTGCGCGACTTGCATTGGCTACTGGTTGCCCTCCGGGTGAGATTCAAGGTGCTGGTGTTAACCTATAAAGCCCTTCATGGCTTAGGCCCAAGATATCTGTCAGACCACCTGCAACCAGCATCGACTTCCCATCGCCTGGTGCATTCCCACAGAGAGGGCCTACTCAGGATGCCGTCGGCTAGACAATGTCGGCTGGTGACCCCCAGGAGTAGAGCCTTCTCTGTGGCCGCGCCCACCCTTTGGAATCAACTTCCCGTGGGTCTTCAGTTGGCCCCCGACCTTCGTACTTCCACTGGGAGCTTAAGACCTGGCTGTTTAAACGCCCTAGCCAGGACTGATGGTCTTTTACTGTTTTAAATTGGTTTTTAGTCTGTTTTAGTCTGTTTTAATTTGATTTTATTGGGATTGTTTCATTTGATGTGAGCTGCCCCGAGTCCTTTGGAGAGAGGGTGGCATATAAATCCAATAATAATAATGTTACTTAGCCTAGTAACGAAACGTTCGGAAACCAACCCACAAGCTTCACCCTCACAGTTGTAAAATAATAATAATAATAATAATAATAATAATAATAATAATAATAAACATTTATTAACATTTCATTACCAGGCTAAGTAACATCTTCAGCGGAGTTTAGGGGATGCCACTGATCTGCTGGTTATAAGGGCTTCAGGTGTGGTGTGTCAAGTGAGGGTCTTGTGATGGGTCTTGTGATGAGTCAGGTATGAGTCATCAGTAAGAGTCTTGTGATGGATCTTGTGATAGGGAGGTTACAACAGGTCAAGGACATTGGGAGGTGAACTGCTGGTGGGGGGGAAAGTTGCGTGAGTTGGTTGAGGGTCGATGCTGTCTCTGGTTGGCTGGGAACTTGATTTGGATTCTGAGGGTTGTAGGTCAATGTGTCTGTTGATGGAATCGCTTGTGGAGTGCCAGGCTTTGATGAACTCATGAGTGTGGCGGGTGGTTTTACAACTATGTTAAAGTACACTCCTTTTACTCATACTAGCTAGGATTATTAAAGTGGTAATCAAACATATTTGGAAATAAAATTTAAATAGTAAATGGTAACAGTAATAATAACAAAGGGCCAGGCGGCTAGGAACTGTTCATATACTATGCCGATACATTACGTCATCCTAGGTTCTTGTAAAGGACTAAATGCACATGAAGGCCAAGATCGGCTAAAAATTCAATAGGTGTGATTTCACATTGTTATATATATTAAAATAATATCAAGATCTAAAAACCAAAGGTTAAAGATTATGGCATAAATCAGCAGTGGTGGTCCCAATAGTTATTGACACACTGGGTGTCCTACCAAAAAGCTTGGATGGCAATTAGAAAATCTGGCATTGACAGAATTTCTGTTTGTCAATTACAAAAGGTTATGCTGTTTTTATATACTGCACTGATATAGTACAACATGCACAATGCATATTAAGGCCAACACTAGCTAAAGAACTGGCAGCTGTGATTTCACATTTTTGTGTACAAAATAATAAGTAATAGATGCCTTGGGTGCAATCCCAAAACATCAGGAGAATCATTTGTAAACATCGGCACTGATGAAATTGCTATTAGTCAATTGCAATAGGCAGCTTTACTTGAAACCTGAAACAATTCCTTTAATACCATCAAACAACAACATCCCCTTATCCCAGGTCCTTGGGAAGCACTTGATAGATAGATCAAAATGCCAAATCTAGTCTAAACATCTGGCTGACTGTGTGACAAACCATAATAATATTCATTGAAAGGTGCATTACCTGTGATGAAAATTTAATTTGAAAGAGCATTCTGGACAGAGTCCTTTAAAAAAAAGAATAACGTATTTTATTTATATGCACACACAGAGACACACACATAGATTGGAAACCGCCTACAAATAGGAGGGATACCAATAACTATCATTAAATGCATACTAATTAAAAATTAATATCATTTTGAGAGCCTATTTAGTATACTAATAATAGTTAACAGCAGTTAACCGAGTTTTAGTCCTGCCTTGGACACAAAGCCAGTTGAGTGACATTGGGCCAGTCTCTCTCATTCAGCCCTAGGAAGCAGAGAAGGGCAAACCACTTCCACTAAGCTGGTCAAGAAATCTGCACTGGCTTGTCCAGGGTGTTGTCAGGAGTCAACATTGACTTATTGGAGCACGGTGGCTCACTAGGCTAGGATGCTGGGCTGATGATCAACAGGCTTGTGTTCAAGACCCATTACTGCCTGATGGTTGAGGTAAGCTCCCTCACATGCTCCAGCTCCTGTTGACCCAGCCATTTGAAAGTGGGCAACTGCAAGTAGAGGGCAACTGCAACTAGATAGATGGATACCGCTTTGGTGGGCATTTAATGGGGCCATCAAAGGAGTCCAACTGCGTCCCTGGGCAATGGTGATGTCATTCAATCCTTCCAATCCAGAAGCACTTTGGTGCTCTCGATATGAATGTAGTAGTAACCCTGACTTGAAGGCACACATACACATATATAAATGTTATTTTTATACTTTGGGATTGCCATATGTAAAATTTCACTTTGCATTTCTATGGGCTAACTAAATAACTCAAATTGAAATAAATCAATAAATTGAATTAAACAATGCAAATCTTTATAGAAGAAAAAAAATATTCCCTAATGCTAATTTATAACATGGAATCAAGATTCTTAGGTCATCTTTGGTCAAAATGGTTGTATATCTGCTTGGACTGTATGACGGCTGAAAGTCAGCTGGCTAAATAACCTTCCTGATGTCCTTCATTCTCCTACAGATCAGGAAAAAGTAGCAGTTTTAACCACATGGGGGGTGCAACTGATGCACCAGAAATTAACTGTCAATCTATCATAGATTATAAATGGACCTAACTGTACTTTCTTTTGGATATGTTGTCGTTAAATTTTCCTTCACCTACATTTTTAAAATTCCTAATGTTATTTTTCTACACATTTAAGATCCATTGAAAAGGAGATAAATATTGACTACATGACAGACTTACTTAATTTAACAAGTGCGTTTTTCTTTTGCCCATGTTCAACATAACCAAAATTCACCTCCCAGCTCTTTAAGCCTTCTTTTTCATCACAATGTTTGCTTCCACAAGAAAATTGCCCTGGAGAGAAATTGATCAGAACATTAAATTACCAAGATCGTAAGAATTTGTACATGATACAATATTTACAAGTAAATAACTTGCTCAGATTTTAAGGGTATTATATTTAAGGATATTATTTAAGGATATTGTATTTATTAAATGCTACAAAGCATTAATAACGGAGAAAAAACTAATATTGATACACTCATATGCATACACTTTAGTCTGATCTCTTTGGTATTTTGCACAAATGGGGAAAGAAAAAAGAATTAGAAATAAAAGGCATTATATTATTTACAGTTAGTTATAAAAAATGGGGATGAGCCTGTTTCACAGGTGTTTCTGGATAGCTTCCGGCACTATAAATAAGAATACACTGTCAATTCATTTAACTTTTTCACCTTAACACATTTTTATCTGTTGTTCTAAGGTTGTTGGAATTTCTGTGAGATGGGATATTTTATACAAAACAAGTCTTGTCTGGAAGCACTCTTAAATTTTCCATAATTATTTGGTTAGAGAAACATAATTGCCATGAATACGATGTAGCTTACAATGTAGTTTATCAGAAATTAGCATATTGAAACATACACAAAATAATAACTTAGCATTCTATCATGACTATGATCCAGATCAGTGCTTCTCAATCAGCTGGATGTGGTAATAGAGAAATAATCTAAGTCATGGGTATCCAACCTTGGTTTAAGACCGGTGGACTTCAACTCCCAGAATTCTAGTAGTTGAAGTCCACCGGTCTTAAAGTTGCCAAGGTTGGACACCCCTTGATCTAAGTAAAGATGTGTGATTAAAAACATGGCCCAAGATCTTTTAGGTGCTCAGTCTGAAATGGACCCTCATCTACTGTGGCTTGAGGTGAAAAAACTTTCTGGTTCTGATGTTCATTCAAATGCCTTCCAAAAAGTCCTTGCAAACAGACAAGAAACATGGAAAGCTGGGCCTTGTCATTTACTTTACTGTTGTGTCTCAATCTTCCTGCAAAGCAGCGAACAACAACAGCAACAAGAACTTCAAAAGAAACAGCTTTTCTTTCCAAATCACCACTACTCCTGTCTGCTTTCAATCATTTCTGCCTGTAACAGTTGAATTCGCATTGTCCTTGTATTTTAGGGAACATTCCCTACCCCACAGTTTCTCTAGCTGCCTTTGGAGCGTCTTGAAGTAAGAGCTGTGGTGGCGCAGTGGTTAGAATGCAGTACTGCAGGCTACTTCTGCTGACTGCTGGCTGCCTGTAATTTGGCAGTTCGAACCTCACTAGGCTCAAGGTTGACTCAGCCTTCCATTGTTCCGAGGTCAGTAAAATGAGGACTCAGATTGTTGGGGGAAAGATGCTGACTCTGTAAACCACTTAGAGAGGGCTGTAAAGCATTATGAAGTGGTACATAAGTCTAAGTGCTATTGCCCCTTATTACAAAACAGCAAAGGTCTTGTAAAGCACAGGTCCCTTCTTAGACTTGCTTTCTGCTTTGACATTTAATTAACCAAGGGGATACTTTAGTTCGTATTTTAAAGCCACAATAGTAAAAATTGGACTAAACGTTCCTATATTCATTACATTTACATCAAATGATAGATGTAATCATCTTGGAAAGGGCTATTTAGATCATCAGGTCCAATACAAGAAATAAAGTTATAATAATTGAATTAGCTATATGTTTCTCAGAAAAACACATCTCAGTATCCTTATTTCTATCTGTGTGAAATTCAGGTTCCCTGACCGAACGATTGATGATGAATAACATGTAACAGGTGGAGAAACACTGATCTAGATGAATCCTGAGGGATTTTTTTTTTCTTCAACTTTTCTTCCTGCTGTATTTTGACCTATCTTCAAAAATGACTCCAAGCGTTTCCCCAAAAGCAGATTGCCGTGATGTGTAAGTTTTGCTGCACTAATAAAATGAGTGTAAAATGGGACAGCATAGTTCAATCAAGCCCTGCTATGTATTACTTTTCATACTGGATTTCTTAGACGTTATTCTGCATTTAAATGCTACATAAAGTACAAGCGATATGCGGCCTCTTGGAGGGATTCATCTGGATGCCTTCAGAGTGATGCCAATTTGTATTAAGAGACACACCACCAAGCCTTTTCTTTTTTTTTTGAAAGATTAACCTCAGACTGTCCGGTTTAGCTGAATTGACAATATCCTCAGATACTTCCAATCTGCAGTATAAAACCAATTGTAATCCTAAACCAGGGGTGAAATGCTCCTGGTTCGCACTCGATCGCCTGATCCGGTAGCAATGGAGGCGGGTGGTTCAGAGAACCGGTAGCAAAAATCCCTGCCCCCCCCTCCCAAGCCCAGCTGTGCTGCACAATCATCAGAGGCTTTTTTTTTACTTTTAAAGACATTTTTTCTACAACCTCTTCGGCTGAAAAAATGCTTTTAAAAGTTAAAAAAAAAGCCTCTGATGATCGCGCGGCTCAGCTTGGATCGTCAGAGGCATTTAAAAGAAAAAAACCCTTTTTTTCTTTTAAATGCCTCTGATGATCCAAGCTGAGTTGCCTGATTGTCAGAGGCATTTAAAAGAAAAAAGTCTCCGCCGATCAGGCAACTCAGCTGGGATCATCAGAGCCTTTTGAAAGCATTTTTTTACAACCTCTTCGCCGAAGAGGTTGTAGAAAAAATGATTTTAAAAGTAAAAAAAAAAATTGGCCATGCCCACCCGGTCATATTACACACACACCCCCAAGCCATGCCCACAGAACCAGTAGTAACAAATTTTAGATTTCACCACTGTCTTAAACCTTACACCAAATGGTACAGAACTAAATCATTTCCCCCCCACCACCACCACCACCAAACAACATTAACTTCTTGTTAAAAAGAACAAAAAATTGAATCAAAGTCCTGGGTTTTGAATTTCTACCCACAACAATAACTACAAAGGAATAATTTATTTTAAGAACAAACAGCAAATGAGTTGTATTATTAACAGATAGCAACCCATACTAATGTGAAAAGCTATAAGATACATACAAAGTAGAACCGCCACATATATTTATTGGCAAACACTGAAGAAAGAAACCTGAACCAAATGATTTTTAGAAAAATACCGTCTTCCTAACTCTAGCAATGGCTTCAGCTGCAGCTCTAGAAGCAACTTTGGGGAAATTCAGCAGAGAGGATTTACTTATGGGATTATATAAGTACTTATGGTTACATTTTTGAGGTGGGAATGTATGAAGGAATTTTGATCAGCTTAGCTAATATCCCAAAACTGATTAACTTTCACCTATAATTATGCAACATAACATGGGAGTATCGCATTAGCACAATAACCAATAATCCACAACTAGACATGTAAATGACTTTCAGGATTTGGCAATTATAAAAATATTTGGTCTTTGTGTCTTATTTTTATTTCCTCTCTGGCTGCTCAGAATACATGAACATTGCTTGTTGTTTTAAACAAGCCAGGATTAGTTGCTGCAGAAATAAATTCAGTATGCATTAATGTATTGTGATGTGTGATTGTGATAATACTGTTGTAAATTGGACAGTGTGCATTCATATAAAGAATGGTCGCTGGAATTAGATATGTCTAGTTTAATGAAAAGAAGGACTAGGGATAACATGACAGCAGTGTTCCAATATCTCAGGGGTTGCCACAAAGAAGAGGGGGGTCAACCTATTATCCAAAGCTCCTGAAGCAATGGATGGAAACTAATCAAAAAGACAACCAACCTAGAACTAAGGAGAAATTTCTTGACAGTTAGAACAATTAATCAGTGGAATAACTGCCTCCAGAAGTTGTGAATGCTCTAACACGGGAAGTTTTTAAGAAGGGATTGGACAATCATTTGTCTGAAATGGTATAGGCCGGTGATGGCGAACCTGTGGCACAGGTGCCACAGGTGCCACAGGTGGCACACGGAGCCATATCTGTGGGCACGCGAGCGTTGCCCTACCTCAGTTCAGCACACATATGCGCGCTGGCCAGCTGATTTTCAGGCGTTCTTGGCCCACTGGAAGTCAGGAAACGGGCTGTTTCTGGGCTTCCGGAGGGCTTCCGGGGGAGTGGGGAAGGCTGTTTTCGCCCTCCCCAGGCTCCTAGAAAGGCTCTGGATCCTGGGGAGGACAAAAAAATGGGCCTACTGGGCCCACTGTGCCATCATGTGCCAAAAGTGGGGGGAGAGTGGGGGGGGTCACACGCTCATGCGTGGGGGGATGGGGCGCATTGAATTATGGGTGTGGGCACACATGCGCATAATCCCCCCCACTACCCCCGCTTTTGGCACGTGATGGCAAAAAGGTTAGCCATCACTGGTATAGGCCATAGAGCTCCCTACCTGAGTAGGGGGTTGGACTAGAAGACCTCCAAGGTCTTCATTCTCCAACTCTGTCATTCTTTATTCTGTTAAAAAGTGAAGTACATTGGTTTAAAGTTTAAACCAGAGACACTGAGATACAGGTTACTGCTCAATTGTGAAATCCATTAAATGACCTTAAAGCCAACACTACTGTACAAAAAAGTGTAACACAATCCCCCCATGTACCGCTTTTTTCAGTAGCATACATTACAGGTAGTCCTTGACTTACCACAGTTTGCTTAGTGACCGTTCAAAGTAAAAACAGCACTAAAAAAAAGTGGCTTATGACCATTTTTCACACTTGTGACTGTTGCAGCATCCCCATGGTCATGTGATCAAAATTCAGATGCTTGGCAACTGACTCATATTTACGATGGTTGCACTATCCTGGGGTCATGTGATCACCTTTTGCAACGTTCTGACAAGCAAAGTCAATAGGGAAGCCAGATTCCTTTAACAACTGAGTTATTAAATTAACAACTGCAGTGATTCACTTAACAATTGTGTCAAGAAAGGTTGTAAAATGGGGCAAAACTCACTTAACAAATGTCTCACTTCACAACAGAAATTTCAAGTTGAGGACTACCTGTATATTTTAGCTTCTTTTAATTGGCAAAACTAAATTACATATCACTATGTAGTCAAAACTGTGCATTTAGCCCATGAGAAAATAATTTGAAGTGGCAAAGATACACACATTTCCTAACGATATAACATCTACTTGGAAAACAAACAAAACACCTGACATTTAGCATTACTTAATAATGGAAAAGTTCCATTGCTGGTTTCCACCTGTTATTAAAGTGAGAATCTTATCAAAACAAAGACTATTTAGCTTAATGGATTCATATTTCAATTGTGTAAATTTGATTTTCTAACAAGACTGGATAAGTTATATTATTTATAAGTTACACTTGTTATCATTTAGACCACTCGATAACTAGAGTTCTTGCAGACATCATAGGGTTAGATTTTAGAAGTTATAAATAGCTAGTAAAATTATGTAACAGCAAAATAATTACATCTGAAATGAAAAATAACAGGGTTGCTTAATGTAAATGATGGCAAATAGTTCAAATCGTAATAGAGGCATATCATATTGTAATGATATTAATACAACCATTTATATTACAGGCAGCCCTCAACTTAAGTCCACAATTAAGCCCAAAATTTTCATTGCTAAGCAAGGCAGTTGTTAAGTGAGTTTTGTCCCATTTAACAGCCTTTCTTGCAGGGGTGAAGTGTAAAATGTGTTACTACCGGTTCTGTGGGTGTGGCTTGGGGGGGGGTGTAATGTGACTGGGTGGGCGTGACCAACTTTTTTTTTTAACTTTTCAAAGCATTTTTTCTAATGCTTTGAAAAGCCTCTGTGGATCAGGCAACTCAGCTGGGATCGTCAGAGAAGCTTTTTAAAAAATACCTCTCTGCCGATCAGGCAACTCAGCTGGACTACCATCTCTTCGGCCAAGAGATTGCAGAAAAAAATGCTTTGAAAAGCCTCTAATGATCCCAGCTGAGATGCGCGATTATCAGAGGCTTTTTTTTTACTTTTAAAAGCATTTTTTCGTCGGAAGAGGTTGTAGAAAAAATGCTTTTAAAAGTAAAAAAAAAAAAAGCTTCTGATGATCGTGCGGCTCAGCTGGGCATGGGGGCGGGGAGGAGCGCAGGGATTTTTGCTACCAGCTCTCCAAACCACCAACCGCCATTGCTACCAGATCAGGCAATCCGGTCCGAACTGGGAGCATTTCACCCCTGCTTTCTTGTCACAGTTGTTAAGTGAATCACTACTAACTTGTTAAGTCAGTAATACGAATCTGCCTTCCCATTGACTCTGCTCACCAGAAGATCTCAAAAGGTGATCATATGATCCTGGGACACTGGAACTGTCATAAATGCTAATTGCCAAGTACCCAAATTTTGATCACATGACCACAGGGATGCTGCAACAGTCGTTAAGTGTGAAAATGTCATAAGTCACTTTTTTCAGTGCTGTTGTAATGTCAAATGATCACTTAACGAATGGTGGTAAACTAGAGGTCTTTATACACACGCACACACACACATACACACACAGAGGGTGGGGATGTATATATACCCTAATAGATACACACACACAAAGAAACTCCAATAATACATTCAAGAAAACCTACAACTGCATCTCACAACAATCTTGCATGCTTATGCCTCTTAGTGGTAAACTATATTATTGCTCTATAACAATGATGTTTGATGACTATAGCAATCTTAGCAAGCCTGAGGTCATTAAAATAACAATTTACAAAACAGTAAGAATCAATTATTATATGACTAAATTATGGTATATTAGAAGGCTACTGTACAATTAACAACAATAAGCTTTGGGGCCTGAAATCAACGCTATAATTGGTAAACTAGAAATAGGTTTTTGAAAGTCTGCAAAGATGCTAGATCAACACCTGATGTTAGGAAGGGCCAACAAACATAACATGGAACCCATTTTTACCTGCAGTTCTTCAGCCTTCAAAGCATCAGATTTTGGGAGCCTGAAGAGGCTGCAGTGATAGGTGAGAAAAACCCATTCCATAACAGAATTCTGCTCATCTAAGTTAGACTCCAAGGCTCAATAAGGAACAAGAAGAAAACTTGCCTTTTCCTGAGACAACTTCTTGCTCGTGTCTCCATCTAAATCCAAACTGTTGGAAAGATTTTACAAATACACAGTTAGCATTTTGCTTTTACAAATTCAGCAAGCACACGGAAATTGATTCACTGAAGGAAAAAATAGCCTTTATATCCATGATGGCGAACCTATGGCACGCATGCCCGAAGAGCGTGGCGTTGTTCATTCCTCTTCCGGGTATCTGGAGCACATGACGATCAACTAGCCTTTGTGCGTGCAACAGTGCCAGAAACCGGAAGAGCTGGTCTTCCATTTTCCAGTGTGAGCATGCATGCCGGCTAGCTGATCGGCTCATGCGCATGCACTGCACTAACTGGAAGACTTGCCGGCTGGCACACATGTGCGCGCCAGAAACCAGAAGTACATTTTCCAGTGCGCGCATGCACCCTGGTCAACTCCTCTTCCTGCTTGCAGCCCAGACGAGCACGTGCACGAAGTGCTCCCTTTTCAGCACTTGGTGCCACCCGCGCACACACTCCCTTTTCGGCACTCAGTTCTGAAAAGGTTCGCCACCGCTCTATATCTAGAAGACTATTTTTTTTATTAGAGTAAGCAATTCAACAGCAATGATCAATTATGAAAGTGAATGTCGCGTGATTCCACAGGTTGATTTAGGAATGAGGTGCGTGAAATAAAAAATGAATATAATACAGTTGTGCTTTATAGTAGGCTTTTAAAAAGTTATTTATGTCTTTTATTAGGCTTTTTTTTTTATCAGCTGAATTTTGGATGGTCAATATAAAGCATCAGTATGAAGAGATCAGGTGGCTGTGCGAGTTCTATGACAGCCAGCATTTCAAGGATCGGTCGTAAGTACTACTTGTTCAGTGCCATTGTAATTTTGAATGGTCACTGAATGAGCACCATCAGCTGAGGACTACCTGTATATCGACTTAGATTCAACAGGCTGGCCGTTCAGCTATATTTCCTTTTAATCATCCATCACACTGGAATGGTTTTCCGAAAACAATCAACTGCTAAGAAGCATTGTAACCATTTAAATTCATAGCCAGGGCTATATCTGTTTTCATCTGTGCCAAAGGCTAATTTTAAGTCTCGATATATTGATTTTAAGAGGATGAAAGAGAGGAATGCAGTCATGTCATTCTCTTCTCTGGTTTTGTACTTAAGAAATGTGCTGGATCAAACTAATGCTATATTTCAATGCCTCTTGTCCATTATTTGCTAATCTCTCTGAATCTTAACTGCTGCAGACCATCTGTGAACGAGAACTATGGCATTGTGACTTTTCTTAAGGACAACCGCAAGGAATCTGTGGAACCACTTTTGGAAACAGAATTTTCTGCTACATGGTTGGCTCCATAGATGTTGATCCAAAGAAAGCATGAGTTTGCCAATTGCAAGCATAGTACCTACTCATTATCATAGTAGCTGCCTCAAACATTTGCTATGGTTCTGCAACAGCCATTGGAAACAAATAGATCAACATTGCTTTGTTACCTAAACAAAATCTCTAAAAGCAAGGTATAAGTTAAGTGTCCTCAAATATATGACTCTCACGCACTGGCCTTAAGCAATAATGCTTTTGTACAACAACCCTCTATATTGTCCCATTCCCTGAAACAATTTGCTAAAGAACTAAAACTATCTTCAAAACCTTTGGCCAGAACTTAAAAATTACCTTGTTCTCTTTGTAGTTTCTCAGATCTGCTATACAGTATTCTTTGAATAATTTATCATAGTATTTCTTGCTCAGCCTCTTCTCCCTGAAAGATAGAATGATTGATTGAACAGAAGAAAAAATACAAACAGACAAAAAGAGGTATTCCGCTTTTAACACTGGATAGGAAGAAACGCCAACAAGCTTATTTTGCCAGTAAGTATTAGTTGCAACAGAAAATTTTAAAAATGGTTGGCATTTATTGTTCAAGTAGCTTGCTATTACTTTACTTTTATCATGAGCATGCTTTGCTACAGAGCGTTTTATTTCACACTTCCTAAATGTCTGATGCTATCTATTGGGGAAAACAAAAAGCAGTATAGTTTAGTGCAGTGTTCTCCAATCTTTCTGGCTTTGCAGATTAGTGTGGGGGGGAAGGGGGAGGAGAAGGGATGGTTCCGCTAAGCGGCGGTTGAGTGCATGCGCGTAGCTCCATTTGTGCAAGCAGTGGGCACATGGAGCTTCGTGCATGCTCACCCGCCACTTCCACAGCACAGTATTGAACAGGCCGTGGACTGGTAATGGGCCATGGCCCAAGGACTGGGGAGCCATGGTGTAGTGGTTAAAGTATTATTAGGCTAGTCACTGGGAGTCTCAGTTTCAGTCTTTCCTGCCTTAGGGATGAAGACAGCTGGGTGACCTTGGGGCCAGCCACTTTCTCTGTCCTAAGAAGCAGGAAATGGTAAACCACTTCTAAAATCTTGCCAAGAAAACTAGAGTGACTTATCCAGACAGTCGCCAGTAGTCAAGAGTAACTCAAAGGCACCAAACAAATAAGTAAATAAAAATATTCAGTAAAGGAGACTTAAGAATTAAAATATGAGTGTGAGGCCACATCCACACAGTTTTGACATGCTGCCATCCCATTCAGGCCACCCTAAATCTTACTGACTCCATAATGCTTTTTTCCCCCCATATACCTGGAATGGGTCTGTGCTATACTGCTACATATACAGTTTTAACAGGCAACATCCTAAGAGCCATGATTTCTGTTTCCATCGGCAAAACTCCAGTCCCCATCCTATGTCATTCAATATATAAAAGGCCTCCTCTATCTGGCCCGCCTAATATTATGGCTACTCAATGCACTGCAATTTTTTTTCTTTCCTGTTGCACAGAATATGACATACATATGGAAATGTGTGACTAATTTTTTCCCCTCCTAATTACTTGTATAAGGATTATTCTTTAGATTATTAATGTTGTCTTGTATTCTTGTATGGACTGTACCAGTAGAAGCTAAACCAATTTCGTTGTATACGTGATGTACAACGACAATAAAGGCCTTGAACTTTGAACACTGACCCATTAATTTTTTTATTCTTCTACTTCCTTGAAATTATGGGTCAGCTGGTTGACTGTAGACTGCAATCATGAGGTTTCTTTTAAATGTCTTTTGACTGCCACCTAGGAGCTACTGGGATTTGTGCAGATGAAATGTAGGCATTGTTTAAGTGCTGCTGAACATTAGGAGCTTGACAAAGGTAAGACTTAGTTAGGAGCAGGGGTGAAATCCAGCAGGTTCTGACAGGTTCTGGAGAATCACTAGCGGAAATTTTGAGCAGTTCTGAGAACCGGCAGCCTAAATTTTGAGTAGTTCAGAGAACCAGCAAATACCACCTCTGGCTGGCCCCAGAGTGGGGTGGGAATGGAGATTTTGTAATATCCTTTCCCAGGAGTAAGGAGGGAATGGGGATTTTGCAGTATCCTTCCCCTGGAGTGGGGTTGGAATGGAGATTTTGCAGTATCCTTCCCCTGCCACGCCCACCAAGCCACACCAAGCCCACCAAGCCATGTCCACAGAACCGTTAGTAAAAAAATTAATTTCACCACTAGTTAGGAGAATCTGCAAAATACCCTACAACATAGGGAGATGAGGAGAGACAAGAAGCTAAAGCTTTCCCTGTGGGAGCAGCAGTACTGGGAAGGGAATGCCTGCCAGTCAGGCCACAGAAGCTCAGTTAGCATCCTTTCAATTGCATATCTTAACCTGGAATGAAATTAATCAATTTTAAGGCCTAGAGACTCCAGTTTACCAACCCATTTGAAAAAAAAGAAGTATCTGCAGAAAGCAGAAACACTGATCTGCCTTTAGGCTGGTCTATAACCATAATAAGATTTGAGCTGATCTAATCTGATCAGCTTTACAGCCAAAAGAAGACTGAGAAAGGGAGCAAAGAGGTCAAGGATTAATCTGAAGGAAGTAATCCCAAAGGAAATCGGGAGAACCAACCGGAGTCACAAGACTGCTGACATCGATCATTTCAGCCAACGCACAGAAATTTCATTTCAGACTGCTTCCCCAATGCGCACCAGTGGCCCCTACATCATCTGTGCAGAGCATATGAGGTAGGACAGGAATGTCAAACTCGATTTCATTGAGGGCCGCATCAGGGTTGTGTTTGACCTCAGGGGGACGGAGTGGGCGTGGCCAGGGTGGGCGTGGCCAGTTCGATGTCACTTGTGTCAGGGGCGGCCCGAGCGCTCTGCCAGTGAAAATGGTCCCCCGAGCTCTATTTTCAGCTGCGATGGCCTCCTGAAACCCTCTGCTAGCGAAACCTTCCCTGTTTCCAGGGCAGCCCCACAGGCCAGATCTAAGCAGCCTGCGGGCTGGATCCGGCCCCTGGGCCTTGAGTTTGACACCTCTGAGATAGGACATAAGGAAACACACACCACTTCTAAATGACCACATTTTAAGCCACCCTTCTCCTGTCACGGGATACTGAGATACAGGGGAAGACAAACAGACATGTGCTTCGGTAGGGGTTAATGGACTGTCCTTGGGCCAGACCAAAGAGGTTGTGCGAATTGGTTTGCCCTGACAGAGAAATAAAGAAAAACTGAAGTTACCAGTTCATATCAACTTCGTCCTCTTCTCTCCACAAAAACCTGTGGTTCTCCCTTATAACATCAAGGTCAGTTTTATCGTTTTCTCTGTTAAACACAAAAAAAAGTTGGGGCTAGTGATCAAAAGAGTTGTTTTTAATTAAACAACTGTTTAATTAATAAAAGCTGTTCATTATTTTTGTCAGATTCTTTAGCACATCATTTTTTTTCCTAAAAAGGAGCTTTTTATCAAAAAACCACATCCCTGAGACTCCCTTGCACTGAATCAAACTGCTTCTCAGATTTTCTCTAGATTCAGAAAAAATGGCAAGATACAGTACCTGTACTCAGATTCTTTTATAACTTAGCAATGTTGATTTTAGTAAATATAATGTTTATGCAGAAATACTATCTACCACATTTAATCTAGATAATACAGTTGAAGTGTGCTTTTTAATTGAAAACATAGGATCCAATTCAACAATATTCTATTTATATATACCAGTAGCTTTCTATTTTTAGTTCCTAATTACACAATTGGCATAATTATAAGAATTCTTATTTTGCAGTTAATTCTTAAATATATGATAGAATGCTCTGTTGAGAATTAGTTGAAGCATTACAACCTCTTATAGAAACTATAATCTCCAGATAGGAAAAGTATGCATTTATTTACATAGGAACTTACTGTACTTTTTATCATCAACGTATTCAGCATGAACAAGATAAGTAAAATATAATAAGGAAGTAGTCTTTAATTATCCAAAAATTACTCATGCATAATTTAATCTTATAAATATTTATGTATGCCAAATAAATTTTGATTCTATTTGTCTTCAATTATTAATGATTTCAGCCTTTCTATATTTTAGGAATAAAGTTCTATAAATAAGACAGTACTTACCCTGAACGTCTGAAGTCTTCTTTCTTACCACCGTAGTATAAAATGTAATCATTTACAAACTTCTTATGTCTTGCATACTAACAGAATTAAGAAAATTAATGTTTCTTTTTAATGACTGCCTAGTAACAACTTCATCTTAAGATCAATTCATAAATACTAACCCCAAAACATTTCTATAATACAAGATGCAAGAGAGAAAGATTCTAAAGTGATGATTATTATGAAATGATAAGTTACACACAGTTATTACAACCACCACCTCTATCAAAACTGAAGGATACCTGCAGTAGTTGTAAGACCTAGAAAACCCCCACAACTGCTTTAAAGAGTTGCTGACTGTTGCTGTATTTACACTGAGTGTCTTGAATAATTCATTGTAAATCAGAACTGAAACACTGCAGAATTATATAAATGTGCATTTTATAGTGCTACAGTTGTTATATATTTGAATACACACCCAGAGAGATACATAGACATTAATCATAGCTCATACAGTGTAAGTATTACTGTGGGCTTCAGAAATAGAGTTACAATTATTTGCCTTCTTTAATTGCTCATCTTAATTAACATTTGGAAAACCCAGCCCTTTGACTGTACAGGAAAGAGAAGGAACAGCTAAGATATATAATTAAATAAATGTATCTGTGTATAGGCGAGTAGCAAAGAGAAGACAATTTTCTCCTTATTAAATTACATTTTCATATTTTGAAATATTGAAGTCATAGCTATGAAAATGAATCCTATTAATCTTCCAGACTGATCTTTGACTATTTTCTAATGTAATCTTAGTGTCTGCCAGTTTAGTTTCCTTACTATTTTCTTTTCATTTAAAAAGAAACACCAATCTAACCAGATATCCTGTTTTTCCTCCCTTCCCACAAAATCAAGATAACCAGAAATTGTTCATGCTTGAACTCTGCCTTAAGAAATATAATTTAAAACATACTTGAAGAAAACCACAAAGACAAAAATAAAACCGTACGCAAAAAAAAAAAAATGTTTGAGAGTGTTCAGACATAGGTGTTTTTTTTAATATTAGAGTATATTTTTGCTTTTAATTAAAATATCAAAGGATACGGCATCCATTGCTATTAAATGGAACCGTCTATTTCTGGCTTCTTCCCTAGAAAAAGGAAAATGTTATTCCAGTAATTTGGATGTTGAATGCGATTCTGACAATGTTACACTAGTGTGATGAAGTACCTGTCCCACTCATCCATTGCCACCTGTCTGTGGGCCACCTTGTCCTGCTTCTCCTTCTGGAAGGGCTTTTTGAGAATTGCATCTTCGCTGGTTGGCAGGGAGAAAGGAGAAGAAAAAGGAAAGTATTTCTTAGATATTGCATTTACCATAATTTTTAAAATCTCTCTTTTGAAAACTGCGTACCAGTACATATAGTAATTGTAAAATACTCGGATAATAACTAGAATTAAGAATGGTAACTAGAATCATAGCTTTCTTGGAACACATATTCAGATGCTGGGGTTCACATACCTACAAAGATCAAAATTGTATAGACTCTGGTTTTTCCCTGGCACTCTGTGAAAGCAACAATTGGACTTTGAAAAATCAGATAGGAAGATTATTGACCCTTTTGGATCATTGAACAAATCAACCCATAGTTTCCATATAAAACACAAATGACCAGATTCAAATGATCATATTTCAGACCCATTATGCCAGGGATGGGGAACTATGGCCCTTTTATGACTTGTGGACTTCAAATCCCAGAATTCCTTACCCAACCATGCTGGCTCAAGAATTCTGGGAGTTGAAGTCCACAAGTCATAAAGGGGCCATAGTTTCCCACCTCTGCATTATGCAAAGACCTAGCTCTCTGGAGAAGGCTCTAATGCTGGGAAAGAGGGAAGGGAAGAGAAGAAGACAAAAAACAGCAAAGTGGACAGACTCAATTACGGCAACAGTGGGTACACATGAATCAGTCAGAATCAAGACTTAAATATCCTAGTCAGAAAATCCCAGCGTAATGGCTACTTCTTTTTTCTTTCTTGATTAGCAACTGAGAGGCCAATTGGCGTTCTCCAAATAGCGAGATCTGATCCTAGGACTTTTAGATGTCAGTCTCTAGATTACAGCAAGCTTGTTTATTTCATGTAGTCCGTTCATGTGCAAATGGAAGGAATTAGGTTGGGAAGACCAGGGGTGGGCTTCAAAAATTTTAGCAAGGGGTTCTCTGCCCGGTTGCTGGGTGAACGTGGTTGTGGTGGGCATGGCCTAGTCGGCCTCATGCACCACAGCGGGGGAGGGGAGGCTTTTTGCCCTCCCCAGGCTCCGGAGGCTTTTTTCAAGCCTCCGGGAGGGTGAAAATGACCTCCCCAGGCTCCAGAGGCCTTCCCAAACTTCCAGTAGGCCCGTTTTTCACCCTTCCCAAGCCTCCGCACACGCCCTGTACTTAACCTGCATCCAAAACAGGCCATGTGGGGAGTCCTGGGAGGGGCGGGACGGGGTGGATGGGGCCAGCCAGGAGTGGGGTTTGGGGATTCTCTAAACTGCACAGAATCTTAGCTAGAGGTTCTCCCGAACTCCTACGAACCCCAGTAGCCCACCCGTGGGGAAGACTGTTTGAAATATTTGGCACTATGTTCGAATCCCCA
Source organism: Ptyas mucosa (assembly GCA_012654045.1). Taxonomy (NCBI): domain Eukaryota; kingdom Metazoa; phylum Chordata; class Lepidosauria; order Squamata; family Colubridae; genus Ptyas; species Ptyas mucosa. The sequence goes on along the minus strand of WNWU01000043.1, from coordinate 1,585,252 downwards.
TAAGAATCATTCCAATAGGAGCAAGTGCTACAGGAGCAGGAATGCAGAGTTTATCTGCCTCTCTTTAAACCAACTGGGTACTCTAAAGAATTGCAATAAAATGGTATGTTGTGTTGCTGAATCCAAAGCACCGCATAGCTGTAATGAATGTTTTTTTTTTACTCTTCAGGGCAAGTGAAATTCTAATGATATTTTTAAAACATTGATAACCGTAATATTCTCCTGGATAACCATAATATTTTCACAATGAAAATATTATGGTCATCGAGGAGGAGTTGATTTAGATTCCATTTTGGGGGGGGGGATTTTCTTGTTTCACCATTTTTATAGGTTTCCCCTTTTGTCTATTTTCTAAGCAACCAAGATAATGGTCCTGAATGCCATGTTCAACACTGGTGTTACTTGAATTTTTAAAAATCAGCATACATGAATGTACCTTTTCTATAACCTTAGTCCCAATCAATCAGCGTAGGATTGCAACACATGTCCCTTCCCACTCAGGCAGAAAAATCTATCTATATGGTCACTAGGAGTTGAAAAGGATTTGATAGCTAGTAATCAATCAAACCTCCCCCCACTTCTCAAGTTGAGAAGAAATAATAAGCGACAGTTGCACTTCATTTCTTTCCAGCAAATATCCTTTCCCTCAACTTCCTAACCTCGATTTCTTTTGATTTCTTGTTCAGTACAGGTAACCTTATGACTACAATTGGGACCACAAAATTTGTCGTTAAGCGATGCGCTCCTTAAGCCATGCATTACAGGACCGTACCAGATCTTACAACTTTTTTTTCATGATCATTAACTGAGACATATCATGCCGGCTTCCCCACTGATACCCCTTGTCAAAAGCTGGCTGCAAGGTTGCATGTGGTGATTACATGACCCCCTGGAGGCTGCAACTGTTGTAAATGTGACCCAGTTGCCAAGCTAGACTGCAACAGTTAGGTGATGACTGATCATAAATTACTTTTTTCAGCATCGTCATTAACTTTTGTAGCTAAATGAACTGTCATAACTTGAGGGCCACCTGTTGCTCGACGTAGCAGGGGCTCACTAGCCAGCCTTTAGTGGGGCTCTGCGTCTTCCGAGCTGAAGCTCAGAACTGCAAGTAGTCCCTGACTTACAACAGTTCATTTAGTGTCCGTTCCAAGCGACAATGGCGCTGAAAAATGTGACTTATGACCATTTTTCACACTTTATGACCACTGCAGCATTCCCATGATCACACAATTTACATTTGATTGCTGGACAATCGTATTTATGACCGTTGCAGTGTCTCGGGGTCATGGATCCCCCTTCACGACATTCTGACAAGCAAAGTCAATGGGGAAACCAGATTTACTTAACAACCATATTATTAATTTAACAAGTGCAATGATTCACTTAACAACTGTGGCAAGAAAAAACAGTAAAATGGGGCAAAACTCACTTAACAAATTTCCCACTTACCATATTTTTCGGAGTATAAAACGCACCTTTCCCCCCCTAAAAGGGGTGAAATTTAGGTGCGTTTTATACACTGAATCTAGCCCCGCCCACCCACTGGCCCCCACCCTTTGGCCTCTGCCTCGCAGCAGTTACCTCCTTGCAAGCAAACAGCAAGAAAAAACAACTCCTTTCACCTTCAGCACAGCCTAATTAGCACAAGTTGATTGGATCGGCCTCCCAGCTGTTTTGCAAGGGCCTCTGCTGCTTGCTGCAAAGAGGTAAATTGCTGAAGCAGATTTTTTTTTCTTGTGCTAATCAAGCTATGCTGAAAACGAAAATGAAAGTAAAGCAGGCTATTTGCTGTAAGGAGGCAAATTGCTCAGAGGCAGAGGCAGATTTCTTTTTCTTCTTTTCTCACAAAAAAAGGTAAGTGCATCTTATACTCCGGTGCATCTTATACTCCAAAAAATATGGTAGTTATGTAAATTCTGGGCTCAATTATAGTCATAACTCGAGAACTACCTATACAAGGAATGGGATGGCAAACAGTCACGAAATGGATGCACAATACTTTTTTTTACTGTTGTTTCGAGACAAGATACTCTGCTCACATTTAAGTTTAAAAAAAAGAAAAGTCTGCTGTATGCACACATAGAAGTTATAATGCTACCAGAGCAATATGTTACCTATTTTTCTGCTGGCAAGATTTCTCCACTGTTTCATCATCGCTAAAATCAGAGTCATAGTCTCCATGGCCAAGTATCTGGAGGAAAAAACATACAACATGGATTCTGGTAAATTTATGGATTATAAGACACTGGCTTCAAAGGGCAATTTCCAAACTGAAATAACCAGAAACATATTTTGCGGGGGGGAAACATGAAATGACAAAAAAAAGAAAAAGAAATTGGCTACTGGCTTCATAAACAAAGACTTGGTCTGAACAACGGGAAACATCAGCAGATTTCTCTCTATCCCTCTTCTCAGATATGCAAAAATCCATAATCTGCAATCATAAACTTCAATGTACAAAACAGCAAAGAAGAATAACTTTACAGCAGGAGTGGCTAGGAATCTCTGTCTGCATGTACAGGCAGTTCTCGATTTACAACAGTTCATTTAGTGACCATTCAAAGTTACAACAGCACTGAAAAAAGGGACGTATGACCATTTTTCACACTAATGACTATTGCAGCCATCCCCATGGTCACATGATCTAAATTCGGAAGCGTGGCAAATTGACTCATATTTATGATGCTTACAGTGTCCCATGGTCATGTTTTATGACCATTTGATAAGCAAAGTCAACAGAGAAGCCAGGTTCACCTGAACAACCGTGTTACTAATTTAACAACTACAGTGATTCTCTTAACAACAGTGGCAAGAAAAGTTGTAAAATGGGGCAAAATTCATGTAATAACTGTCTCATTTAGCAACAGAAATGTTGGCCTCAATTGTGGTCGTAAATCAATGACTGTCTGTACTTCTCCCTCTTCAGAGAGATCATATCAAAATGAGAGCAGGGCTCATAGAGTAGACCGAGGTGGGCAACTAGAACAACTTTATGATCTGTGGACTTCAATTCCCAGAATTCCTGGGTCAGGAATTCTGGGAGTTGAAGTCCACGGGCCATAAATTTGCCATGATTGCCCACCCCTGGAGTAGACTAACAAAGGGTTACTTGTTTTTCTACTCCTCTTTCCTCTTCTTTTCCAGAGCAGAGGGGTAGAAAAAAAAATCTGGGACCACTGCAATGGCTGCAGGTTTCTACAATGAGGCCTCCCACTCCAAGCAGTATGTACAGGTAGTCCTCAACTTATGATCAGAAGGAAACCTATTCATGACGGGTCATAAGTCACGATGGTCTTAAAGCAGGTCATCACATGATCAACCCCCATTTTGTGAAATTTGCAGCAATTGTTGCAGCGAATCCCTATGGTCATTATGTGAATCTGCGGTCGTTAAATGAATTCATTATTCGCTATGGGCATTTTTGCTGAAAACAGGAAGTAAATGTCGCCTTTTTTGGGGGGGATGTCGTAAATGGTGATCACATGACCACAGGACATTGAAAATGGCCATAAATGCAGGCTGGATGAGCATTCAAAATGGATCGTGGAGTAGGGGTGGCCACTGGAACTTTGGAACTGGATCGTAAGTACCATGGTAACTTCAAATGGTCATTAGGTGATTGGTCACAAGTCAAGGGCATATTATAAAACAACTTTCAAGGCAGCCACATTTTTGCCCAGGACAAACTGCATGCCCAAATGTATTCTGTGTATTGGGAACAATTTAAAAAGTCCACCCATGACTTCTTCAGATCCTAAGGTCCTAACAGTTGTGTGACTGACTGAAGTTTGTTCAGTAAAAAAACTCTAATAAAAGGTATAATAGCCTTATTTAGCAAAGTATAAAAAAGACCATTCCATGCTATGCATCAGACAACAAGGCACCAAAGGGCAGGATTCTAAAATTTATTTCCAATTTCCTCTTTCACCCAAGTGGTTATGGTTCTTCTTTAGCAAGGCATATAACCCTGATTTAAGTTCACGAGGGGAAAAAAATTCAGTCGGAAAATATGGGATTTATTAAATAGGGTGTTTTTAAGGATTGCATAATATCCCTTTCTTACAAATACTTTAGCATCCAACTTCAGTTTTGTTTATGAGAAAAGGAGCTTTCTTCCTTCTACCAATGTCATTTTCTGTAATTCAACTTTCAAGAGTGATTTCAAAAATGTCAGATATTCCTTTTACAATTGTAAAAGTATATAATTTTTCCAAACTTACTTTGCAGATTTATGGATGAAAGTGGCATTTCTAATCACTAACGTTTACAACTGATCGTAGAAAACAGACACTTTAGTTATTCCATGCTGATGTGCTTTGAATACAAGGGTGATATCACAGCAATTGGAATTGGCAACCAGTTTCTAACGGAGGTTTTGGAACCTTGACAACTAACAAAGAACATGGAAGGGTTCTAATTCTCTGATTAAAAAATTGTCTTCCTCTTGCAATTTACTTTAGAACAGGTTTTCAACCAACAATGGCAAACTATCGAAATGATACTTTATCTGCAACGCTTATGATACTGGGATAGATTTATGATGGGGACAAACACATTTACTAGCCATAAACATTATCTAATGGGTCATTATCACCATGAATACAACAGATTGCAAAGATGGACCAAAATAGACAGTTTCTTCAGCCTTTCAAATTATGCACACAAGTTATTTTCTTATTTGCCTTAGTAGTTACAAATTCAAAACCAGACAAAAGAGTTATCTACAGTTAAAAGTGACATAACTGCCATAAAACTACTTTTCTAACTAGATTGAATAGTTTGATGGAGAGCAATCTATTAGCTCTATTTTAAAAATTGAAATAAAAAATAAAAGTAAAATGATAATACATGGAGAAGGACTCTTCGGAAAGAAAAGCTATTTAAGTAAATAATAATGATCTCCAAAAAAAGAAAGCATCAGGCAACTATAGACCAAACACTTCATTACCAACAACTTTCAAATTGCTAACTGGTGTATTGGCTGATGCAGCCTAATAGCATCCTTTTTCCAGCATTCAAAAAAAAGGACATTCTTCATGAATAACTGAAGATTATTGACAATTCTCAGTTGCGAATACTGAGCGACCTAGCCTGCTTAGAGGAAAACCGGTTGAGATCTAGGCATCCAGCTATCCAGCACTTGTAAAAGATGATTTCGACCCACACATGTGGAAACAACAGTAGATAAAAGATTGCCCCCCACAATGTTGAAGCTTTCTCTGCATCTCGGAAAAACCAACTGTATTTGAGCATCACCATGTGATATGGACAACACTGAACCAAATTTACACTGGTCATGATAGAAAAATAATGAAAATAAATAATGCTCTTAACGATATTAACAGACTCTATTTACCAAGGAGTATAAATGGGGGTGGAATATCGCATGTACACCAGAGAATTGAAAAAGAAAAAAGAGCATTGGAATAATATCTGAAGGACAGTGAAGAAGCTACACTGACTGTATGACCAAAAATAAACTGTTTATCAACAATGACATAACACTGTAGCCAAAATGATTCACTAAAACATCTGTAAAAATGATCATGGGCCAGTAATGAAAAATTGGTGGGATCAAATAGTTGAAAAAGTAGTCAAAAATGACCAGGTTAAAATTACGCGGGAATTCCAAAAAGAAACTAATAAAGATTTGGTGCATACATAACACATCACATCGAACTGTGTTTGAAAAGAAGAATATGTGGATAACTGATGTGGCAATACTAGGGCGTAGTAGGATAGAAAACAAAAAAAAAAATGAAAAAGATAAAAAAGTTATCAAAATCTGAAAATTGAAATTGAAAGATGATGGCATAAACCAATCATGGACGTCCCAGTGGTTATTGGCTCACTGGATGTCATACCAAAAAAATCTTGGACAGCGCATAAAATATCTGCACAAATTTTCCATCTATCCATTACAAAAAGACACACTGTTTGGATCCACACATATATTACCCCAATACATTACAACAGCCTAAGTTCTTGGGAAGAATTCCATAGGTATGAAGGCCAATACCAGCTAAACAACTGGCAGCTGTGATTTCACATAGTTCTGTATATAATAAGTTCATATCACTTTAGTTCTGCATTTGATTTTTTTTATTTATTTATATGCCGCCCTTCTCTGGAGACTCAGGGCGGCTTACAATGCGTTAAGCAGTAGCCTTCATACTTTTGTATATTTTATACAAAGTCAGCTTATTGCCGCCACAATCTGGGTCCTCATTGAATGTTGATGTACTAAAATTATGCAAATTATATCCCCAATGTTCAAGACAAGCACACCTTTTTTTCCACTTTTAACATGAAGCTTCAGGAAGGATTTATTATGATTAAACTGCACAATTTTAATATATGAACTATGATCTAGATTGCAACTATCACATTCAGGTGAGGCAGAGCCTTTGCCCTAATTGTTTTCTGAGATCTACTCCCTTGTGTGTAAGGTATATTTTGGGAAGCAAGTAGCTGGGAGATTTCCTGCACATAATGAAACATTAACTTACTTTGGCATAAAATAAACAGAAAAAGAGAGATTCAGATATGATAGAGCCTGTACAGTGGCTGAATTGACTGTAAATGGAGGGGTACGTTCACCTTGGCTATACATTTGTGATATGGTTTTATGATTCATATGAATGCACTTAAAAAAAATATTGAGAGGTGAACTGTAATGTGAAGCAATAAGAGCCATGCCATTTGCAAAATGTCAATGCATCGTCTTTAAATAGTTTTGATTCATCTCTAAGCTTGCCTAGGGTTAGAAATGACACTATGATAGCCTAAGATGTGGAACCCCTGTAAAATGAAATGCATTAATAATCACCTCAGCATATAGATCAGTGATGGCTAACCTTTTTGTCGTCGCGTGCCAAAAGCGGGGGTTGCGGGGGGGGTGTGGGGATGCGGGTGCCCACATCCATAATTGAATGCGCCCCGCCCTCCCGCACATGCGCCCGTGACCCCCCACACTTCCCCCTGCTTTTGGCACACGATAGCACGGTGGGCCCAGTAGGCCCATTTCTCCCCCTCCCCAGGCTCCAGAGGCTTTCTAGGAGCCTGGGGAGGGCAAAAACAGCCTTCCTCATCCCCCCGGAGGCCTTCCAGAGGCCAGAAACAGCCAGTTTCCCGACTTCCGGTGGGACCGGAAGGCCTGAAAATCAGTTGGCTGGTGCGCGCATGCACTCTGGAGCTGAGCTACGGCAACACTCGCGTGCCCACCAATATGGCTCCACGTGCCACCTGTGGCACCTGTGCCATAGGTTCGCCATCACGGATATAGATTATTGATGAGCTACCATCTAGTAAACTCCATTCAAGCACAACACATACTGTAGATTCCTACTCCTGGCCGATGGACACTTCACAATAAAATTATTTATTTATTCATCAAACAAAAATTACAAATTAAAAAAATAAAATGAGACAGGGGTGGTAGGCACATTAGTGCGCTTATGCATACCCCATTATGAATGTGTTCAATATGGGATGAGGTCCACAGAAATCACAGATATGATTTTAACCCTGCGATAAACGCTCTGGAGATTCTCCATGGAGATTCTCAGTCATCCAGGTCATGGTTGTCCTAAAAGGCAACTGGACTTTTCCTTCAAGATATTTCGCTTCTCATCTGAACTGAAGAAGCTTCTTGAATGAGAAGCAAAAAGTCTTCAAGGAAAAACGAAGTCCAGTTACCTTTTGAAAAAAAGCACCTTTTTGGAACTATGGGAGTAAAGTTCTCACACTCAGTCTTCAGACTAAAGTAACGCAAATACAGGTAGTCCTCAACTTACAACACTTCACTGAGTGACCGTTCAAAGTTACGACACTGAAAAAAGTGACTTATGACCATTTTTCACACTTAACGACCATTGCAGCACTTCCCCCATGGTCATGCGATCAAAATTCAGACACTTGGCAACTGACTCATATTTATGGCGGTTGCAGTGTCCCGGGGTCATGTGATCCCCTTTCGCGACCTTCTGACTAATAAAGTTAATGGGGAAGCCAGGTTCACTTAACCACCGTGTTACTAACAACCCCTGCAACGATTCACTTAACAACCTTGGCCAGAAAATGGGGCAAAACTCACTTAACCAATGTCTCGCTTAGCAACAGACATTTTGGGCTCCGTTGTGGTCGTAAGTCGAGGACTACCTGCACTATCCCCGCAATTCACCGCCTTCCTATATAACCCAATTTTTAAATTCGATCGAATATAGCTGGAAAACGCATCCAGCTATGATGCCCGGGAAGGTTTTCCCTGCCGGACCAACCAGCGCAGCGCCGCCCCGGGACGAAACCTCTCGCTGCCCCTGCTGCTGTCTCTCCCTCCAGAGCAGAGGACCGCTACTTACAGCCCTGGGCAGCTTCCTCTCGGGGGCCGCCATGTCACCTCCCAATCAGTCCGCCTTCCACCGCTCGGCCTCGTTCGCGACTTGGCCGGTGCGCCTAGAGACTCCTCCGCGGCGGCGTCCCTCAGCAAGAAAGATTCGGTCGGAAACTACGGCGGAAAAGAAAGGAGCCGGTCAGCGAAGCGGCCGCCTCCCTCGCTGATTCTTCAGCCTGGCGCTCCCTGATCGGGGTGGGTGGGAGAGGCGAGCGGACCTTCTCGTGCTCTCTTAACAGGGAGAAAACGGGAAGAGGGGGAGCATTGCAGAGCCCCTCTTTTGCAGTTCCCGTCTTGCGTTCTCTTAATTTTTTGGAGAAAGAGATCCAGATTCGTAAAACAGGCAGAGACTTTCTGATCGCGGGTGATCTGCAAATGGAAAAAGGGAGGTGGGGGCTGCGGTGAAATATAAATTTCATTCAATATTGGACGCTAATTAGTTTTGGTTTTAGCCCTCGAATCGAAACCCAACCTTTGGGTTGAGTTGTAAATCAAAAGACAGGCTGTTGGCTTTGGCTTTTTGGGCAGAGTTGGGATCTTCTACACAAAGCAGACCGAGTGTGAAGATCTACTCTAGACTAGTCTAAGAATATTCAGGTTCATGGAAAGCATAATACGGGTAGCCCTCAACTTGCAACAGTTCGTTTAGTGACCGTTTGAAGTTACGACGTCACTGAAAAAAGTGACTCATGGCTATTTTTCATACTTGCAACCATTGCGGCATCCCATGGTCACGTGGTTTACATTTAGATGCCTGACTCATATTTATGACGGTTGCAGTGTCCTGGAGTTACATGATCCTCTTTTGTGACCTGATAAGTGAAATCAAGGGAAAAAACCAGATTCTCTTCACAATTGTGTTACTAATTTAACAACTACAATGGTCCACATGTGGCAAAAAAAGTCATAGAATGGGGCAAAACTCACTTAACAAATTTCTCACTTAGCAACACAAATTTAGGGTTCAATTATGGTCGTAGGTTGAGGATTACCTGTATAAACCAAAGGTAATAAATAGAAAAGAGGTAGTGAATTTCTGCTGAATCATCATTTGTATCATCATTTACATGAAACGGGGCTAGTAGTGTAGGACACCAGGTGTTACTGGTCTACAGTTTCTTGTGTCCCAGCAAATACTGTAGTCCTTGACTTATGACCACAATGGAGCCCAAATTTTTTGTTGCTAAGTGAGACATTTGTTAAGTGAATTTTGCCTTATTTCATGACCTTGCCAACCATAGTTTTTTTTAATTTAATAAATTTTATTAAGTATACAATTTAAAAACATTAGACTTGGTGCAACTTGTCTGATATATACTTTTCTAACACTTTTTCTTTCGTGTATATTACAATATAATATGGATATTCCATATATATATTTGTACATTCAATCACACTTCAGTTACATAAATATTCCCTTCGTATCTATTCAAATCCAATTTATTCATATCTAATATTTCTTATATTAGGTCACATGATCCTGGGACACTGCAACCGTCAAAAATATGAGTCAGTTGCCAATTGTCTGAATTTTGATCATGTGACCATGGGGAAGCCGCAATGGTCGCAAGTGTGAAAAACGGTCATAACTCACTTTTTTTCAATGCAGTTGTAACTTTGAACAGTCACTAAATGAACTGTTTTATGTTGAGGACTGCCTGTACATCCAAGATTAATGCAGAAATATATGTAGAAAAACAAATCCCCCATTCCTGGTATAAGAATTTCATGACAGCAATCTGTAAGGTGAAAAGGGATAGTCTTAACCCTGCTGCCCCAGGAGCCTTGTGTGTTTTATACACATTATCTCTATTCCTTGCCTTTATAGTAGTTAGTTAAGTTTCATTGCTACCAACATCCTTCTGTAGGTGATACCTTGATCTGGGTCATTCCTTAACCCTGGCATGTGAGAGTACTAGGAATCCCATAGCGCCTTGATGGAAAACCTATGGCACACGTGCCACAGGTGGCATGTGGAGTCATATCGGTGGGCAGGCGAGCGTTGCCCTAGCTGAGCTCCAGTGGCACGTGCATGCCGGCCAGCTAATTTTCGGGCCCACCGGAAGTCAGGAAACAGGCCATTTCTGGCCTCTAGAGGACCTCCAGGGGGTGAGGAAGGACGCTTTCACCCTCTCCAGGCTCCTAGAAAGCCTCTGGTGCCTGGAGAGGGCGAAAAACTGGCCTACTGGGCCCACCATGCAATCGCACGCCAAAAGCGGGGGGAGCGCTGGGGGGTCATGTGTGCATGCACGGGGGGAGGGCACATTGAATTATGGATGTGGGCATGCGTGTGCATGATTCTCCTCCACACTCCCCTGCTTTTGGCACGCGACAGCAAAAAGGTTAGCCATCACTGCCATAGCGCATAGCCTAAGCTTTACTAAAAAATTTCAAAATGATAAAAATGACATCAATTTTATGATGTAACCTGCTTAGGCCTGTAGTATGGCTAGGAAAATCACCCTTCCCTCTTTGGAGACAAATCACTCTCAGAAAAGATAAATATTTATTTTTTAAGGAAAGAAAAAATGTCAAAATTCATTTTTAAACTCAATAATTAGTATAACACAGTTTAGTCTAGTGTGTAAGGTACCAGGTGATTATGAATTCTAATTCCATTTTGGGCATGAAAGCCAGCTGGGTGACTTTAGGCCAGTCAATCTCTCTCAGTTCAACCTACCTCACAGGGTTGTTGTTGTGGACAAAGAAGAGGAAGAGGTATTACATATGTTCATTGCCTTGAGTTACTATTTATAAAAATAAAAAGTGAGATATAAATAAATAAAAATATAAAAACATTTAGTGACAAGAACAGATTTAAAAATATAGATTTGCTCAAAACATAGCAATTTAAAACGGGTCTCCAGGAGAAAAATAATAAATACTGTATGCATGACTATGGATAAATCTCAAGATTGTATTGTTGGATCCCCAATTTAGAGGAACTTTGATATAGAATGATTGATTGATTTTTTTGCCATCAAGTCATTTTTGACTCTTAGCGACCATATAGAGAGATAGATTTTTCTCCATTATGATTTATCCCTAACCTAGTCTTTCAGGTCTTCCAACATTGTTGGAAGCACCACCATGAGCCTTGGTGGCGCAGTGATTAGAGTGCAGTACTGCAGACTACTTCTGACTGCCGGCTGACTGCAATTTGGCCGTTCAAATCTCACCAGGCTCTCAAGGTTGACTCAGCCTTCCATCCTTCCAAGGTGGGTAAAATGAGGACCCAGATTGTTGGGGGCAATAGGCTGATTCTGTGAACCACTTAGAGAAGGCTGTAAAAACACTGTGAAGCGGTATATAAGTCTAAGTGCTATTGGTAGTGCTATTATACCTATTGCCTCTATTACCGAGTCCATTCCCCTTGCTGCTAGTCATACTTTTCTCTTTCCTTCTATCTTTGCCAGCATTAGAGTCTTTTCCAGGGAGGCTTTGGCTTTCTGAGGCTTTGCATAATCTGTCTGAAGTAGGATCATTTGAGCTTGGTCATTTGTGCCTCAAGAAAGAACTCTGGATTGACCTGTTTGATGATTTACTGGGGTTGTTGTTTTTTGTAAGGGGGGGGCATTTCCACAGTACTCTCAGGAGTTTTCTCCAACATCAAAGTTCAAAAGCATCAATACACTTCCTACCCTGCTTCATCAAAATCCAACATTCACTTCCCATGGAGTATCACAGGGAATATCATGATGTACACAATTCTGACCTTTTTAAAGTAATTGCATAAAGCTGTCCTCCTTTCTAGTTTCTGTCCTGACTTAGTTGCATCTAAGTGACCCATCATCAAATGGTATTGTCCTGATCACACAAATACTGTATGCAATAGGCAGAGTGACGGATTGAAACCTGTGGTTTGCTGCCTCTTCAGCATATCACCTGCCAGCAATCGTGGCATCGCAACAGGAACAGTGTGGCTCTGATACGATAATTCAGACATCACAATTTTCTCTTGTGTCTTTTATGTGAAATTTTCCCTATTTTTTGTTTTTAAATGTTTTAATGATTATAAACTGGAAGCCAGATGGCATATAAATATAACAACAACAAGAACAACATACATTTTAAGAAGATGCTTAGTTGATACCTAGGATGCTGGCAGCAACCTGTATCAACCATGAGTGCCAGTCAATGATATTTGTGATACATTTTTAAATGTTCAGTTGACTGAGTTTCATGTTTAATGAATAAAAGTTTATAATAATAACAACACCTTACCTCCTGCACTTAAGAACTAAGCATTTAGCAAGCTGATTGTGTATCTGAATATATCCCTATTTCTTAAGAGATAAGCATCACCCAACAATACTAAAATAAGAGCTTCAACTACTGTTTCTTAGTTATAAGAACTATTATTCCAAACTACTTATATTTGGAACAATTTTCAATTGTTGACTGTATTTGGGACCTAGAAGATTTATAATATTGTAGGTTCAGCTTGGTCACATATGGCTGTATAGGAATACAGTATTGCCAAAGATTATTGACATCTCAGGGAGAGGCAAGATGGTGGTATTGTTGGAAAAGCTCTGTAGATTACACCTGTTTTCTGAATTGATAGCTTTTTATGTATTGCGAAAGCCAATTTTCTATAGTACTGTAAAGCTTACTTGTATCCTTTCCTGTGCTGATACCATCACATATCTTACGATCTAAGGTGGTTAGCAAGAACCTCCCAAAGGTAAGGGTGGCATGAGGATCCAGAAAGTTTGAGTATATAAAAAGAGAAAAAACAGATGTGTTTTTCTTTGAATGTTTTCCATTGGTCAGGTTCTGCAGATTTGAGAAGGAAAAAAAAAACCTCAAGAGCTTGTGCATTCTTGTTTGAAACTCTGAGCAGCCAAAAAATAAATAAATCAGGGTTTCCAATTTTCCGTGATATTTCAGTACTACTGCTTTATATAAGCAGAGCAGTTAATCAATGACTTCAACTGCATCTTGTCTCCAGCCTATTGGTTGCCTGACCAAATCTTGGAATCTGTTTTGATACTCCTGGCACGACACTAGTAGAAAATGCGAGATTATGAGCATCTCCTTTTTGTTCAGCAGGATAATTATTTGCAGAATTGATGTTTCAATGTTAATAGCTAAAAATCTCAGCCAAGACCTGCTGCCAGATAAACAGCTATAGTAGGGTTTGACTTATACTAAATGGGAAATTACACTGTAATTAATACATGCATACCAAAATACACCTTATAGCAATATTTCTCAATCTTGGCAACTTTAAGATATGTAGACTTTGATTCACAGAAATCCCCAGCCAGCATGCTGGCTGGGAAATTCTGAAAATTGAAATGTATGTGTCTTAAAGTTTGCTAAGGTTGAGAAACACTGCCTTATAGAAATGTGCACATTATTCAGCAAGGTGCTTTGCTTACGTAGAAAACACACACAAAAGAAATTGAGAAAGCCTACAACCTGTATCAGACATGTAAGCAGCTGTGATTACTTCTTGTTTTCAAAAGAATCTCATTCTAAAATAAAGCCCCCTTTCAAATTATTGGTAGAGGTCCAATATAGGTAGTCCTCTACTTACAATTTAGCAACCATTCAAAGTTAGAGTACAGGTAGTCGTCGACTTACAGCGATTCATTTAGTGACCATTCAAAGTTACGACAACACTGAAAAAAGTGAAAGGACTGTTTTTCACACTTATGACCATTGCAGCTTCCTCATGATCATATGATCAAGATTCAGATGCTTGGCAAGTGATTCATATTTATGACGATTGCAGTGTCCTGGGATCCTGGGATCCCCTTTTGCAACCTTCTGACCAGCAGTCATTGGGGAATCCAGATTCACTTAACAACCATGTTACTAACTTAACAAATGCAATTATTCACTTAAGAACTGTAGCAAAAAAAAGCCATAAAATGGGGCAAATTCACTTAAGAAATGTTTCACTTAGCAGCATAAATTTTGGATTCCATTGTGGTTGTAACTCAAGGACTGCCTGGACAAAAAATGGTATTGGAAAAAATGACTTACGACTGTTTTTCACACTTAAGACCGTTGCAGCATCCCGACAGTCATGTGATCAAAATTTGGGGGCTTGGCAACTGGCATGTATTTACAACGGTTGTATAAATGGAGGAGTGTAATATCTGAATCCACAACTTTTCATTAAAGAAGGCAGGCAACCGAGGTATAGAAACTTCATCTGAAAATATGCACAGGAAAATTTGGCCACAGGAAGTCTCTTTTTTAAAAAAAATCACTGATAGTTTTGCACAAATTTGCTCTAAATTAACATGGCTAAATAATTTCAGCATTGCATTGTTGGTGTCTGTCTGTATGTCTCTAAAATCTTAACCAAGTAAGAATTGGTGGGAAGTAAAATACATTGCAATTTCAGATTTATAAATTTTGTAGTTCATAATTTCTGAGGACTCTTCCTCCCATCTTTTCCTGATGTCTACTAATCTTAGTAATCTCAGCAGAACTTGCTGGAGTTTTAAAAGGGGTTAGTTTGTTTATTCTGGCTGAGATTAAACAGAGCCTCAGTTAAACTGAGTCTGATGTTTGCCACAAACATATTGGCAAGAATGTGAACTCTTAATCCTGATGGAGGTTCTTGAAGGAATTTCTGGTTTCAAAGTTCTCGTTTTAAAGCCAGGTTTGCCAAAGAACACAGTAATTGGGTCATAATTGTAATAAGTAATGATTAACTCTAAACAAGGTAAAGATCAGTTTCTACCATGTCTTATTTAATACAATTTCTCATTTCTCATTATATACTGTTAATGTCTGATGTAGCTTTGGGTTCTGTGTGAACTGTGATTCAGATAGAAGATCCCTTACACACCTAACTTCTCTTCAATGAGTGCAGGCAGTCTAGATTTCTTTCTAGGAAGTTGACTTTCTTTGCCTTTCCCAATGTTTTGCTCAGCTTCCAGTATTCTTTCCTTACATATTGGCATTCCTTGAGTTTCTAAATGTTTTATGCAGGAGTGAAATGCTCCCAGTTCGGACCGGATCGCCCAATCCAGTATCGATGGAGGCGGGTGGTTTGGAGAACCGGTAGCAAAAATCCCCCCCCCCCCCATGCCCAGCTGAGCCGCACAATCGGAGGCTTTTTTTTACTTTTAAAAGCATTTTTTCTACAACCTCTTCGGCCGAAAAAATGCTTTTAAAAGTTAAAAAAAAACCTCTGATGATCGCGCAGCTCAGCTGGGATCGTCAAAGGCTTTTAAAAGAAAAAAAACCTTTTTTTCTTTTAAATGCCTCTGAAGATCCAAGCTGAGTTGCCTGATCGTCAGAGGCATTTAAAAGAAAAAAAGCCTCTGCCAATCAGGCAACTCAGCCTGATTGTCAGAGCCTTTTGAAAGCATTCTTTTACAACCTCTTCGCCGAAGAGGTTGTAGAAAAAATGGTTTTAAAAGTAAAAAAAATTGGCCACGCCCACCCAGTCACATTACCCACCACCACCAAGCCACGCCCACAGAACCGGTAGTAAGAAATTTTAGATTTCATCGCTGGTTTTATGGCTGAGATGACCATTTTAGTTTCCCTGGCAGAGTTACCTGATTTGACACCATATATCTGATCCAATATTTGTTTCTCTTGGAAGATTTCTTTGGGTGTGGTTTTTAGCTCGGTCCCTAAAATTCTCCTTCAGGCATGCTAAAAAAAAAAAAAGAAAAACCCATAAAAGTAAGTTGAATGCAACAAGGAAGGAGCATTAAGAAATTAAAGGAACTGTGGTACAGATAGTCCTTGACTTACAACCACAATTGAGCCCAAAATGTCTGTTGCTAAGCAAGGCAGTTGCCCCATTTTACAACCTTTTTTTTGCCACAGTTGTTAAGCAAATTGCTGCAGTTGTTAAGTGAATTGTGCGGTCATTAAGTGAATCTGGCCTCTCCCTTTGACTTTGCTTGTTGGCTGGGAAGATTACAAATGGTGATAACACAGTGAATCTGTCATAAATACACGCCGGTGGCCAAGCATCTGAATTTTGATCGTGGGACCATGGGGATGCTGCAGTGATTGTAAGTGCGAACAATGGTCATAAGTCACAATTTTCAGAGCCATTGTAACTTCAAACGGTCACTAAACGAATGGTTGTAAGTTGAGCTCTACCGGTAAAACAAGAGGACAAGACTGAACGGGTACTGGATAAATGCAGATTGAATACAGAAGGAAGTAACAGGTCTCCCCAAAATATGTTAGTTATATAGAAAGAATGAGGCCAAAAAAAAAAAAAATGAAGCAAGAGGGAGTAGATCAGGGGTGTCCAACTCAATTTCATTGAGGGCTGCATCAGCGTTGTGTTTGACCTTGGTGTGTGTGTGTGTGTGTGTGTGTGAGGCCAGGTTGGGTGTGGCCAGCTCGACGTCACTCGTGTTGGGGGCGCTTGTAGTGGCCTGAGCGCTCTGCCAGCGAAAACCGGCTCCCAAGCTCCGTTTTCGGCTGTGACGGCCTCCTGCAACCCTCTGCCAGTGAAAACAGAGCTTGGGAGGGCCACATGTGGCTCTCGTGAGCTCCATTTTCAGCTGTGACAGCATCCTGCAACTCTCTGCCAGCAAAAACAGCTTGGGAGGGCCGCCCACAGCCCTTGCAAGCTCCATTTTCGCTGGCAGAGGCACCATGGGCCAGGGCGCTGTTCCAGGGCGACCTTTGCTGTTTCCAGAGTGACCCCGCGGGCCAGATCTGAGTAACCCACAGGCCAGGTTGCCTTGACAACCCTGGAGTAGATCAGGGACACCCCTGGAGTAGATCAAGAGGAAGTTGAAGATAACAGATGAATATTTTATAAAACCCAATATATGAGGTAAATGCATTTATTTATTTATTTATTTATTTATTTGCTTTCTTATTTAACTGCCCATCTCCCTCCAAAGGGGACTCCGGCAGCGCACAACAATAAATAAAATAGATAAAAGTCTGAAAGCCACAGTAATAAATAGCATAAAACCAATGTATTTTCTTAAAATGCATTAAAATGTATTTTAAATTGAAAATAAAAACAATGTATGGACATATTAGAGTACAAGCAAGGGCACATAACCCTGGGACAATGCAACTGTGATAAATACATGCCAGTTGCCAAGTTCCTGCATTTTGATCTTGTGACTATAGGGATGCTGCAACAGTTGTAAGTGTGAAAAACGGTCATAAATTACAATTTTCAGAGCTGTTGTAACTGCAAACAGTCAGTAAATGAATGGTTGTAAGTTGATAACTCCCTATAAAGTGTAATCCTCTTTACAAGACTAAAGCTAGAGTGGAGAGCTATAGTGAATGGTGTTGCTTTAAATTATTTTTAGCAAAGCTTCATTTTTATTTTATTTCATATGCTTTTAATTTCTTTAGCTTACTCTGTTCTGCTCCTTTTCTGCACTCTCCATATCGTAAGTTACCATTAAAGTGAATAATGTAATGGATGTAAAAAGAAAAAAAAGACAAATCAGCAAGGTTTCAAAAATCTATTGAAAATCCTAGGAAATCTTTCTAATGAAAGTATTCCTTTGTATAGAGGAAGCGTTTCTCAATCTTGGCAACTTTAAGAACCTTGGACTTTTAGCTCCCAGAATTCCCCAGCCAGCTGTGCTAGCCAAGGAATTCTGGGAGTTAAAGTCCACCCATCTTAAAATTGTTAAGGTTGAATAACACCAATATAAAGTATAGTATAAGGATAATGTTTGATTGGTATTCTTGTTTCAATAGGCTGGTTCCTTCTTCATGTATGGTAAATAGTTCAGTTGGCAGATATTCAGAATCAGCTGCCAAAAACAATTTTGTAAGTACATAAAGGCTAATTCCAAACAGCATGGCAATCTAGCAAAAAAAAAAGTCACAAATATAATTGATCAGAATCTTCTAATGTCTACAAGAAGCTATTCATAATTTAACTTAAGACTTACAGCTTCTGACAAATGGGAACTAACTAAACACGTTTTAAATAATGGAAGCACAGTGATTATTGCTGAAACGGAATCATCACTTCAGTGAGACAAGAGGGAGGCCTAAACCTTGAATAATACAAACTGGGATACGAAAACAGCTTCATGAGGTTTTCTTTTCAGTTTTGAGCAAGTATATTTGAAAGGCAGTAAATGAAAAGCCATATGTCAGCTTGTTAGGAAGCTTAGGGGAACCAGAAGGTCTGGCAGAATGGAAGCTTTTCATTGGATTTCTGCCTTCCGCCTCAAAAAACATTCCAGAACTCTGTTGGTTGGGAAGGAGGAACCTGGAGATGGGTAACTCTGTCCAGCTACTGCTGATTTGTAGCAACAAGCCAACATTTTACTACCCAGCTTCTCGGTGGTCTCACCTTAAAGCAACTTCTCCTTGCTGTAAGGATTTTCAGTGTTGACTTCAAGAAAACCAGGATGGTGAAATAATTAAGGCAGTGTTTCTCAACCTTGGCAACTTTAAGATCTGTGGACTTCAACTCCCAGAATCCCCCAGTCAGCCATACATACAGCTTTTTATCCATCCTGGCTGGGGGATCCTGGGAGTTGAAGTCCATAGATTTTAAATTTTCCGAGGCTGAGAAATACTGAGTTAAGAAATGGCACAGGCGCTGTCTAATGTCAGGCATAGGAACTCACAGAGAGATTTGGGATTATTCCTAGTCGGTTTCTATCAGCCCAACCAAAGGGATATGAGGGACAGAAGGATTGCTAAATTGGTCAGCTGAAGGAAAGGCAGGATGTAGTTTAATAAATATACAGGTAAAAGAATTCAATTCCTTTTGATTTAGCACAAACTTTACTCAAAACTTCCCAACTGGATAGTCGCACCTCCCCTCCTATACATTCAGATGGACTAGGGCCAGAAGCGAATGGAAAATTGGAAATCTGCCCCTGGCGTAGATATTACACATTTTTGTTCTTGGGTTGTCTTCCGGGCAAAAGAGTTTTAACTGAAATGCAGAGAGAAGCAAGTCTATTTCTCTAAGGAATAAAGTAGTCTATCTTACTCTTTTTAGTTCTAATGGATGTTTCAGGACATAGTAGTGCTACTGGGGGGGGGGGGGGGGATGGGGGGGAGGAGAGGGTAAGCAACCGAGATGTGCTTGCCAAAATTTTGCTCTTCAGAAAGCAAAGGCTGACATTCATAAGGAGAGGTGGTAGTCTAAATGTTAATAGGATTTGCAGAATTTACGTGACTGCATATTTCTGGTTGCCAGGTTACAGTGATTACCTAGCTGTCACAGAGAGAGAAACTAAAATGTAGGTGGGGGGGAATCAAATATAGCACATTCAGGATATAAAATTCATATTCACTTCCAAGGGTCCTGTATTAGTTGCTCATGTGTTCTGTTAGTCTAAGCTTACCTGTCAGGTGATTCTGATGCTGTCTATTGGTTGGCCTTAACCCACAACAGCAGAAGGGGATGATCAGACTCGTTTCAGATTTTCGGTGTTCTGTGGGAATCCTGTGCAGCTTGCCTTTCCACAAAACAAAAACTCCACAACTCTTCTTCCCTAATCACTGTGTGATTAGGGAACACCTTCTTTGTTACTAATTACAAATAAATGTATAGAAAACAGGAATGCATCAATCTTGAGTCTTGGAAGAATCTTGCTTCCAAGAATGCTTCTGGGCCCCAGATGTTACCTGAAGGCATTGGTAGAAGGCATTTGATACGGTCCAAAATCTTGCTTGGAACTACTGTATACATGCCAGCTCAAAAGAGAGGTAGTACTGTAGAATATTCTGAGAAGTGGGTTTTCTTCCTAGTAGCAGAGTACATTGGCTAGACTCACCATGGCAGTCATTCTGTAAATGTGCTTATGACATGCTTTCAAAATGCCAAATTTGCTAGTGGTCTATTAGGATCTCCTGTCCTAATTCACGCAGAGATTCTTACGGTAGAGTTCAGCTCAGTCTAGAAGTTATTCCTGTGCATACACATTCTGAACCTCTGAAGCTATATCTGAAACTACTAGCCGAAGAAGAGAATGTAACAAATTGAACTGGTTATTGAAAAGACATTAATGCAATAAATTTCCTTCTCTATCACAATTGGTATCATGTAAAAAAAGATCTCCATCCCATCCTTAGATGGATTCAACCGCATCAGGCAATTCAGTTTAGATCTCAACAAAGTGCAATAAATGGTTAAGCATGTTATTTCTCTATATTGTATATATACTGCCTCTGTTGCTTGTCTTGGAAATGACTTCTTGTTAAGATGGAGGTAAGATGCTATTAATCCTGTTCTTTTAACACCAAAAGTTCCCTTCAATGGTAAGATAGGAAGGAAGGAAGGAAGGAAGGAAGGAAGGAAGGAAGGAAGGAAGGAAG